>CM068305.1:22840721-23065349 GCA_034768735.1 Schistosoma mekongi
CCCAGCCCAACTGTCAATTACTTCATGGACTGGTGCCATGTTTTGGTTTGGCCGCCCCTAGTTTTCTTTCAGCCTACTCCTACACCAGAAATAGTGGGAAGTTTTAGAGTAGCTGAAGGCCAACTAAACTGTTCCTTGAAGTGTTCAGCTCATCGTTCTAAACGTCGAGACTGAGAGCTAATAAGCGTTCCATCTTTTTCGGAAATCGTCTCACTAACGCTGGATTTTCTAAGCCCGGTTTCTTTTATTAACTTGAAAAGTTGTCTAGTGTTACCGAACGCCACTGCCTTTTCCATTTCCTTTGCTTTCGTTACCCACCACTGCTCACGGTCGTTTCGCAGACTTTTCGTCAGTTTATGCCTGATTACCCGCCGCTCATAATCGTGTTCGGAGCCCGATGGGATAAGTCTTCGGGAGTCTATTAAATCAACAGAAGCCATTGAGATCCATTGATTTTTCTCGACATGTTGATTTAAGTCCTTAATAGATATCATTGTAGATGCCACAGCTGCCTGAACATCTTTCCAAGCAGTATCTAGTCGGGATGAATCTTCATAATTGCCTAAGTGATTCCTCAGTTGTTCCTGGAATTTAATCTTGGCTGTTTCATTACTAAACTGAATTCTAAAAGGTTTTCCTGTGGTAGTTTTTCTTAGCCCAGTAAGACACAAGCAAACGCGTGCTCGCACTAGAGCGTGGTCGGAGTCCAAACATGTACTCCAGAAAGATCGGCAATCTTCAATCGAGCCTTTCCAACGGTGGCTAATCGCGATATGGTCTATTTGAGTCCACCGTTGAGTAGGGCCAGGAGGTCTCCATGTTAAACGATGTCGCACCTTATGCTTAAAGTTCGTGTTGGCTAGAAATAACCGATTATCTGAGCAAAGCTGCAGCAGACGGTCGCCGTTATCCGTTCTCTGAGCTGGAACACTGAAGCATCCACCTAAATGTTTTTCAGATTGGTTCAAGCTACCTATTTGGGCGTTAAAATCACCAGCCAATATTACCAAATCTGTGTTTGGCCCTATGAAGTAGTTCAGAAAGTTTTCTGTAGAATTCATCTTTCACTTCATCCGGACTGCAGTCGGAGGAAGCGTAGGCAGAAACAACGAAAAGACCATTCAGTCGGATGGCACATAGGCGACTGTCGACAGGAATTCATTCAAGAAGTGCCTGTTCTGCTTTCATACTTAACGCAATACCTACACCGGCGAGCCCACGAAAAGTTGCTCTTGAGTCGCCAGATAAACGAAGAGTGTATCGCGAAGGTTGTTCACTCTGACTAGGTGAGGTCAAGTGAATGACCACGCTAGGATCCTGTATGCATGTTTCGGAGACACAGCACACATCAATGGCGCGGGATTCTAATTTCCTAGCTAGGGAGGCTTGTTGCCCTATTTGACACAGGGTTCGTATATTGAATGCACCAATGTGAAGTTTGGTCTTAGTATGCTCGGGACGTTATTTCGTGGGCCGGAATCGTTAGCACTAATGACACAGGAGGAAGTTGAAGATAAGCATTTAGGCTCGAAGGTAGGGGCAGGGCAAATGTTAGGAATAGAAAAAGGAGTTTGATTAAAATGGCGGTGATCTTGTATGTTGTTAGCGGTATGAGGGCGGTTATCTCTTCCCAGTTGCCCACGCTGTGGAAGGGTTCTTCTTGATGTACCTGAAAAGCAAAATGTGTTAGGGTTGGTCTGAAAGACCTGGGAGCGTGACCGCAGAGCTCAAGAAACGACTGCTTGAGGCCGGTCACACACAGACTTTTTGAGAGAGGTTTTCGTTGTTGTTGTAGCTCCGTACTTGTTGAGGCCTTACTGCCGGAGACGGAAATCCATAGAGTAAGGTGAGGTGTGCATTTTTAAAGTCGACCTCTTTTAACCCCGCCCTTCCTTTGTGGGAAGGCAGCATCGCTGCTATGCTGGTTGTCCGAAGAAAACACCTTACTGCCGTCACACCTCTGTACAGCCGGCAGTACGACTTCGTCCTCGGACCTTATATTTGCTGCTTTTGGTCTCATCGCTCTTCAACCGACTTGCCTGGCATGGTAGGACCCAGAGGAACGATTGTTCCAGCCAGTATAGCCCGATTGAGTCACCACGATAGGCAAGCCCGACCAACACGTCAAAGTAGCAGCACGGTCTGGCCTAGTATTTGGTTGTGTTAAATGATATTTAAAATTTTGGTTTTTTGTCTCGTTACATAGTAGTAATTTCTGTACCATCATTTATGTCAACAAATATCTCTTTGCATAATTTATCATGTAGTAACTCTGACGTTATGCATTTGTTTTCTGATGGTGTAATTGAGCACTTTTGGACGTTTTTATGTATGTATGATTTGTCATTTTTAAGCACCATAGATTAATTTATCCCTCTTATTAAAAACAACTTTTAGTAAGTAAAATAGGTCGTTATTACACTGATCAGTATTTATATCCTAATATTAGATTTTCACTGAGTTGTAGTACTTCAGTGGTAAGTTCGAATATGCTTGGGTAAGTAGTCAGACTACATAGATTAGCATCATTTTCCTTTGTTCATGTTGAAAACCAGTTTTCTACTAAATGAAAAGTGCGCGGAAAAACAGTATCGATTTTATGACGTGTAAAGCTATCGAAATTCCAATTCTGATCCGAACGTAGACACCAACGAATGGCTGCGGATTCGATCCTAAAAATATATGTCCTGGTTTGTTTAGTGACGTTACGCTTCATGTTCAACTCATAAGTATTTATCAATGAACAGCCAACAACATGATAGACCTCTAAGTCCGCCATAATATTCAAGCATAAGTATATTATACGAATTACCTGAATAATAGTAAATGGACTATATAATCAGCATATTCAATCCAAAACACTAATTAAGTCGTTATCATGCAAGAACAATTATTTGTCTAAGGAAAATGTATTCTTTACAGATAGTAAACTAATTTATGTCTACAGTATATTAAGTCAAATAATTACTGATGGAATCGTCTGAGCAAAAATCGCTGACTTTAATACTAATTAAAACATGATCTAAAACGACAGCTGAAGCATGTGGAACAATAAATCGTAATTCTGTTCAGACCATGAGTGAACATAGTTTGAGTCAGTATATTAAGTGATATGTAGTATTATCACGGAGGATACTTGTGGTGTTTCACCAATCTGAATACTCATTTCTGAGCGAAGAAGCCGTTCTCAGTGCATATAGTGTGAAAAGTAGTTATATGTTTTATTGCGAGAAGTGTTAAGCCTAAAAGTTAACACAATTGGGTGGTACAATCAAGGAAATTGCTTAGTGTCTTTAATGGTAATTGGAAGAGAGGGCCGCCATTAACACTTAGAAAAACGTTGATTGGAATTCTAATCCATGATCAGTTGTAATAGGTGCAGGGACTCTGTAAATTATATATTTGTCGAGCACGAAATACTGAAACTACAGTTTCAAAGCTGTTTTATAGACAGGATAAACAACCTCCCACCTAGTGGAGCGAATGATATCAGTGAACGTGTGAGTAGGTGGCTTGTGTTATGGAAGTGATTTAACAATATTAAGCTGAACATATTGAAACTGTGTCAATAATTGGAAATTTTAATGGAGATGTCAATTTATTTTAGTGACTTTTATTTCTTTAGAGCTAAGGATATAAACGTGTCTACTTTATGACGTTGTCTTTTATTTTAAACCATAGAAGAATCTCTCTGCACAGTGCCAACGCTAGTAAAATATATAATTCGTATCCTGGTCACTCCTAAATATATCCCTGTCTCATTCGTTATATCGACATCTTAATTTGCATTCACCTAAACATCCGTACACGTGTATGAATTCAAAATGATATGCAAGGGTTGGCACGCACATAGAATATGTGTATTTATCAGGCCACGCCTGGCACATAAGTGGGCATCTCAACAGTATGACTGTGTTAGGTAGACACATGATCCCTAACCTTCACAAATTCGCCTCATCGTTATACTTTAAGTCAATTTTCTGTATGATTGATTCGGTGCGTGCCTGTTATCATACACTCGTGACAACAGAGGACGTAGCCAAAACTTTGTTTAACATCTTTTTGATTGGTTTTCATTTTCACGAATGTAAGTCGGCCTTAGAAGCGGTGTTTAGTTGTTTTAAAACTTATGAGGCTGCTTGAGGTTTATATTTTGTTTGTTTATATCGACAACGTTTTAGTAATCAGTCACAACTAAATAGGGCAACTTCAACATTTAAATAAACAAAACCACCGTTCCCAACAGTGTGGTGTTGTCAGTTACATACACAAATGTATTTTTGGAGTTTCAGAAGTCGACTTTCAAGCGATTATATTAACCCATATGGTATTACGCCACTATCATACATGTAAGCAGCTTTGATAGCATATCCCGAACACGATCTGTTGCGAAATTATGTTAATTTCACGGTGTGTGCAACTTCTATGAATGTTTTACTCCGTAGTATGCCAGCTTCATCTAACTACTTACAGATCTTGTGAAGAGTCTTTAACAGCTTTCCGATTATCTTTCTGAAGATGAATCTGCGTTTAAGTCGGTTAACAAGGGCCCGACTCACACTATGATGCTGGTGCATATGAACCGGAACCCAGAATCACGGTTTTGTATACAGATGCGTAAAAACCTGCCAATCGAGCGTTTTTAAGACAGCAACAGAATTGCACATTTATTCCACTAGTCTTTTTTCTCAAAGTTTGGAGCTTACTCACGGACGTTACAGCACCTTTGATATGGGACTGCTGGCAGTGTATCTTTCTGTTAAACGATTTAATCACTTGTTACAGGGTAGCGACTTCACAAACACGACTCACTTTATACCTCTCGGCTACTCACTTACGACAGCATATGATAGACTTATATCACGTGAGACACGAAAGTTGAATTATTTAACTTCATTTAATACAGACATTAGAATTCGTGAAAATGACGCTGACGTCGTAGGGGACACTCTGCAGATGTCACATTAACGCGTTGTAGATGCCATCAAGCATTTTCACTTATCACGGTATAATGCAGTGTCGCCTCCGGAATTCTTAAAAATTGGGAATATGTTTGCGGCAAGTATGTTGATGCAGGATTTATTAGCCTAAAATTGAAGATTTCTCAACCTAGTGCATTTATAGCGGAAACTAGCAGTTCACGTTGCCATGGTTCAAAGTCGTTTGGTGATCCATTTAGTGTATAGGTAGAGTGAACGACACTCGGATTTTGGATGTTCTTTCGCAAGTCGTGGAAGTCATCTGCACAACATAATACTTGAGTGCGTAAGGTCTCATAAAGAGTTATCGACGTAAACCAAAGGTTTTCTTGCGTTTTTTCAGCTTTCAGCATTATTTAGTGATATCTTTTAAGTTTGATTTACTATATCTGTATAAGGAAACCGAACTTAATCTGTTAACACAATAGATGTTTCTGGTCAGCAGTGTGAAAATTAATTTGCTTGTAGTTTATGAATATTTGTTACTATTTATTGAATTATTATTTGACTCACAAATACATGTGACAGTGGAGGATATGGTTTGTTAAAGTTTACAAGGTCTCTTGTGATCAGCGAAATGCATGCGTGTGTACTCTCTGTCTGGGCATACTCGTGTCAGTTTCGCTTCTTTTGTAAACCCCACCCAAAAGATTCTAGGCATGCGTCAATAGAAAGAAATAATTTTACCTTTGTAAGGTAGTGGAACTATCAGAAAGCTGCCCATCTTTACCACTGAAACCTGTCCGGTTGATTCGAATTTCTGTATCGGCAGACTGCCTCTAGAACTGACCAACTGAAGTCATTGTTGGGGCTAGAACTCAGTAATTCTAAGAAGCACATTATAATTTATGTGTATTTATTTATTGAATTACTTCAGACTGTGCATTCTTGCCAGTATCTAATCGTACTTCAAACATATCTTCATGTATACACAAGTCCTAACCAGTAAGTCAATCAGTCAGAAAGCCAAAATTTATACAGAGTTAGAGTAATAATGACTGTGAACTGGAGTGACGTATACAAAACTGATTAACTGGAGTTCATAAATGAGAAATGATACATCTACAGTTAATGTATTAAACGGGAAGATATAGAAAAGGGAAACATAATTATAATAAGAGTAAAATGTTTACTACGTATACAACCGAAAATAATTAAACGGTCAACAGGAGAACATTTCTCGACGATAACCAATCTTCTTTGAGTGTCCAGCATATCAGAAGTCTTGTCTATGATTTTCGTGGCAACTTTGGGTAACCACAGAGGTCATTTGCATCTTCGGAGCCAAGTATCAACTTACGAACAATTTTTCGCTTTACAAATGTTCTCTCGTGATTATTCGGACCCGTTGCATGGTAAGAAGAAAAAATACGTGTGTAGTTTTGGGAGAAAAGACAAACGTTTCAGGAATATCAATGAGTGGAGTTTCTGAAGTACCAATCACCCTAAAAGTTGTACTTTGATAGTACATTTAAAGGACATTCCGTATTATCTTCTAAACGAATACTCAGAGCCTCTAGTACAAGGAAAAATTTACAGGTTTTCGGTCACAAAATCCTCAAACTACTTGTGGTCTTTTTGTGCCCTGCTTGATGAAGGAATATGTGATGAATTGAAAAATGAGAGATGTCAGAGTTAGTAAACATTTTAGTACCATCGAAACTTGTTTAGTTGAATCCACTTCCAGCACCATCGTTTCTATAATTGACTCAGTGAAACTGCTCGTGTTGCGACCTGTGGTTGAAGTCGTTCAGAATTACAACATGGTTTTTTATCTGTTTGCTTGATTGCACTATTTTAGTTTTTATGTATTCTTGTTGACACTGGTACAATTAACATTTGCATTGCTGTTGTATCTGTTTACTGAAGATAGTTATTGCAAATAAATTGTTTGCTGTCTATGGCCGTTTCAGTTTTCACATTTATTCAATGGTAAATTATTCTTAGTAATCTAAAGTTAAGGAGGCAAACTAGTCACGACGGGAGCTTAGAATGATTTGACAAGAACAGACCAAACTATGGATGAGCTTTTAGGTGGGAAGCGTAGTACTTATTGCCAGCAGATTGAATTTCAACAATTATTCTTCTAGTGTATTGCTGAAAGTGTGTGTTACCGAAGACCGAGTAGGTAGAACTGTAGACATAAAAACTAAGAATAATCTGCTAAATAACTATCCAAAACTACTTTTTTTCTGTTAGAGAGTCTGTATGGAAACCAGTCTATTAGATATGAGATTAATGACTCCCGTACTGAATGAAGTTATTATAAGCTTAAATATATACATCATGATGTTAATTAGAGAAATTCAGCTAATTTATGTCTACTAGCATAATAATGCGAAAACCTAACACTTGCACGAATGATCATATATATTTGGTGGACATTAGTTGACAATGTTGGCCAAATGTTAGTACTCTTCACTACTTTTACTGTTTACCTTGATTCAACCCTGTTTATTGAAGAAGCTGTAATAAATATTGTTGAGTGTTTTGTGTGGCAGATCCGTGAGAAATACAACTAGAAACTTTGTTACTGACCAGCAAGCTATTATCTTTATTGGCATAAGTTTGAGTGGACAATCATGTTGTGACTGTTTTGATCAAGTGGATCGTGCGTAACCACTCAAAGCCTGATCAAACGACATTGGTCTGATCAGCTCTGACTTGGGTACATGTATAACACTAGACTTTGTAATATATAAGACGTAGACATGAGGAATTTACATGGTGGTATTTTACCTTTTGTGTGAAACAAGGACAATTTGAAAGTTGTTTTTGACCATAATTTGTTGACTTCACCATGGATAACGATAAGGCGCAATGATGTTGTGCTGACTGACTTAATGACATTATATTTTGTAAAAGTTTATCAGTTTTACGTGTGTAATAAATTATTGTTCTAATATGCTATTAATACATACTTTGCTGACGTTATTTAAATGTATCATTAATATAATTGTACTTTACACTTTTCACACTTCGGCCTGTGGCGCTTACTACTGCCTGCCGCTCTCGGAAGCGTAAATACATTGTCGACGCATTATTCTTCGTTCTGACTGAGTTTTCTCCACCGAATGCTTGGATTAATAAGTGAATCCCTTTTATGGCATCGGAATTGAGTACTCAACGTTACGTTGGCTCTTCCCAGCTTTACTGACCAGAACGAACCTACACAGGACGTCAGAAAAGATACATACGTGTGCTGGTCAGCTGGAACTTTCGTCAATTACTCCGAACTTTACCGTTAATCCAAGTAAACCACTGAATCGCCATCTTTTCAGAAACATCCGCTAGTGAAGCAGCTGTTGTTACTTTAATGCCAATCACCCATCCGTTTATTAAAACGAGGATTTGTTTCAATTCTAGACTGGAACGAGCAAAAAAAGACTTTGCACCAGCAATCAGTAGGACTAAATCAACAGCCATCTTCGTGTCCCTTGTTTCTCAGAAAACCGCCATTTCCTAGCCACAGTGACAATTTAATGACTTTCTTAACAATCCCATAGTTTGCAAACGAACAACGAGATTCTTATCACTAATAAGTTCTCGAACACTCTCTATTGTTAGCATTGTAACAGTGTTGAAATTACTATGTACGATGTTATTAACGTGAATTTGTTCTCTTTCTATTGCAGGGCGATCAAGGATAAATGTTTTGGAAGAAGAAGAGCGAGCCCTGTGCAAAATGAACTTGCATGATGACGTATAAGACTATCTTGTAAATAACCCCTCCTTTTTTGTACTAGAACCGCGTAATTTAATTTTTAAATAATAAAGACCTGTGGCTGTTACTCCGTGTTCTCACTTGTGTGAAGTTCCTGATTAACGTTGTGTGCTGTGATTTTTAGATCTCTGCCTGTCAATAGCTGCTAATAACACGTGTTACAACTGGTGATGGAGGTGTTTACCGAAAAAACGTGACGAGAACATAAACGAACCCCCGGTGATTCCATTCAAGGCGGCACCTGCTTCGACTCCTCGTCAACCGCCACTGCTCGAAACTTCGTCAGATTATTCTGTTTGGAAACCTCGGGTCACATAGTACCTACGTAAAGTTCCAACGTCTGACCATTTTGATTATCTTTTATCTCATTTGGATGACGAAGCCGTCAATAGGGCAACAGCCAACGGCTTTGCGGAGAGTAACTCACCTGCTCAAAACTGGAAAATCTTAACTGTTTCTTCTTACCCACGGACACCCAGCAGGTGACCATCCAGTTCTTATCACGTTACCAGGAAAAGAGCGAAAATCCGATTGATTATCTTCACTCCTTGCAGAAAATAGCTGTCCGGGCGTTTCCTCATCTAGATGTCGTGGGGCGAGAAGCGTTAGTACGATCTCGTTTTGTCGAGGGGCTGATGCCTGGTCCACTAAGGGAACATCTTCGAATGCCACCAGTTGATACAGTCGATTTGAAAAGAACAACACTTTGCTTCCTGACTGCAGAAAGACTTTCTGGTTCAGCAGAGACACATCGATCAGTTGTGATGACTGTGGAGCCAGCTACAGAAGCTAAACTTTTCGATAATATTCAGGAAGCAGCAGCTATTAGACACCTCCCCAGCCCGGACGCCACTCGCAAACAGTCAACCTCGATGTCGAATAGACGGCCGTCGTGGAATAACTATCAAGGCCGTCAGACAGATTGCCCCTACTGCACACGATTTGGCTGAAATGCTAGGAGATGTGGCCATAACTGACCCCACAACTCAGGTAAGCCGCCTCTTTGTCAGTTATCCTCTTGTTATGATGATCTTGTGTACCCGATTACTATTAGAGGTACGGTGCAGGGCATCGAGATTGAAATACTACTAGATACAGGGGCTTCAGTATCTCTTCTCAAGGGAGAGTTCTTAAAGAAACTAAACCATAATACCCAGCAGACACAATGTTCCTCTACATTAATTACGGCAAGTGGTGATCCTTTGAAAGTGTACTCCAAGACTTGGTTAGACTTGACTATAGGAGAACATTCGTTTCGACATGAATTTGCAGTTTGCCCTGCATTGTCTTGGGACATGATCCTCGGTGTTGATTTCATGCTAAAATACCAAGTTTCAATATTCATGGATAGATCAGAAGCAAAAATTGGTGAGGCTATAGTACATCTGCACCACTATGAGATGCGCTGGTTGGTTTTCGACTCTGGACCTAGAATCCGGCTATTGGCAAGTGGAGGTTCGACCTCAAGACAGAAAAAAAACAGCATTTATAGTACCGAATGGCTTATATGAATTTCAGGTAATGCCTTTTGGGTTAACGAATGCTCCGGCTACTTTTCAAAGACTAATGCAAACGGTTTTACAAGACATAGTACCCCGCAAATGTCTGATTTATCTTGACGATATTATTGTATATGGCAGCACGCCAGAACAACACAATGCGAATCTGAAGGCGGTCCTCCATCGCCTTAAGCAACACAACTTGAAGGTAAAGCCGTCCAAATGTAGACTGTTGCAGAAAGAAGTAACTTTCTTGGGTCATCGTATCACTGCAGATGGAGTAGGAACAGATAAAGAAAAGACACATGCCATTGTGAATTGGCCGCAGCCCAAATCACCCGAAGATGTTCGTAGTTTCCTAGGGCTAGCTTCATATTACAGACGCTTTGTTCGTGATTTTGCGTCATTGGCAGCACCGTTACATCGATTAACACACAAATGGTCGAAAATTTTTATGGTCCAGCGAGTGTCAACAGGCATTCGATGCTTTGAACACACGGTTAACCTCTCCGCCCATATTAGCCTTCCCAGATACCTCTGCAAACGGAGGCGAATTTATACTTGATACGGATGCTAGTTCCACGGCTATTGGAGCGGTTTTATCACAAGTAACTCGAGATGGACAGGAAAGGGTCATTGCGTACGCTAGTCGACGATTAGATAAGAGCGAAACGCGATATTCCACAACACGCCGGGAGATGTTAGCATTGGTAAAATTCTTACAGCACTTTCGTCATTATTTACTGGGTCGACCCTTTCGTGTACGCACGGACCACCGTGCTCTCCAGTGGCTTCGTTCTTTCCGCGAACCTGAAGGACAAGTAGCGCGCTGGCAGGAACGCTTACAAGAGTTTGATTTCACATGTGAGTAACGACCGGGAAACCGACATGCGAACGCAGACGCTCTGTCTCGCATACCTTCGCCCACAGATACCGTTAATACAATTCTTAGTACAGCTCCGGAGATTGATTGGCCTTCGCCGCAAGCAGCGGATCCGGACCTGCAGATTATTTACCAAAGGCAGTTACATGGAAATAATAAGCCATCCATGAAGGAGTTAAGAGATCAGTCCTTAACAACTCGTCGTATTTGTACCAAATGGAGCAGCCTAAAACTATATGGCGACACGTTATTCTTAATTAACGAGTCAAAACAACCACTGTTAATAGTGCCGCGAGTGAAAGTCCAGAATATCGTGGAGCAGGTGCATCGCGAACTTGGTCATGCAGGAGAACGTAGGACAGAATACGCCGTTCGTCAGCGGTTTTGGTGGCCATCTATACATGAAGATGTAATGGAATTTTGCAAGAATTGTAACACGTGTTACCGTGTAAAATCGCCTAAGCAGATACCCCGTGCACCGTTGATTCCGATGGTTACAACAGGACCACACCAGCGGGTCGGCATTGATGTCATGGGACCACTGACAACGACAAAAATAGGAAATCGCTATATACTAGTTATGGTGGATTATTTCACTAAATGCCCTTACGGTTGCTCGGGCTTTCATCAATCATTGGGTTTCCCGTTACGGCGCCCCATTCTCCCTCCACTCCGACCAAGGTCCAGCCTTCGAAAGTCATCTCATCGCTGAAATATGTCAGCTATTAGGAACTCGGAAGTCACGCACTACTGCTTATCACCCAGAAGGTAACGGCCTCGTAGAAAGAACAAACAGGACTATCAAAGCCATCTTACAGTCGTTCGTCAACAGATCGTCGCCTGAGTTGTGGGATGATGTGCTACCTCAGTGCCTTTTAGCTTATCGTACATCGGTACATGGGTCCACTGGATTCTCACCTGCTATTTTACTGTTCGGGCACGAGTTACGCCTACCGGTGAAAATACAATCGCCCTTGCTACCCTATGAAGAGCAAGAACATGTACCGTACATACGTATTCTCCGTAATCGCCCGGCGGATGCATACCGCATGGTCAACATCAACTTGCGCAAGGCTAGCCGACATCAGAAGGACATGTACGATCGTCAGGCGCAAGGACCGGTGTATACAGTTGGGGATCGTGTCTGGCTACGCCGCCCCATGACATCGCTAGGGAGTTGCAGTAAATTTCATCAAATCTGGCAAGGCCCCTTGGAAATTGTTCTCATCCGATCCCCCACTACGTTTGTTCTACGCAACATACAACGACCGCAGGATGACGTGATAACGGTGCACTACAACCAATTGAAACCAGATCGGACGGCACGTGCTGCCGATGCTGAGTTCGCCGATCCACCACCTGCTACTAGCTTTTGTGAAATACCATCGGGAGGAGGGACAGCATATCCATGCTCAAGAACAGGCACTGAGGACAGTGCTTCATTAGGAGAGGGGGCGATGTAACAGTGTTGAAATTACTATGTACGATGTTATTAACGTGAATTTGTTCTCTTTCTATTGCAGGGCGATCAAGGATAAATGTTTTGGAAGAAGAAGAGCGAGCCCTGTGCAAAATGAACTTGCATGATGACGTATAAGACTATCTTGTAAATAACCCCTCCTTTTTTGTACTAGAACCGCGTAATTTAATTTTTAAATAATAAAGACCTGTGGCTGTTACTCCGTGTTCTCACTTGTGTGAAGTTCCTGATTAACGTTGTGTGCTGTGATTTTTAGATCTCTGCCTGTCAATAGCTGCTAATAACACGTGTTACAACTGGTGATGGAGGTGTTTACCGAAAAACGTGACGAGAACATAAACGAACCCCCGGTGATTCCATTCAAGGCGGCACCTGCTTCGACTCCTCGTCAACCGCCACTGCTCGAAACTTCGTCAGATTATTCTGTTTGGAAACCTCGGGTCACATAGTACCTACGTAAAGTTCCAACGTCTGACCATTTTGATTATCTTTTATCTCATTTGGATGACGAAGCCGTCAATAGGGCAACAGCCAACGGCTTTGCGGAGAGTAACTCACCTGCTCAAAACTGGAAAATCTTAACTGTTTCTTCTTACCCACGGACACCCAGCAGGTGACCATCCAGTTCTTATCACGTTACCAGGAAAAGAGCGAAAATCCGATTGATTATCTTCACTCCTTGCAGAAAATAGCTGTCCGGGCGTTTCCTCATCTAGATGTCGTGGGGCGAGAAGCGTTAGTACGATCTCGTTTTGTCGATGGGGCTGATGCCTGGTCCACTAAGGGAACATCTTCGAATGCCACCAGTTGATACAGTCGATTTGAAAAGAACAACACTTTGCTTCCTGACTGCAGAAAGACTTTCTGGTTCAGCAGAGACACATCGATCCAGTTGTGATGACTGTGGAGCCAGCTACAGAAGCTAAACTTTTCGATATATTCAGGAAGCAGCAGCTATTAGACACCTCCCCAGCCCGGACGCCACTCGCAAACAGTCAACCTCGATGTCGAATAGACGGCCGTCGTGGAATAACTATCAAGGCCGTCAGACAGATTGCCCCTACTGCACACGATTTGGCTGAAATGCTAGGAGATGTGGCCATAACTGACCCCACAACTCAGGTAAGCCGCCTCTTTGTCAGTTATCCTCTTGTTATGATGATCTTGTGTACCCGATTACTATTAGAGGTACGGTGCAGGGCATCGAGATTGAAATACTACTAGATACAGGGGCTTCAGTATCTCTTCTCAAGGGAGAGTTCTTAAAGAAACTAAACCATAATACCCAGCAGACACAATGTTCCTCTACATTAATTACGGCAAGTGGTGATCCTTTGAAAGTGTACTCCAAGACTTGGTTAGACTTGACTATAGGAGAACATTCGTTTCGACATGAATTTGCAGTTTGCCCTGCATTGTCTTGGGACATGATCCTCGGTGTTGATTTCATGCTAAAATACCAAGTTTCAATATTCATGGATAGATCAGAAGCAAAAATTGGTGAGGCTATAGTACATCTGCACCACTATGAGATGCGCTGGTTGGTTTTCGACTCTGGACCTAGAATCCGGCTATTGGCAAGTGGAGGTTCGACCTCAAGACAGAAAAAAACAGCATTTATAGTACCGAATGGCTTATATGAATTTCAGGTAATGCCTTTTGGGTTAACGAATGCTCCGGCTACTTTTCAAAGACTAATGCAAACGGTTTTACAAGACATAGTACCCCGCAAATGTCTGATTTATCTTGACGATATTATTGTATATGGCAGCACGCCAGAACAACACAATGCGAATCTGAAGGCGGTCCTCCATCGCCTTAAGCAACACAACTTGAAGGTAAAGCCGTCCAAATGTAGACTGTTGCAGAAAGAAGTAACTTTCTTGGGTCATCGTATCACTGCAGATGGAGTAGGAACAGATAAAGAAAAGACACATGCCATTGTGAATTGGCCGCAGCCCAAATCACCCGAAGATGTTCGTAGTTTCCTAGGGCTAGCTTCATATTACAGACGCTTTGTTCGTGATTTTGCGTCATTGGCAGCACCGTTACATCGATTAACACACAAATGGTCGAAAATTTTTATGGTCCAGCGAGTGTCAACAGGCATTCGATGCTTTGAACACACGGTTAACCTCTCCGCCCATATTAGCCTTCCCAGATACCTCTGCAAACGGAGGCGAATTTATACTTGATACGGATGCTAGTTCCACGGCTATTGGAGCGGTTTTATCACAAGTAACTCGAGATGGACAGGAAAGGGTCATTGCGTACGCTAGTCGACGATTAGATAAGAGCGAAACGCGATATTCCACAACACGCCGGGAGATGTTAGCATTGGTAAAATTCTTACAGCACTTTCGTCATTATTTACTGGGTCGACCCTTTCGTGTACGCACGGACCACCGTGCTCTCCAGTGGCTTCGTTCTTTCCGCGAACCTGAAGGACAAGTAGCGCGCTGGCAGGAACGCTTACAAGAGTTTGATTTCACATGTGAGTAACGACCGGGAAACCGACATGCGAACGCAGACGCTCTGTCTCGCATACCTTCGCCCACAGATACCGTTAATACAATTCTTAGTACAGCTCCGGAGATTGATTGGCCTTCGCCGCAAGCAGCGGATCCGGACCTGCAGATTATTTACCAAAGGCAGTTACATGGAAATAATAAGCCATCCATGAAGGAGTTAAGAGATCAGTCCTTAACAACTCGTCGTATTTGTACCAAATGGAGCAGCCTAAAACTATATGGCGACACGTTATTCTTAATTAACGAGTCAAAACAACCACTGTTAATAGTGCCGCGAGTGAAAGTCCAGAATATCGTGGAGCAGGTGCATCGCGAACTTGGTCATGCAGGAGAACGTAGGACAGAATACGCCGTTCGTCAGCGGTTTTGGTGGCCATCTATACATGAAGATGTAATGGAATTTTGCAAGAATTGTAACACGTGTTACCGTGTAAAATCGCCTAAGCAGATACCCCGTGCACCGTTGATTCCGATGGTTACAACAGGACCACACCAGCGGGTCGGCATTGATGTCATGGGACCACTGACAACGACAAAAATAGGAAATCGCTATATACTAGTTATGGTGGATTATTTCACTAAATGCCCTTACGGTTGCTCGGGCTTTCATCAATCATTGGGTTTCCCGTTACGGCGCCCCATTCTCCCTCCACTCCGACCAAGGTCCAGCCTTCGAAAGTCATCTCATCGCTGAAATATGTCAGCTATTAGGAACTCGGAAGTCACGCACTACTGCTTATCACCCAGAAGGTAACGGCCTCGTAGAAAGAACAAACAGGACTATCAAAGCCATCTTACAGTCGTTCGTCAACAGATCGTCGCCTGAGTTGTGGGATGATGTGCTACCTCAGTGCCTTTTAGCTTATCGTACATCGGTACATGGGTCCACTGGATTCTCACCTGCTATTTTACTGTTCGGGCACGAGTTACGCCTACCGGTGAAAATACAATCGCCCTTGCTACCCTATGAAGAGCAAGAACATGTACCGTACATACGTATTCTCCGTAATCGCCCGGCGGATGCATACCGCATGGTCAACATCAACTTGCGCAAGGCTAGCCGACATCAGAAGGACATGTACGATCGTCAGGCGCAAGGACCGGTGTATACAGTTGGGGATCGTGTCTGGCTACGCCGCCCCATGACATCGCTAGGGAGTTGCAGTAAATTTCATCAAATCTGGCAAGGCCCCTTGGAAATTGTTCTCATCCGATCCCCCACTACGTTTGTTCTACGCAACATACAACGACCGCAGGATGACGTGATAACGGTGCACTACAACCAATTGAAACCAGATCGGACGGCACGTGCTGCCGATGCTGAGTTCGCCGATCCACCACCTGCTACTAGCTTTTGTGAAATACCATCGGGAGGAGGGACAGCATATCCATGCTCAAGAACAGGCACTGAGGACAGTGCTTCATTAGGAGAGGGGGCGATGTAACAGTGTTGAAATTACTATGTACGATGTTATTAACGTGAATTTGTTCTCTTTCTATTGCAGGGCGATCAAGGATAAATGTTTTGGAAGAAGAAGAGCGAGCCCTGTGCAAAATGAACTTGCATGATGACGTATAAGACTATCTTGTAAATAACCCCTCCTTTTTTGTACTAGAACCGCGTAATTTAATTTTTAAATAATAAAGACCTGTGGCTGTTACTCCGTGTTCTCACTTGTGTGAAGTTCCTGATTAACGTTGTGTGCTGTGATTTTTAGATCTCTGCCTGTCAATAGCTGCTAATAACACGTGTTACAGCACGATGCATTTAAGTCTCCGCCGTGACCTTGAACCGCTTCCTCTGTTCCTCATTGGTCCAGCCGTAAAAGTCATGACCACCCCACATTTGGCTAGACATTGTACTTGCTATATATATTTATATTAACTGTTAATATTGTATTTGTACTCATTTGTGTCTAGTTGTAAGGCGATACTAACTCTATAGTGTTCCGTGGCCACTACAATGTGGTTAGCAAGAATCGGGGTTCATTATCTGATGTAAGCTTAGACTCATTCGCAATATCAATCAAACAGAAGCTTATTATCAGTATTAAAAAGGGATTTATTATTATCATGTATCATTCAGTTAAACTCTCGTAGTCCCTGTTGTCATATTGTTTATCTATGTGAAATCAAGGTGCGAGCAAGGATGTGAGATTTAATTTGGCCACACCTAAATATTTACACAGAAATTGAGAGGAATATGGTTATGTTCTCTCAGTTAGGTTATTATAAAAGGTAAGGTAAAATATTAATCAATAATAAACAATGAGCAGTGTACACCTATCTAGTTTAATGGGGCTGCCGTGGGATATCAGTCGTAACGTACATAGTATATATGAGGCGCTTGCTAACCAATCGCAGGTACTAACGAGAGAACATAGTTCCTCTAGGATAAAGCTTGCTACGCGAGAAAATGCTGGTGCATACGGCCGTAGTTCATGGCATAGCTTATGGGTCATCGCATAATATAATCATAAAACTGTGAAGAGTATGCTTGTTTGAATTTCACTTTCTCAGTTTCAGGCCCAACTCAAGGAATTCCTGTCTAATTTAGAGGAGGGGACCGATTGTCAAAGAAGTCGAGATACTGATGATGCTTAATATTATTTTGTAGAATCGACCTCCATCATTGGAAACCTTTATTTCGAAATGCAACATAAATCAATTGTTTTTTGGGTAAACTTATATGGTAACAAATTTAGCACAAATACAAAATCTTGGGAGGAATCTTATTTTTTTTAAAATAAAGTTTTATTATTATCTTCCCACTCCTTATTCTTAGTTGTTTTGGAAACACAATCAGTGTACTTTTCTATCTAATTTCGTACGAACAATAGTTTCTAGTATGTATTGAAATCACCCTTAAGAGGTAATGTCTCTTTCATCGTATACTTAATACGAGAATAATGCGGCAGTTAATGAACCAAAAATGGGTAAACGAGCAAATACACGGGTGCACAATAAGACATGGCGGATATATGTGGCAACAAATCTTTAAATAGTTGAGATGAAAATAGAAGGAAATATGGGACTAGGCAACAGAACAAAAAGTGAATGTTAGATTCTTACAGACATTGAGATAGTCGGGAAGTTTAAACGCCGACTTAGGAAGACAGTCAATCTGCCCTGTAGTGCTGACTGATTAGTTGGCTGGGCATCTCCTAGAACGGGTTTAGTGGATAGAGAGATTAAGCCTAAGCTAGTTCTAGATAATTAACCGGATTTAAAGCCCAGCAAATAACTACGCTATGATAACATGAGACCATCGGCCCTAAATAGCCTAGTCACCCCACCAGTGATCGGTTCTCTTCACTAAATACAACTCAAACAGCTCAGGAATGAAGGCGATCGGTATCTTTGTACTTCGTGACTGACAATTTTCATAAGGTAGACGCTATTAGCTACATGTAGTCACTGCTAGCGTGGGTAAGAAGCTACTTTCAGGACTGGGAGTCCTTTTTCAAATTAAATAGAGACTATACAGACTGGTTGTCTACGTCCGGAACATCTCAGGGCTCGATCCTCGGGCTATTGATGTTCTTCATTTTTACTAACGACTTCCCATTAAACATTTACCCAGCTATTTTCATTTTTGCAGACGGGCGTAAAGCTGTGAAGGGCTACTAGAAATTATGGTAATTCGCAAGGACTGCAAAGGGGTTTGTTTATGATGGAGAAACAAACAAGCGTTAATGACCTGAACCATGTTCTGGGAAAAAGCTATTTGACGTACTAGCTTACTCAACATGGTATCTAGGCGGACCATTACCTAGACATACAGCGAATAATTAGTACTCTAAATAAACGAGATCATAGTTTACTTTTCACTGACAAACCATACACTGGGGGTATATACCAAATAGATGTCACTGAAGCATATGCCACACCACACAGGGTTCGTTGGTAACTGGGTGTGACGACGCCTGGACTGTTTTTGCCAATATTTCAAACAACCATACGTTTTAGATTTCATCCACGAACGTGAATGCCTAGGACTGTAAGGGGATGGATTTCAACTCATAGATATATGTATATACGTATTTGTAAGGAAGAGCCAAAAAATATAACAATAATAAGAAGATAAAGGAAAAAAACCACGAGAGCCAAAGGACTATAAATAATAAGGGATGTGTTGAGTAAAAGATCAAAATGTAACAGCTGGAACTACTGTGGTTAGGATGGTCATGTATACAGTTATTTATATTTGGATAAAACCCGGAAATCCAAGGCATTCAAGAAGCGAGTACAAAAAAATCAATTGATTTATAATAGCTCGTTATACAGATACTGGGTATTAGATTCTGACCAAGAGTAATTCTCTTGCATCAACGTATAAACACAAGGCGACCAACTGGTTTTCACTAGCTTATTAAATAAATACTTGGTACTCCGAGTGTTTCATAAGTGTTTTAACAGCTAGCTTATGGTAAAAGATAGTGCCCATATCTATGCTGCACAGTTTAAAGTTGTGACCTTGGCTTGTAGTAGGTTTTATAGACTTTTTCCTTACTTACTCTTACGGCACTCTTTGTTCTGCTATCTATTCTTTACGAAAATTTCCATTTAAATAAGTCAACGTCCTTGCACTTAAAAAATAAACGAAGCATGATATTTATCTATGTGAATTACATTTCTTATTATCTTCTGAATTCATATTCAGTTTGTACTTTTACCGACTAAGTCAATCTATATTATTGTGCCTTCCATAATCAAGTAAACTTAAGGTCAACTTTTGCTTTAAAACGCTTCTTGATAGCTGTATGTCGTGCTCGGTAATGTTGAAAAGTCTTGCTTTTCTTTAAGTCACTTTGCATTAAAAATCAGCCAAGGCAATTAGTGTTTCGTTTTGATTCATTCAGTTTTTTGTTCTATCTACTTTAGACAAGTTAGCAAAAGGTAGAGATTTGGTGCAAATGTTCTAAGTAAAATCATAGCATTTAATGTGCCTCAATCATCAACTTCGTCTCTATTTGATAAGTTGCTGATTGCTACACGTTCCACTACTTGTTAGTCTTTGACAGTTGTGCCTGTTTGGCTCTAACGTACAATATTTGATGGGGGGGTAGTAGTTAATGTAAGTGTATTACAGTCCCCTAATCTCTAGCATTGTCACACGTTATATACAACTTTAAGGAAATATCTGTTGAAATCCATTGGCGAGTCATATGGAACTCTTACTTGTTGTTACTGTTTGCGCCAAAATTTTAAATGGGTATATAGGTCCGGAAATAATGACAAGCATCCGTTCACTTTTCATTAATTGTCCGTTAATAGTAACAACCGTGAACTTGGAATTTATAAGCTTAAATTAAACAGCTTACAAGTTTTTCATGATGCTTTTGAAGGGAACTAAACAGGATTAGTAAAAACATGCTTTTCGCCTGTTAAATGCTTTGATCAAAATACATGCTCTGCTTGTATAATCCTAAAAACGGTTTTTGTGAAAAAACCTTTTGTAACACTATTATACTTTAACCTGGACATATTTGTTTACATTGTAGCAGTGATTAATCAGAAACTTACTGTTTAGAGAAAATGAATAGACACTGAAGTTTTATTTTACTTAACGCTAGAAAATAACCTATTACTTGAATATAGGAAGATATAAAGTCTCTTGAGACGTTATTTATCTCTAATTGTTATGGATGCAGTGCTACAGCTAATCACTACTAGTGGGTATTTAGTCTATCTTAACATTTGAATAGCACTATTTATATAGGTCTAAAATAAAACCTATGATTTTGCCGCGTAACTTGTAGAATGATAACGAAGGATTTGTAAATTCTTCTTTCTCTAAAAAAGCGTAAATGCATGAACCTAGTGACCAAAGTGTTGATTAATCGGTACCGTTAACTAGTATTTTTGTTTATAAGAATCTATTATAGTGTCAACCATCTAATCCCAATAGTAGATATCTCACTTTGTATGCAAGCTAGTATAAAATGCAAACAAATGTTATGTTACTTAGGTTAGGTTAACTGTGATTATTTTCAAAGATACTGATCAAAACTATGACACACACCTTATCATCAGCAACCTTCTTAAACTGTTTAGTTTATATTCGTTAGTATCAGTTATGCTCGTATCAACATATCCGGCTAAAACAGTGGTCGTACCAATTAGGTAAATTGCCTCCTAATTGGGATTAAGTATCCTTTGCTAAACATTCATTGTAATTAGATTTGAAACTTGCCATAGATAACAATTAAATTTCGTCGTTAATTGAATTATTGAAAGTTTTCCAGTTACCAGTGTGAAAATGATTTTGCGATCTGTCTGTTTCCTCAAGGGGTTGTTTTAATTAACACCTGGTATTGTGGCTGTGTGCCACAGTTAAGCGTTATGACCAATATCTTGAATATTTGAAAGTTCATTTGACAAGAAATGCAGAAATGTCTCTACTGAACAAGTTTTCTGCCCACCATTATCACCGACCTGACGTTTGTACCAATTCGATGCATTTATGGCGAATACTAAAGTGACATAGATTCACCGAATATGTCTTCTGGAAACTAAGTTTTTGAAGCGTATTCTGTAATATGTGGTCAGCAAAGCGTGCATGTTTACTTGGGCCAAGCTTCAGATCCAATAACCGTCACTTTCACACATCACCATTACTAACATTTCTTGCTATAAATGTATATTCTCAACTCTTGAACTGTTTGATAAAATTAACTTCACACTCAGGATTATAATTAAATTTTGGAATACTTCTGGCAGTCGTATCCATAAACATAGGTGACATGGTTCCTAAATTAGAGATTTGCATTTGAATTTTCTGGGTTACAGTTTCAGTTAATCTCATTTGAGAATCCAACTGTGTCTGGGGTTGTTAAGAATAAGTTGGCTATTTGATATAGGTATCGTAAGTTCGTTTCTTTACTCCGTCACTACTGTTTCTGAGTTCCTGTTACTAAAGCTTAACTCTAGCGACAACAATATTGCATTTTACTCCTGTCTAGTATTCAATGCTTGACAACTTCAACGACTTGATTCCAAAGCAGATCAAGATTCGAGCGAATAGCAGAATATGTTTAAGAATAAGGGCCAAAGAACGTAAAGTAAGTAAATACATAAATCCCCATGGAAATGTTCCAACAATTTCTCGATTATCTTTTGGCGCTGGTTGGCTGAGAATGGATCAGTCTTTGTGAAGCATTCCAAGCATATTTTGATTATGGTGTTTTTGGGGACCGTATCGTGTTAGCACTTTTAAGCAACAACCTGACTATAACATAACTGAATGTAAGTTCTTATAAACATTTTATAAAATTATGAGTGCGGTCGACTGAGGGTGTCTTCAGTCAGTCAGCCAGAATGTGCAGGAAGACAATGAGTTGATGTGTAGCAACATAGCTTGACTAGTTAAAAGTTCACTTCAAAACTTAAGCATACGCCAAAACAATTAGGCTCCAGTATTCATTTACCTCCTTATTCGGCATAGGGATTATATTTCCTATTAGCTTATATTGAACGTTGAGAATTATGTGTGTTTGAATAACTAGAACCGCGCTCCACTGTGTCCTGCCCACGCTATTGAATAAAGACCTATTACCATAATACTCTGGATTCCTGTGTCATTAGATCGGGATATACCTAGGCGTTAAACTGGTGAGACGAGATATTCTACCTTCGGTAGAGAACTCCTCGCAATCTACCTAACCATCAAGCACTTCCGGCACATGCTAGAAGGCAGAGAATTCACAGTTTATACTGATCATAAACCGCTAACAAACGCATTAAGAGCGAAAACTGATAAATACTCGCCTCGAGAAGTCCGACACCTTGACTACATATCACAGTTCAATAGTGATATCCAGCACGTAAAAGGTGAAGACAATCAGGCGGCAGACGCATTATCTCGATTAGAAATGAATATAATACAACAGTCTACAGTAGACTTCGAGATTTTAAGAGACAGTCAAGAAACTGACCAAGAATTACAAAACTTACTGTCAACTAAATGCTCTAGCCTGAAACTAAAACAGCTGCCATGACCTAAGGAAGATGTCCTGATTTACTGTGACGACGAAGGCGGTCCCTCGACCTTTCGTTCCCAAAAATATGCGGCGGTTAATATTTAATAACTTTCATTCATTGTCTCACCCTGGCGTGAAACCTTCGACTAAACTAATCAACACCAGGTACATATGGCCAAATCTTCAGAAAGATGTACATAAATGGGTCAGAGAATGTTCGGCGTGTCAACAATCAAAAGTTAGCCGACACAAAAATTCACCCATCGGAGTTTTTCCCCAACCGGATGCGCGTTTCGCACACGTACATATCGACTTAGTGGGCTCTTTACCGCGTTCAAATGGCTTTACGTACCTGTTTACATGTATAGATAGGTTTACGAGGTTCCCTATAGCCGTACCGATCGCGGACATCACAGCCGAAACAGTAGCCAAAGTCTTCATACAAAACTGGGTGACCATGTTTGGTACACCTGTTACAATAACGACAGACAGAGGGGCTCAATTCGAATCTGAACTATTCAGTAACCTGGCTAAACTCCTAGGCCCAAACAGAATTCGCTGTACGGCGTATCATCCTCAAGCAAACGGGATGGTAGAACGGTTCCATCGTCAACTAAAGGCCGCTTTTATATGTCACTCAAACCCCAGTCAGTGGACAGAATTCCTACCATTAGTTATGTTGGGAATACGAACAGCTGTCAAAACTTACTCACAATGTTCAGCGGCAGAACTAGTTTTTGGGACCACTCTGAGACTCCCAGGTGAGTTCATTACCCCTCACACCGACAGTAAAACGCTCGACTTAGGAACTTACGCAGACCAACTGCGGGACCAAATGTCTAAACTTAAACCGATTAATACTCATAAACAATCACGAGCGACATTTTTACCTAAGGATCTAAGCAGTTGCTCGCACGTCTGGATAAGATGTGACAAAGTAAAAGCACCCCTTAGCCCTCCTTTTGAAGGTCCATTTAAAGTTATTTCAAGAAAACCTAAGTATTTTGTAGTACAAAAACAAGGAAATATCGACTCAGTAAGTATTGATAGGTTAAAACCGGCCTACCTAGATAACGAACCACCATACGTATTATTAGACCGTTTATCTAATCAAATAAACACGGAATCAGCAAATAAGAACATAAAGGCTACAAAGGTAACTAAAAGCGTTAGTTGGACTAATCCGATTATTCAGGCGGGGATGTCCACAGTTTTAGTTTCGGCCTAAAAAAATAATAATAATCATCATCATCACGTAACTCCTGAAATTTTAGAGTTAGGAAATATTGAAAATAAATAAATATAAAGTAAACATAAAATAAAACGAAAACAAAAAAGCAATATGTTTCTTTTTGTCCTAAGTCGACAAACGTTATCGGAATATAAGCACTATTTTATCCACTTCTTCCCGGAGCTTATCTTTTGATGTAGGAACGGTAGTCATTTTGTTTTTTATTAAATACTGAATACTTAAACTAATTCTTAAACAATTTGGCGAGCAATATAAGTCGTAAACCTATCAACTGAGGTGAGTGTTGTGAGCATGTTTTGCCTGCAGAACTAATCATTTTTCTAGATTTCTCAATTATCAGTTTACGATGCCATAAATCACACAATGAACTTCAAAAGCCAGGATAAATTTCCAATAAAAAAAATCCAGGCGTTTCAACTTTTTACCACTTAAGTTACTATACACACCTCTAGTACTTGGCATGTATATATTTTGCTTAGACTAGTCATGTATATTTAATGTAAACCACTACTAGAAACGATTTCTGCTTTGGATACAACTTTATACAGCAACATACTATTCGAAAAAGTGTGTTGTTTTCGGACGAAACATATTAAGTTCCATATTTGTTCGACTTTTCTTAGTTCTAAGTATTTTGGCCACAATTTATAAATATCACTAAGCTAATTAGAGTAACTTACTAAATTTCTAGAGTATCTCTAGCATCATTCATACTGTAGTGATGTCATATCTAAGATTTTAAATTCTGTTGTCAGATTCTCCAATCTTTTAGATGCTAAATAATAAATAAATAAAACTTTTTCACTAGTTTATAGCAAACTAACACTACAACTAATTACTCATAATAGTTTCAGGATAGCATCATAAAGAATTGTCTAGCCTTGGCAATCACGTAATATGATTGATATAATTAATGAAACTATTAACAAACCTGGTCGATAAACTTATATAAAATTACCATTAATTGATGTGGTTCCTCCATAGCATCATACAAACAATTATTATAAATCCATACATCATAGACATAGGTTAGGAATAGTACTTCCGTCGGTTAAACTCTATGCTCTCTCAGATAACCACATAGTTTTCATCCATTTTATCGACATTCGAACTCTTAATCAACTGGAGATATCATCCGGTACCGTTCCAATAAGCTTTCTACATTAGCTATATGCTTCGCATTGACTTACAGATTCATCTGGCCCTAATAAGCTTAAGCATTCTTATATTCTTGGTAATCCATTTTTTTTCTTTTTCATAAACGTTTGCTATAATTTTCAACCTGATAAGTACTGTTAGTACCCACTGTCACTAACCAGTCATAAAAGGCGGTCGTCACATGTTCAAGGTTGCCAAGTTGACCTGACTTCTGGCAAATACACACACTTATATATATATATTCTTGTTTTCTTTAAAAAAAAATTTTTTTAATACGTTTGCGTACACAAGATTCTACACCATGTTTATTTTCTTTCAGATGGCCATGCCGTCCCGGAAACCAAACACTTACGTAGAAACGAACACTTATCAATCGTAACTATATGTATATATATATTGTACTTTAAATTTTTATGCAGACAGTGTAGCAATTCTTTAGGTGTGGTTGATTTTCATCGTTTTTGTTTTGTTCTAAAGTAGATTCTTCTTTAATTTTTACTTGAGGGCGACTCGAGAGGCAAGTGAGTAAACACCTGATTGCCGGACAGAGCATGGAAACATCGTACCTCACCAACATGGTGTTGGGTAGCCCGCTCGCGATATTTCCTCAGATATTCCTACTTTATTTTCTTGCCCTCTTACTTTTCAACCTCCAGTCACTGTTAGAAGGCCAAGTTCACCAAGTAATTCTGAACTAAGCTACAGTTACAAAACTGAGATGATTTTGTTTGGTATGTTGATCGAACAAACGTTCCTACGGAAGTCGCTTCTAGGAGGGAGCTAATGTAGCAACATAGCTTGACTAGTTAAAAGTTCACTTCAAAACTTAAGCATACGCCAAAACAATTAGGCTCCAGTATTCATTTACCTCCTTATTCGGCATAGGGATTATATTTCCTATTAGCTTATATTGAACGTTGAGAATTATGTGTGTTTGAATAACTAGAACCGCGCTCCACTGTGTCCTGCCCACGCTATTGAATAAAGACCTATTACCATAATACTCTGGATTTTTGTGTCATTAGATCTTAATATACCTAGGCGTTAAAGATGCACCTGCGCCATTGCGAAATACTTTAGCCGAATCGCCTCAAGTTACCAACTATTTGTGATAATCGACACGCGGACTCCAACCAAGTAGTCTGAAATTATAAACATGGCTCAGCCCAGTCGACAATGTTCTTATGGACTGGTGCCATGTTTTGGTATGTCCACCCCTAGCTTTCTTCCAACCTACTCCCACAACAGACAGCATCGTTCGTCGAGGAAGGCGATGGTTAGACATACGTAGCACATGTTCTAACCACCTCAGCTGATGAAGGTTTATTACTTCATCGGTAGATTAATCATATTTACATTGTACTCTAATTCGAACGCACATATTGCTTACTCGGTGGTCCCAGAAACCACTAGCAATGCTTCGACGACATTTTTTGATCAAATACTAGGAGCCTATGAATATCCCCTATCCTTAACGGCCATGTTTCACATCCATAAGGTAAACGGATCAAACTACTGCTCAGTAAATGCGTCCTTTGGTTAGTAGAAGGATATCACGCCGACGCCACAAGTGACTCGAATTAGAAAATGCCAATCAAGCCTTCTGCATACAAGCCAAGGTCTCATCAAACACTAGACCATCAGGACTAATGAGAATCTTGGGATAAGTGATATGGTCAACATATTCAACTGCTTCACTCCCTATCACTAACTTCGGTACCGAATCAGACTAATCCTAATGCAACATTTTGCATTTGGGAGGAGATAATAGCATCCCAAACATCCCTCCATTCATGTTTAAGGTAGTCAAAAGATTCTGCATCTTCATCCAGTAGAACTATATCATCTGCATATACTAAGTCAGCAAGATCATTTCCTGGAAGGAAGTCAACCCCGGAGAAGTCAGACGATGAAAATGTCAACTCTAAAAGTATGTCAATGATAAAATTAAATAAAAATGGGGCAAGCGGACAACCTTGACGAACACCACTTGAGGTAATCAGTTCAGACGATAATCCGCCATAAGCTCTTACTTGACGTATGATGTTTAATTAGTGAGCTCGTTTAAGGTCATGTACTCATCTGGTACGCCTTTCAATGACAGAAATTGCCACATAACCTTACGACAGATAGAGTCAAACGACACCTTAAGGTCAAGGAATACAGCTGTTATTGTCTAAAAGTGCGTCTATGTTCCGGAACCCGCCAAAGTGCGAATACATGGTCTACACAACCACGTCCACATCTGAAACCACCTTGATTTTCTTGAGTTTACTCTTCAGGAATTATTATTGGAAATAACATTTTGGACACTTTGTTTGTTAAGCTGATTCCTCGGTAATTTTTACAAGAGGACTTCTGTCCTTTCTTATAGATTGGGACGATTAGTGTTCCAGACTAGTCAGATGGGACTATGTCCAGTTCCCGGATTCTCGCCAAGATCCTGATTAATGTTGTTGCTAAAACTGGACCACCATCTTTAAGTATCTCAGGGGTTAGTCCATCAGGTCTTGCTGCTCTCACTCGCTTTAGATTCCCTATAGCCTTCTCAACTTTACTAAGACTGGGGAGACTGTTATCACTGTGCCATTCAGATTGCTTGAGGATGGTGGGCAACCGAGATGAGGCTCAGGGCCAATTTAACTGTTTCCTAAAGTGTTTTTTCATCGGTCTAACCTTATGGATTAACAGTGATCAGTGCTTCTATCTTTTTCTAAAAACTTTTTACTTACAGCCTGATTTCCTATACTCGTTTCCTTGATAAGTCTGGACAGTTGCCTACTGTTACCTATTTCCGCTACCCTTTCCATCTCTTCAGCCTTCGCCACCCACCGCTGCCCACGATCATTGCGTTAGTTTTTAACCAGCTTCTGTTTAAGCTGCCTTCGCTCCTCATCGTATTCAGAACCGGACAGGATGTGTTGCTGAGCATCTATCAGTTTAGTAGATGCAGCTGAAATCCACTGATTTCTCCTAACCTTTTTGGTTTAGTTTACTAGTAAATATCACTGCTGTTTCAACAGCTTTTTGTATCTCATTTCAAGCTGACTCGAGGTGGGTGCAACTTACACAGTTGATTAGTTGGTTTTCAAGTTGTTCCTGAAATGTTTTCTTGACTTCTTCATCGTTAAATTGAACTCTGAGGGGGGATCCTTGCCGTGGATCTCTAACGTCCAGTGAGACGCAGACTAATACGCGCTGGCACTAAAGCATGGTCTGAGTCTAAACATGTACTCCAGAATAAGCGGCAGTCTCCTGTCGAACCTCGCCAACAGTGGCTGTGGTCTATTTGAGTTCAGCATTGAGTTGGTTGTGGAGGTCACGATGTCAACTGAAGTCTTTCCTTATGTTTAATGTTGATGCCTGCGAGAAATAGGCGGTAATCTTAGCATGTTTACAGAAAATGGTTGCCACTAATTTTTGCTGAGCCTTAACAGTATAGGATACATCTAGGTGCCTTTCTGTTTCGTATAATCTACCTACTTGAGCATTAAATTCACTACACCAGTGCACTTAGTTTTTCGAGGGAGGACAGAAAGCTTTCTGTAAAATTCATCTTTAACTTCATCTGAGTTGCAATCACTGGGAGTGTAGGCAGCGACAACAAAGAGGCAACGGCGTGTGTCCCTGTCTCTCCGAGATCTTACCGTCCCGTTTTAAACGACAGCGCATGAGCGACAGTCTATGAAAATCCAGTCAAGGAGAGCCTGTTCAGCTTTTGAAATGAGTGCTATGCCTACCCCAGCAAGGCCTCGAGTGGTAGCAGTGGGGTCTCCGGAAACACGAAAGGTGAACCGGGCCGGTTCTTTATTTTGGCAAGGCAAAGTCAAGCGAATGATTGTACTCGGATCTTGTATATGCGTTTCAGAGACGCAGCAGACATCGATGGAGCGAGAACCCACGGTCATAGCTAGGGAGTCTTGCTGTCCTATTCAGCATAAGGTTCGAACGTTAAAAGGTTCGGTATATCGTTTAGTGGGAGGTTTCAGGGGACTAGGAATAACATTTCATGAATTCGAAACATTAGAATTAGAGGCATGAGGTGATAAATTTATGCTAGACGGGTTAGTCGTAGGGAATAAAGAGTTACTAATAGTTAAGTTTGGAATTTAAATCCGGATAAGATAGTCTCGTGGGCTGTTAGAGATATGAGGATAGTTGTCACTTCCTGGGTACCCACACCGTGGGAGAATATTACTTCTTGAGGTACCTGAAAAGGAAACTCAGTTAGTGCTTGTCTAATGCATTTTAACTTCAGCTACATGACTATTTGTTTGAAGCATTCTCGATTGAATTCGGTTTCTGAAGCCAAGAAGTATGAAAATAATACATTAGAATTATCTCAATACCAAGTACACAAGCATGCGCTTAGTCGCTTAGTTAAAGATAAAGATCATCGTAACGTCAAACTGAATACTGAACGACAGACGTGTGTACAATTAAACAACTACTGGTGTAACAGTGTTGCAATTATTATGTACGATGTTATTAACGTAATTCTGTTCTCTTTCTGTTGCAGGGCGACCAAGGATAAATGTGTTGGAAGTAGAAGAGCGAGCCCTGTGTAAAATGAACTTGCAAGATGACGTATGAGACTATCCTGTAAATAATTCCTCCTTTTGTTCTGGGACCGCGTGTTTTAATTTTTTTAAAAATAAAGACGCGTGGTTGCTACTCTGTGTCCTCACTTTGCATGAGGTTCCTGATTAACGTCGTGTGTTGTGGTTTTTAGATCTTCTCTACCTGTCAATAACTGCCAATAACACGTGTTACACTGGTTTGGTAGGTCATTTGATTGTGGTGCGATTACTAGAGGCTGATTATTCGGGCTTTTTTTAGAATTAATCAATTTGTATGTTTACCTAACAATCACAAGACACATTTCTGTGAAATTTGTGCTCCTTTTGTGATTTGAAATTCATGGGGCATTCGAGCAAATTTCAATTAACTAACATTGGCTTTACCGATAGACTGCTGAAGACGTTTCTCTTACACATTCCGGTCGTTTTTCTCAGTTTCATCGTTAGTTCGAGATTTCTGGGTGAAGTGACTTGTACAAACACAACAAATAGAAACGATACTGATCATAATGGTAAGAATTTTTCTTCATATTCTTTTAAAAAGTTCTATTAATGAACTCATCACTAGTTTAATCTTGTTTACCCCCGGAATTCGTCATAATTCCAATGCCTTACGTACATAAGTATGGCACCTTTAAACACAATGTTTTCCATCTATACTGTTTAGCTTACTGCATGTACATATGTAAAAGTGAAAAATTTCTGTTGTAATATATTTTTGGGGGTTCAGCAAGTGTCGGGATTGAATACGATGAATTATTGACTTGAGTAGTAGGTTTTATTGTGAAGTCGGTTAATTGGTGAAAATTAGTGCTATAACTAGACGTGCGCTTATACAGTTTAGTGCAGCGATAAAGGCAAAATACAGCACTAAAATAAATCACAAGTTGTATCAGAATACATTGGATTTTACATTCCCTCTACGTTAAATATCAATTAGACTTTGCAATAAATAGTGTGTCATTTGATATTAGTTAATTAATGTATAAACATTATAAGGTTAGATTAAACTTTTATAACCAGTAAATATAACTGAGTTACTAAATTATGATTACTCCTTCCTATCGGTTAGTAACTACTTGAAAACTGTGTTGTTCAGTGGTTTTCTAAATGACACTTGTTCATCGAAAACAGTTTATTTGAATAAAAACGGTTACTGGAACTCTTGTGTGGAATGAAATATGTTTTTTACATTTCGGCCTAAAGGTTTTAAGAGTGAATAGTTAGAATGATGCATCACAATAGTACGTAGTCATTTCTCAGGATTAAATACTTACACTTTCCATTGAACTTCTATCCCTTAACTTATATTTAGTTGTAATTCGAATCGTTACCAATATTTTGGTTGTTTGACATGTCGCTTATTTTGGGCTTTGCTACCAAACGGAAAGTTTGTTCCTAGCTTTAGGATTTATTGAGTGTTTAGGACTTTGTCGCTTTGAATATGTTGTATACAGTTTCTCCTTTCTGTGAAAATCTAGTTCAATGCAGATGATTTGACGCCGTGAGCAATTAATGACATTTTTGAGTGTTATTGTTAACATTGATAATAATTAGGATATAGAATAATTTATCCAGTGAACATCAGATACGACAAATTATGCTGTCAAAATATTATTAGTATTATTAAGATCTGTAGACTACATATAATCTTATTGGAAGTTCACTTGCTAATTTACATTCAAACAAGCGTTCAAATATTGTTTAATTAAAGTATAAACTGATTCTTTTTTAGTTTTACACATTAGAAATTACAATGTCCTGATTCTTTCGTAAAAAGTGAATACAACTATTATTTTGTACTAAACCTAACTTATTGTAATATTGTGACATGAATTGAATGCAAATATCAATTCAAGTTAAAATTGTTTTTCAGTCTTATTATTACTAATCGATTTGTATTATCATTTATTTACTTTAATGCCATTCATTTGTTGTATAAATTGGGTGTAATATATTTACCTATTACTGTCTTACTTGGTCGTTAGTACATTTTTGAAAGTTCTTTAAGTATAACATTATACCAACTATTTAAAAATAACCTTCCCTCATGTTGCATGAGTTGATTGATCAATGAATCAATCGTAAGTAAGTAGGACTTGTCACGAATGTGAGTTGGCCAAAGTTTCTGCACCACGTCAGCACGGTGAGGTGAAATTAACAAGATCAGTACCGAAATAGTACATTCAGTATCAGTGTTAGTTAAAAATGATTAACTATAAAAAATACATTTCAAGACGAGACGCAACATTGGAAGTATTTGTGTTGTTTTGAGTGAGTTAAACTAGCACCATTTGACTCTATAATCAATAAAACTCACTAAACGTTACTGATTATTAAGAGTCTGTTGATTCAGCATTTGTATATTTGAGTTAGATGTGTAGATCCCAATCTATTTACTAAGAATAAATCACTAGCTTATTATTTTGAAAATATCACTTACCAAGCTTTACTAAGTTGAATGAACATTTAAATTACTAGTGAATTATTTAGAAAAAAGTCAGTTGATTATTAAGCAATCTAATTGACTTAGTTATGATCTTCATCTGATTATCTAGTGTTTTTTTTGGTATTCTATGATACAGACACTTATAAAGCAAATGAATCTCTAAGATTTTAGTAATACAATAGGTTAACTATTTCTTTGAAATTTCCTATGCAGCAGACCATTGAAATTTTATAATTTCAACGCAGAAAATGTTTGTTCTCCAACAAACTCGTTTTCATTTTCATCGGCACACCTTAGAATTGTTATTGATGTGGATGATGTAAGGAATATATGTTGCTATATTGACAAGAATAATTACTGTTATTAATAGATACGTTTTATGCTTATGCCTGTATTCATACTAGATGTACTTTGTCCTTTGAAAATATCACTTGATAGGGATAATTGCTATGACCTGTTCATGAACCCTTCAACGCCTCTAAGAGGAATAAAACATGAATATATGTTTATGTAACCTACTACACAATTCATTAGCGTTTATACGGAATATGTCTTTAATAATCAGTCTAAACATATTATACATATCCTTAATATCTTATTTTGTTTACATCATACAAAATGACTTCATATTCTCTGTGTAGTTCTTGTGTTCTGTTCTATTACAAACAATCAATTGACAACTAACATTCATATAAACTGAATCAGTTTCGATGGTAGTGTTTTTAGATCGACATATTTCATTTACTTGACACATAATTCATTTATTTTTACTTTAAATATCAAATTATTTAATTATACAGTTTTATGGAGTAATTTCTTTTCTATATTTGGTCAGCTTTAACTATAATATGTGTAATATATGATTGTTAAATTAATTAGTTTTCATATTTGAATGATTGTAACGTTCATAAAATATTTCTTTTTATCTCATAAATCAGCAGGCAGTACCATTTAAGTTGTTTATTAGACTAGAGTAGATAAATGAAAGATTTCTGACAACCGGAGCAACACTTAATATACTGGACCGACCTCAAACAGCTGTCCCCTGGGCACTGCGGTCACACTCTCAGGTCATCACGACCTACCCTAATCCTCTTTCTCTTTCAGGTTCCTCAAGAATGACCCTTCCACGGTGTGGGCAACCGGGAAGTGATAACCGCCCTCATACCGCTAATAGCACTCGAGTTCACCTTGTTCATGATCAAACACGTTCTCCCTCTCTGGTCTCTACTTGTAACACTTCTCCTACAGTTTCTATGCGCGCCACTTTTACTGGTTACCCGAGTTCCCAAATTATCATACCAGGTCTCCTGAAGCCACGCTCTAAACTTCATGTTGGAGCTTTTAATGTGCGTACGCTGTGTCAAATCGGTCAACAGGCTGCCTTAGCTAAAACATTAGAATCTCTTGCAATTGATGTATGCTGTGTCTCCGAAACACGCATACAGGATCCCAGCATGGTCATCCGTTTGACTTCACCTAGTCAATACAATGGAACTGCACACTTCACTCTTCGTTTATCTGGAGACCCTACAGCTAGCTCACGTGGCCTCGCTGGTGTAGGTATAGCACTAAGCGTACGTGCAGAACAGGCTCTTCTCGAGTGGATTCCTGCAGACAGTCGTCTATGTGCTGTCCGTCTAAATGGCTCAGTGCGAACTCGGAAAGATAGGGACACACGCCGATGCCTTTTTGTCGTCTCTGCTTATGCCCCCACTGATTGCAGCACAGATGAAGTGAAAGACGACTTCTATATGAAGTTCTCTAGCCTCCTTCAGAAAGCTAAGCACTCAGACATAGTAATTATTGCAGGAGATTTTAATGCCCAAGTAGGTAGACTAAATCAGGCTGAAAAGCACCTAGGTGGGTTACTCGGCATCCCAGCCCAGAGAACAGACAACGGAGATCGTCTGTTGCAGTTATGTTCAGACTACCGTTTATTCTTAGCTAGCACAAACTTTAAGCATAAGGCGAGACACTGTTTAACCTGGCGACCTCCAACATCTACGCAACGATGGACACAAATTGATCACATCGGCATCAGCTGCCGTTGGAGAGGTTGTATAGAGGACTGCCGCTCTTTCTGGGGCACTTGCCTAGACTCTGACCATGCCCTAGTAAGAGCACGTATCTCTATGCGTTTTACTGGTCGCAGAAAGGTTACATCGGGCAATCCCTTTAGATATCACTTTGAAAGTGAGAAGGCGAAGATTGCATTTAGGAATGGTTTGGCTAAGCATTTAGTCGCCCATGACCAACAGGTTTCCCCCGAAGTAGCTTGGAATGATTTTAAAGCAGGTGTATACGCATCAGCGCTATCAGCATCTAACCCCAATCCAATGAAAGACCATTGGATCTCTAGTACTTCTAGGGAACTGATGGAGGCTCGAAAACTCATTCCAGCAGGCTCGGAGTATGATGAAGAGCGACGACAACTGAAACGTAGACTGACAAAGAGTCTGCGTATGGATCGTGAACAGTGGTGGGCAACAAAAGCAAAAGCGATAGAAGCATCAGCAGCGGCAGGCAATAGTAGACAGCTGTTCCGACTTATTAAGGACACCGGTATCAAAAAATCGGCAGTTAGTGAAATCATCTCCGAAAAAGATGGGTCGTTGATCTACTCTCAATCTAGAAGATTAGAACGCTGGGCAGAACACTTTCAGGAACAGTTTAACTGGCCCCCAGCCGCGCTTAGCTTACCCACAATCTCCAAGCTACCCGAATGGAAAACTGACACAGGTCCCCCAACTCTCAGTGAAGTTGAAAACGTCATAAGTAAATTGAAACGTGGGAAAGCAGCAGGGCCTGATATGTTGTCTACCGATATCTTCAAGGATGGTGGTATAGTTTTAACGTGCAGGTTGACTGATATATTAGCCAAAGTCTGGGAACTAAACTCCATCCCTTCTGACTGGTCTCGATCGCTGATTGTTCCAGTCTACAAAAAGGGACAGAAATCCTCTTGTGATAACCACAGAGGAATCAGTTTGACTAATATAGTATCTAAGATATTAGCCACTATAATCATCCGACGTTTAACCAACACTAGGGAACAACAGACTCGGGAAAACCAGGCTGGTTTCAGACCTGGCCGGGGCTGCATTGATCACATATTCACCCTGCGCCAGGTCCTCGAACACAGACATATGTACCAACGCCCAACTATAGTTGTATTTCTTGACTTAAAAGCAACGTTCGACTCTGTTGACCGTGAAGTCTTGTGGCAATGTTTGTCATTAAAAGGCGTACCTCAAAAGTACATTAACCTTATAAAGGCTCTCTACTCGGTCACCACTGGTCGAGTCAGAGCTTATGGCGAATTGTCACGAGAAACCTCATCCTCAAGTGGAGTCCGTCAGGGTTGCCCCTTATCCCCATTTTTATTTAACTTCATCATAGACGTACTGTTAGAAATCTCTCTCACTTCTTTTAAGTCCTCTGGGATTAGTCTCCTTCCAGGAGGCTCTCTTGTCGACTTAGAATATGCAGATGATATAGTCATATTTGGTGAAGATGCACACAGCATTCAAGGTCTCTTGAACACGTTGAGTAACAATGCAGGCATATTTGGGATGCGCTTCTCCCCTCCCAAATGCAAAATGTTACTCCAGGACTGGTCTGCTTCTTCCCCCAAATTATTTATAGGGAGTGAAGTAATTGAATGCGTTGATCGCTTCACTTATCTCGGAAGTCTCATTACCCCTGGTGGGTCGGTGTCTGATGAAATCTCAGCGCGGATCCAGAAAGCCCGATTGGCATTTGCCAATCTACGGCACTTGTGGCGCAGACGAGATATCCGTGTCTCAACGAAAGGCCGGGTGTACTGCGCAGCAATCCGCGCCATCTTAACATATGGCTGCGAGACGTGGGCCATGAAAACTCAAGATATGCGTCGTCTCCAGATATTTGACCATAGGAATCTTCGTAACATCGCTCGTATACCATGGAATGACCAGACTAGTAATAGTGAGGTTAGACGAAAGGTTCTTGGGAAACACGGTAAATCAGTTGAAGAGGTCATTAACCTTCATCGACTGAGATGGCTAGGACATGTATTGCGCATGCCCGACCACCGTCTACCCCGTCGCGCCATGTTAGCTAGGGCCGAAATAGGATGGAAGAAGGTTAGGGGCGGCCAAACTAAAACATGGCATCAGTCCATGAAGTCCTTGACTACTGGTCTAAGCCATGTAGGTAGATGTAGACTACCTGGTTGGGGTCCGCGTGATGATCGCAACAAATGGCTGGAGACACTAGGTGATATGGCTCAGAACCGGTCACAGTGGCGCAAGTGTATTCACTCTTTAACCTCATCTCGATCTTAAATTCTATTGTTATTTTCTGCACATCTTTACTTACTCTTCTCTCTTGTATTCTGTCTATACGTTACCTCAATACTCTCGTAGTGCTATTGTGGTATGGCAACTTGAACCTACAGGCGTTTGTGCCCGGTTCTACGTTGCTGATGATGATGATGATATCTTTTAATTTCATGCTTAATATTAGTGATAATAATAGTAATAATAATCAGTTAGAAAATAAGTACAACTGAAAGTTTCAAGTGAAAATGTTTAAAATTGTTAGTGATACAGTGATCAATTCGAAATTTGTACATTTGATAGTAGGTTCATAGCTTGGTTGAGGTGATTGAAAGATATAATCATTCACTACACAGGTTAGTGTTATTGGGTTGCATATACTTGTGTATAGTAGTTATTTCCTGTTTTTAAGTGTTAATAATTATCAAATGTGGTAATTGTATCTTCATGTACATGAATGTTTGGAACATTATAGTTCTTGTGATCGATAGCCTTTAGTTAGTATCGTTAACTATGGCATTAAACCAGCCATCATCCTGTGTATCACCTATACAGCCTTGTAGTAAAATGTGTTGCGTATCTCTTGGTGAACTATAATACTTCTTTTGAGTTCAATCGTCATATGCACAAGTTATGCTTTTAAAATTTCAGATCCCTTAAATCACATACTGGATATGTTAATATTAACCGAGTAAGACGAGAATTGAATAATGAGTATAATCGTCATCTTGTACCATTTTACTTTACTTATAAACTTTATTTCATTATGTTTCATACAGTTTAACAAGTTGATTTGTTGTAAAATATTGCTCGTTTGTATGTAAAAACAAAATCAAGAGGTTCGTGATTTGAACTACATAGTAATTAATTTTCCAGGATACTTAAATTTTTCAAGATTCTATATCTTATTGTGAAATAACTACAGATTTTACGTTTTTTGTTGCTTCGCTTGTCAATACCAATTCTTTTTTCCTCCCTCATACTAATCATAACATTTTTATAATAATTCACTTGAAATTCGCATTTTCTGTGTGAAGCAAGTAAATTAACTATTTGTATATTTGTTTGACTAATTAATCATTCTTCTTTTTGCTTGATAAAACACACTTTTTGATAAACTACATGTTATTGTAATTTTATCTTTTTCTTTTCGCTCTTACAATAATGTGAGAGCAAATCACTTAATTTTTATTAAGGTAGTTTCAAGATTTCCGCATATTTTGTAAACATATTTCATCGAGAACTACATGGGAACTGGACGTTTATTTCTTCTGCATACTTATTGACGTCGGATTAAGTTTCAGATGGCTTAGTGGTTAATTCGGTTGGTGTCTTAATGATGGATATCAGGCATGAGCTCTATTCCATCAGCTTCAGTTCAGGCACTTGAGAAGCCATCATATAACTCTACTGTGGCTAAAAACTGGGTACATTAAATGTTATAAAAGTAAATCAATCAGACTTTAGATAAGCTTCCCTAAGTTATTTAGTAAAATCTTTCCATCTGTAGGGTCAGTCAAATCGACAATATAGTAGGACTAGTATCTTCTTAATGATATTTTGATTAGAATTTCAAGAATGTGAACCAGTGAATACTGACTGATTCATGCATATCTTTCAAAGAAATACATATACTTTATGCCAGTAAATTATTCTGCAATTACCAGTTTTGAATGTTGATTATCCTCGTTGATTAACAAATTTCAAATCGATTTCTACTAGGGTCATGAGTACGCAATGCTAGGGAGTCCGATACTAGAACAAAACAGCTTTTCATTGCTCCAACGGTTATGTAGCCAAAGTCATCCTGTTATGTGGAACTTTAGTCTAAAAGTATTCAAAATACTTTATAGTAAAGATCACAATTGGCTCTGACGTATTTGTAATTGTCTTTAATAAAGAAGTTCGTATTTTTGTTTCGTTTGTATACAATAGAAATGTTATTTTATGATAAGGATTTGTACAGTCATAACGGTGATATTGTATGCATGAACTGATGGCTTAGTGACTGAAACAGTTGACTCAATCACTGAATCGTATGTTCAAACTGCTCCTTGCCGGATTGTAATTCTGCTAGTCAACCACTTAGTACCAGTGAGATTTTCGCATAAAAGACGTATACCTCATAACACAGTACATATATATGTATGTAAACATTTACATATTTATCTCCTTTAGCGTATATCATATCTTTTGTTATAATTACTAATACTTTATCGTTTTCTATTTAGATGACGCTAAAGTGCCTATAGATCAGTTATCTGCATTCAATGTCAGTCATTTAGAGGTAATTTAACTATTTATTATGTCTTGTCAAACGTAATAAATATTGATGAATGAAATTATGAAATCTTATTAGAAATTCTGTTGAATATAAGGTAGCAGCTTTGTCTTTCAACAGTTACGCTGCAAGTTTCGTTTCGTTTTTACCATCAAAGGAGTGAAATTCTTGGTTTGATTTTAATTTTAGCATGAAGTTAGTTAAATAATAAGAACAACGCGATATCATTGAGTTCGATATTTTAAGTACAAATGAAGAAAGCATAATCCGAATCTCTCACATGTAGGATAAGAAAATAAAATATCACACGAATTATGTAGAGTTTTTCAATTTCCGTTTCTAAATTTAACTAGATTGACATTGTATACTTTAAAATATTTTCACTATTTGTATTTCTACACGAACCTAATGTAACAATTCAGTAAAAAGGATCATATATGTTTGGATGTAACTTCTCTCAATGATTTTCGAATGATTTATTTGGTGAACTTGGATTTATATCAGTTGTTCTGATATATTATCAGAATACTTTGGTTTTATTTACATACATATTATCATAAATAAGGTATTGTAACTTCAGGGAATTAAAGTTGAAACTCGTATCACAGCCTACACATCCCTAGCCAATAATGAGTTATTCGCGTCGCAGCAAACTCGTTTTAAAACAAGAGGCTTCACTATAATTAGTCATTAACTGACAGATGTCATATTTGACTACTACGTGGTCGAATTATATGCAGTAAGCTGCAATGTGGCTATCGGTATAAGTGGCCATGTTTCAGTATAAAATGGTCTGAGGTTTCTCACTGACTTCATTTAACCACCTAGTATTCTACCGCCACAGTCACAATTTCACACTAATTGGATCCTAACTTTAATGACAATAATTTATTATGTAATTATCTATGGTTTTCGCTATGATTATGTTATCTCTTGCTATACGAGAAACCTTAAAATACAACGAATACATTTTCTGCAAATTTTATTTCTCTTTGTTTAAGTTTGTAGTAGGATGCGATTGGATAGTTTCTAACAAACAAATGTTTCTTTTGTCACATTTTTATGTGTTATAACGTAAAAGAAGACTGATATATCGATAGGAGTATGTGACTAATCAGTATGCATCCACACGCCTGCCCTGAACTTGCTAGTTCCCCCCACAACCGTAGTGAAGAAGATAGGACAATCGAGTTGACCACCAGACAAAACCAAACTATATTTCAAGTAATCATTTATATATGCATTAAACCAGACCACATAGCTAATTAAGAATTAATACAACATTAATACAAACATTAATACAAAACGAGGGAGATAGAGGTAACGTGCACATAACTAATTAACTGTGGTTCATAAATAAAAGATAGTATACTAACAGTAAATATATTAAACGGAAGGATAGAGCACGAAAGACATAATAGTGATAGGAATAAAATGCTTACATTACACTCAACTAAGATAATTGGAATACTTTTTTAAGACAGTTTTAAAAGTTAGTTACTCTTCTTTTAGTCGCTCAACATAACAGGGTGTTTTGGCGATTTTTGAATTTTAAGCTTCACATTGAGGATTGAACTGAGTTTAAAAATCATTGGGAATTAAGATGCACTAGACATATGTCTCATCTTTGTTTGCGAATCCTAATCAGTGCACATCCAAGACCCTACCAGCAGTCGAACTTGAGATTTTCACGCTCTACAGTAAGCTCTAAACTTTTAGACCAATAAGTTGGCGTCCAATAGTTTATATTCCTTAATTCATCATTATCATACGATCACTTCTCATGCCAGTAGCGAGTATCTGTCTCGTATTTAATATAAATAAAATACGAGTTACGTCTTACTAGAGATAAGGAATTACCACCTCAAGTCAGTCGCTAGTAAGCACTTACTAACTGTTTTTGTTGGGTTTTGTGAAGATTTTTGAATTTAGTGCTTCACATCATACGCAATTTATATTTCATCATTCTTTAACTTTCTTTATAGTTATATTTTCATCTGTTTTAGTCATCATCACCTAATGATATCATCCTTGAAAATACATGGAGGTATAGACTATTTCCAAGCTTAAAAATACCAGTTTTTCGTTCACCTCATCCAACATTTGGTTCACCATGGCCGTTACCACATAGTTGGTCGACGACTTCATGTTATTATAATGTGGATATTACAGATTTTCATTTTGAATTTCATAGAAAAAATTCAAATAAGATTTTACAAGTAAATTCTTTTTTATTACAACCTTTTAAATGTCTGTGTTTATTCAAAGGTCATATGTTTGGACTTCATTTATTAATTTTTGTAAATATGAAAATTAATGGAATCAGCCATTTAATAATTTCGGTGTTTGAAGGGTGACAAACATGGAGATTAGATTTTAATAATACTGTCAAATAGGTTATTTTCCCCCACTCTGTCCTAAAACTCGGATTTTTTCTGAAAAATCAGAATTAAGTAAAAGTAATGATTCCTTGAAAGACTTAAGTGCTAAGTACAACATAATGTTTATATCGGTTATTACTACTATACTTTTTTTTAGTTTTTTTGATCAAATGCCTAATGTAGTAGCGCATTATGCATTGGTTTAATGTAATTCGAATAAATTATTTTAGTATAAAGAATTTGTGAATGTACACTTTTAAAAACACTAATTAGTGTATTTACTCAATCTTTTCCATAGATTAAAAACATAATATTCTCATTATGCTATAAACTTAAGATTGTTTATTTTAGAATATATACATAAATGTATTTTTGAAGAATATACAGCAGGATTACCACTTGTTTCTATCCTGCTCCGCACATAGTAACGTTACCATGTTACGTGAATCCTCCCCTAATACTTGGAGTTTGTACTTGCTTAGAATAGGCGGTAATTTAAATATAATTGTAGAAGACGGTCTCTATTGTCCGTTCGTTAGGCCGGTGTGCTAAAAAAATCCGTTAAAGTATTTTCTAGCCTGATTAAGCCTACTAACCTGGACATTAAAATTTCTCGCTACAGTCACTGTCTGAGTAGCTGGTTTTCTAAAGGAGGTTATAAAACTTTCTGTAGAATTCACTTTTTACTCCATCGTAGCTATTATCAGTGAAGGGACGGTGAAATAGGCAGGAACAGCAAAAGGCATGGGGATATGTCCTTACCTTTCCGAGTTTTTACTGTGCCGTTTAGACGGACGGCGCATAGATGGCTATCAGCAGGAATCCATTCCTGTTTTGCTTACAAACTTAGTGCTATACGTACACCGGCAAGACTACAATATCTTGCTATTATGTTCTCGGATAGTCGAATAGTATGTCACGCTGATTCTTTGGATTGGCTTGGTAATGTTGGCTGAATGATCACACTTGTGTCCTGTATGTGTATTTCTGAGATACAACATACATCATTAGCGCGAGATCAAATGTTTTTATCTGGTGAGATCTGTTGACCGATTTGACAGAAGGTCTGCACATTAAAAGCCCTAACATGAAGTTTAGAGCTTGGCTCCAGGAGACCTGGAATAGTGCTTCGTCGAATCGAATAGTTTTTGGGACGTGTGGGAGAAGTAGGAAAAAAATGGGTTTTTTTTTGGGGGGGGGGTGAAAGTAAAGGAAATATTAAGAAGAGTAGGGGTTTGACTGTAAACAGGATGATGTGGAGTGTTGTTAAATGTATGAGGGCAGTTATTACTTCTCGATATTTCATGCCGTCAAATAGATCTCTTTAAGGCACCTGAAAAGTAATCTGTGGTCTTCACAACTGGAGGTTCCACCCACAGTGCCTATGGGATAACTGCTTGAGGCCAGTCACACAACCTTTTTGTGAGTGGTTTTTGTTATGTTAGTTTAGTACTTGTTAAAAGCAACAGGTGGCAGTTAGTGGAGTAAGATGAGGTTTTCATTTATAGGGCTGACACTTTCTAACCCCATCATTTCTTTGTTGGAAAGCAGCATCGCTATCTTACTGGTTGTCTGAAGGAAACGCTTAACTGCCGTCACATCTCTGTACAATCGGTAGTACGACTTCACCCTCTGATCTTAGGTTTGCCACTTTTACTTTTACCATTCTTCAACTGACCTGCCTGACATGGTAGGACTCTGTGAATCGATTGTTCCAAACAGTATAGGCATATTGGTTCATCACAATAGACAAGTCCAACCACCACGTCAAGTTAGCAGCGACGGTTATGAGGAGGGGCGAGTTTTGTAATTACAAAGTAATGCCGCTGTTATCTCCCGTACCCACCAACCCGGCTTAGACATTTGACATCCACTTATCATCCTCTTACTTTTATATTAGCACTACCATGTGGAGACAGTAAAAATGACTTGTTTGGCAGATCCTGTAAATCGGTGGTCATGTGACGGCAGTTTTGCAGGTGATGTTTAAAGCTCTAGAAAGAAGTCGTGACTATTCATGCGTAAGGAGAACATCATCCAGGATAACAGATGGTGGTAACCCATTATTGCGAATAGATTGAGATTAGTAATATAAATTATTGGGAGGCAACTCACTTTAGGTTAAATAATTTCCACGCCTACTGAGAATTTTGTGTTTGATTTATAGTAGGGTCGTAGGTGCGCACAGATGAAGAGTCTCATACTGGGATGTAACAAGTGTTTAATATTTTATTGTTTTTAGTGGTTTTCTGACTAAAGTCAGTTACAAAGTCGATACAAAACTACAGAATTCATTAATCTGTACAATTGTCTATACTATGATATCTCATGATTTTACCATACAATAAACTTTCATTGATTTAATTTAAACATTACTAGTTTGTGATGAGTTTGTTAAACTTTTGATGTTAATGACTAATATTACCAGCACCATTCAATTATTGTCAGTACAGGAAAATCGTCTGTTTGATGATTTGTCGACCTTTTAACAGATATAAGTATCAAATGATGACCAAGCGTAACATCTATCAAGAAATCTTATTTTAATAACTGTCAGTTTATATTACTTTCAAATTTTGTTATTATTAGATGATGAAATTTCCTCTACATCAATCTCTTTTGTCTTTTTTTAGTCAGCTATAAACCGTTACATGTATATAATACAAAATAAGCTTGGTTTTTCTGTGTACCCAAAAGTATGGCAACATGATGAGGAAAGATTATTCAGTTATTCCTTTGACAATTACCAGTTGAAGTTTGGGAAAACTGTTGTCAAAAGAAGTCAAGATACTCACAACAATATTCGCAACAGTCATTCATCATTTCGAGCAGATAGCTCTTACTCTCGGGGTACTATTAATGATTTCGCCTATAATACTGCGATTGGCATTGATGCAAAGACTGGAAATGATCTCTCACATTTTGTTTCTCAAAAAATATCTCGTTTAATTCACAAGTATGGATTATCTCCACACCGTGTTTTACGTAATGGAACTCAAAAATATGCTTTATTGCATGTAGTAAATTCTGATTCAAAGTTGCCACATGCTAATATGGATGAATCTTGTTAGTTCTTTTGTCTACATCGACCTTGTAATACTTTAACATCACATATATTTAATATAAAACTAACGGTAACTTGTGTCCTCGAAATTACTTTACTTAGTCGCTCGAACTATTCCCACTAATAAGATGTCGACTATTAAACTAACAACAATTATGCCAACGATTTTCGTTGATCTGACACGTTCAAAGTGGTTGGTCGCTGCGTACTCTTTGTCTGTAAACCTCACTTAGAAGACAAGAGAACAGCTGATTATCTTAAATGTTATTCTTCTTTTTGGCCCAAAACTGATATGTTCGGCCTATGTGAGCTGTTATTTATCAATGGGATTTCAGATAGACAGATGTCTCCTTATAATTGAGTTAATAAAGAACCTTAGACGTAAGCATTTCTCTGTTGTTTTTGTGTTCGATTTGTTTTGCGAATTTCACTGTTTGGGACTACTGTATGATTCACGTCAGCATACTTCAATCGGTTCGATTTTCCATCAATTCTACAACAGACAGATTCTACACAAATCAAACTTCCGTTTACGGCCAAATATTTCACTTCCAGGAACTCCATCTTATGGTGTAGCAAGATTAATTTTACGGATATTGAAGCGTTTAATGGATTCATGCGATCGTTCTATCAAGTCTTCCACACAATATTTGGATAGGATAAAAGACCTCGAAGTTGATAACAACGAATTATTGATATCTTTCGACTTCATAGAACTTTTTACTCCAGTTGAACCAAATTTGGCAAAAGACTCTATACTCGTTCTCCTCACCAATCATCTTAGTCTTTCAAAGCACACAAAGCTTCAAAGTCAAATCCTGTTAGAACTCATCAGTGTATGCTCAGCAGCATACTTTCAGCTCATAATAAAATATGCAGACAGACAAAAGGAACGCTAATTGGGTCACCAATATTTGGACTTAATGCAGAGGCAGTGATGAAGAAATTAAAAGCTTCGGTATTACCAATTATTTAACCAAAAATGCTAATCAACTTTCTAGACAACATTTTCGTCATTAAGAAAAATGAGTTGAAAATTACCTTCGGTTTAATCAACAACATTTTTAATGACAAAACATTTACACCTCCATTCTTGGATGTGCTGATCACCAGAACCAACGCAAGAAAACTGGAAACTAAAGTGTACTAGAAACTAACACACGCTGACCAAATTCTCAATTACAATAGTAGCAGTCTAACAACTCGCAAAATTAACTGCGTGCGAACCCTATTCCAAATTGGAGAGAACACTGCAGCAAACCTATTGCACTATGAAATGAAAAATGCCTAGTGACTGTTTTCCAAAGAATGGCTATCCACGGAGCTTCACCAAGAAATATCTCTTAAGAATACCAACAAACACAAAATCCCACGTACAAACCAACGAACGGAAATTACAACCAAGCTATTGAGGCCGTTAGGAATAAACGCCGCGCACAAGTCAATTAACTCACTAAAATCAATTCTGTACGAACAAAATGGTAATATAACAAAAGAAGACAAACTAAGCATTGTCTACAAACTGTAGAAGTGATTAACATTACATCAGCGAGTCGGCCGATCTCTTCATCTTTGACTACATGAACATCAGTTAACGGTTAAATGCCACGACATATTTCCTCTTGTATCAATACTTATTGACAATTTTTGGCACACCTTTGACTGTTAAAACGTGGTGGTTTTATGCAGGGGAAACGGAAGAAACCAGAGAAGTTTTCGAAACTTGGCAGCCAATAGACATAATCAGCCAATTACAAAACTACTAAACAACTACAATACTATGATTCACATCAAGAGGGATAAAAATCAAAATAAATATTAAGAAAGTGACAGGACAAGTGTTAACACCAACCAATCAAATTTAAGGTAGACAGAACGAGCTGCTAGCCATTTGTAAAGAAAATCTCTTAGCTCACTTTCATCAGTAGTCTGCGCCTATGTAATCTCTCAGAATGACCTTGGAAACTTCACAATCAAACTATCCGGCACATTGAACGCATATAACCAATACCATCATCCTGAACTACAAATCATCTCTACCTTTTATATTTCTTATTTGGTTCTCAATCAGTAATAGTTATATTGTGTCTAACACCACGTGTATCAACGTACGTAGTTATACGCCCACGTTTGCATATATTCATTTTGTGTCAATGAAATCTCAAGCATTACTAACCCAAATTGAAGCGAAAATCAAGGATATGACAAAAGCTGGGGTTTATAATTCATATAATGAACTACGACGTACGATAAATAATATGATACAATGTATACTAGGGTGCTAGTTACATACAAATTTGGTAACAGGTTCATGAGTAGCTTAAATTATTTGAGAATAGTAAGGATATAACAACAGTTAATGGATTAATTAGAAGCTTACAATTAGGGGAATTTAGACATACATAAACTAAATGTTTAATGAGTATAAATGTAGATATCACGAAAATCAGATTCCAGGCTTTGTTATTACATCCTCTTCATCCCGTCTTAACAGATCCTTGTTGGAGAAACATATCGCACCTAACAAACGTCTAGGTTGTTTTTATCAAGTTGTTTAGGCCTGACCTTTATACACAGAAAAAAGAGTAATAATTGAGTTATATCTATGCAATTTATTACTTAGTGTTTCTTAGACATACTGTCGCTAAAATTTCTGTAGTATGTTTTGTGAAGTACATATTTCTGGGAAAATTGTTGAGTCGAGATTAATTTTCCTAATATTTTAAAATCAGTGGAAATTTTGTCTAAAATAAAGCATTTGGACTTCTTATTTAGTTACGATTTCACAATGACTAGAATTGAGTTAACAACCTTAACATCTGACGATAACAGTTTTCAGATAAACCTTTGATTTAAAAATCAATGAACAATATTTTCCACAGAGGTCAAGTTGTTTACACACTAAAGTGGTTGATTTTAATTATCGATACTTCATTTTTCTTGATATAACTGGTAAACATCATTGGTCCACTGTAGTTTTGATGTTAATTAGTTCTTTTCATTTATCTCTAAGGACACAACACCTCCAGAATCATCTAAGTAGGGCGTTGAGGCTATCAAACTATGCACTGCTTCATTTTTCGGCATTATTACTTGGGTTCATTTATTTTATTTCACTCACTACTGTTATTTAGATCCCTCGGTTAATCTAGTTTCCTATTATTTTTTTAGACATTCTTGGTGTTTCAGAAAATGGCATTTTTATTGTTGCCAATGAAACATGGGGTGCCTTAAGAGCTTTGGAAACACTCAGTCAGCTGATGTGGACTACAAGAGGTCCATCTCACGTAAGTACTGTAGTTAAATATGCTTCATTCTATATTTTTAATTTATTCATTGGTCTTGATATGTCGTTCTCACTTATTCGCTTTCTTGCTCTTTTTTCTAAGCAATTATAAAAGCAAATTAGATTGCTGACACATATGTACTTAGTTAGTATTAGTAATTGAATTCTCTGAACCGAATGATTTACGTTGCAGTAAACTCTGATGTTGTTCATGGATGCATCCATTATCTCTTTATTTCCAGCTTCGTAATTGGACACTTCACATATTGCAAGTCAACAGTCATTAGAATTCTCATCATTCAGATTGTATTCGACGCCTATAGGATCACTGTAGTTGTATTAGGACATTTTGTTGATATCTCGAAATTCTTATAAAAGGTATCTCAGATGAGGTGATGCCGACTTGCCCTTCCTAGTCTTCAGTTGTTCTCTTTGATTTCTGTTGAATGTTCTAGTCAGTATTTATTAACGGTGTGACGCTTATTTTTAATGTCATAGTTCTCTTAGCTTTCTTATTTCTTTTAACGTAGAAAACGGTACTGCGTAAAATGTTACTTAAATTTATTATTAATAATATCTCTCCTACAGGTATTTATTAATAAAACATACATTGAAGATTTCCCCCGTTTCAAACATCGTGGATTAATGCTTGACACTTCTAGGCATTTTCTGAGCAAATCTGTTATTTTATTGAATTTGGTAAGTGTAATTATGTAAAGTTTTTGAATATCGTTTTGTTGCATTGTGTGCTCACAGTAATCTTACACTGAACAGTATACCCACTATTTCTCAACTGTTATGAGCATTCATTCCAAATAGTAATAACTTAGGCTGTTAAGTTTGACACTTATAAGAAAATGGAAAATATATTCTTTCCAAACCGTTAATTTATTTTACACCAGATATATAACACGTCGGTCCACTCAGGATTGAATTCAGCCCTTAACAACATCAGTTGAAAAATAAAGATGAAATCAAATATATGATGGTTTAACGCGTGGGATAAACAAGATAGCTAGTAACTCTTAAAGCCTATTAACTCAACAAGTTGTCGGATCCATTTATAGCCAACGAGGGATCTTGAACGAGTTTAAGTTATTCCTAGACCAGACATCCGCATAGTGAAAGGAACAAATAACAAGATAAGAAGCAGCGGAGTAGAAATGATATCAGCTGCAACAGGAAGCTAAATATAGAAAATAAGTTTTAAAAGTATCCCATAAAATCAAAGAATACGACGTATGCGATTATATTTCATATTAAATGGTTAGAGATAGTAAAATATCACGAGCCTAGGTTTCATGTTAGTTGCCACTTGTCAGAAATGCTCATTATAGATCTGCATATACTAAACACTCCAAATTGTGCACTTTATGGTAATGTCTGAAACTGTATGGCCAGACGACATTGGTTTAAACTCTACAGGAGAGCCTCAGTCCTCTTCGAGATGATGGTGTATCTCACTGACAAGTGCCAGTTAACATTATACCTCGGTTCAGTGTTTTTTGCAGACTACTTTCAAGCGCCTCACATCTACACTCAGTGTATGTTAGTCAATTGTAAACAACATGGACCTTGTCATAGTTCTACGTTACTTCAGGTTGCCACAAAACATTAACACTATGGGACGAAATCAGCAAAATGAATAGCAAATGAGTCGAAACAGTGTGGTAAAGGTGACAATGAAGCAGACTAGGCTTTGAAGAGTTAGTTTAATAAGATAGGATATAAACGGTATGTATGAATGAATACTGAGGACGAATCTCATGTTGATAATAAGGAGTGAATGCACCTGCGCCAGTGTGAACGATTTTGAGACATGTCACATAACGTCTGCAACCATGACCAGGTATTCTATATCTACCAGTATGGCTTAGACCAGCATTCTGACTTAAATAACTGGTACTACATTTTCTTTTTCCAGCCCTTATCGGTTTAGTCTTGTAAGCTAGTGGTCTCATTACAACTTGATCTAGAGAATTATACAAAGACTACAAACATCAGACACTAGTCATTTCTCAGCAATCATTCAGTAAGTCAGTCAAAATAACTCTCATTATACAGAAATATCCCTCTCTTTTTGTCTCACGTTTCTCCTCTCCTACTTTTATGTTTGTCAATTCTGTATTCATAAGGCAACCTGATAACTGATTCGATTACATTTGCATATTATCCACAAATATAGGGTTAATGCCTTTGTTTCGTATACATTTTTTTTCTCTAGGAAGCTATGAGTTATAATAAATTGAATGTTTTACATTGGCATATTGTGGATGACCAGTCATTTCCATATCAAAGTAGTGTTTATCCTGAACTTTCAGCTATGGTATGTTTTCTTTAAGAAATAACAATAACTGTTTACCACTAAGAAGATAGGTTTGTGTTTGTGCATTGTATGTTATAAATTATCGTGAGCCTGTGAAAAAAGCCATATGTATGTTGTAATGACACTTTTGTAACTGGAGGGGGATTTTTAGCGCGGACTTATATCATTTGGAAAAAATAGTAGGATATGGACCTTTCTATCTATTTTAAGGTCATCTAGCTGTATATGCCTACAAACGTACCCTGGATTGAACTCGGAATCGTCACATCCCGATAACTTAAACCACTAAGTTGAAAAATGGCTGTCTTCAGTTTCAACTTCAGTTGTATGAGCTGGTTGGCAGGATACCTATGACATATGCTTCATACTACTTGACACTTGGTTAGCAGAATCTGATCAGCAATAGGGACTAGACCGACAGTAGTCAGTATTTAGTAATTAAAAAATATAAATATTTTGATCCTGCAAGTGGGTCAGTCGCAGCCTAAACAGTTCTTTACTAACATCTCAGACTATGAGGCTGACAGGCGTGTTCGAATCTTATTATTGGCACCAGTCCCATGAAGATTCCGAGTGCACCTTAATCGAGAGTGAAAACCAGGACAAAACCTAGGTCAAGCAGAGTTTGTTTACCACTCACCTCCAATCGCCTAATATCAGGACGTAGTCCATGTGTTGTTAAGTTATTTAGACTATTGGACACATTGTAGCTTGGTTGAGCATCATTAGTGATTAGAGAAACATGACAAACATGGTTTTGTTTGAACTCTGAATTTCGTTATATCAGTTCACAATAATGTTAAGGTTTTAAAATTAATGCGTAAATTATACTTCTCAAACTGTTCCACACTTCAAGGCTACTGGTCAAATGTCGAATGCATTGGTGCTCTCTGCGTTATGGTTTCATTAGTGCTTACACTAATTGATTGCTAATTAGTGACCAATCTAATGTTCATCTAGAACTTCCTAATGCTGACCGAGTTCTATTGACCAAGTGACAATGTGGCTGCTAGTCCAAGTTATTTGAGATCGCGGATATTATGTTGGAATGGATGGGGTAGTTTGCAAGAAACAATGAACCTGGGTTTCGTGCTATTTGTCACTCGTCAACATGGCATACATTCAATCTTATGAAAGCTAATTTCCCTTTGAGGATTCTATCACTGGTCATGCAGTTCCACAATCTGCGATAGTTAACATTATGCTATTTGGGCAGCAAGATATTTCCATCGGCTGATCACTACGTAATCATCAATATGATGTTTGTGAGGTCCTTGTCAGTTCTATTTAGAGTAATATCATCAGTTTTTATACGTTTCTCTTTGATCTTCATTTCTATTCACTGTTGTTACGATGTGTCCGTCTACATCACTTAGTTTAAGTATAGATTTCATAATTTATTAGTTTTCTTATCAGTCACTCAGTGTAGCCACTTTTTTCACAGTGGTAAACTCATGGATCCCCTTACATTAAATGGTCTAGAGTAAATCAGGAGAATTATTCATTTGCTAAAGCAAATATTTTCCATATGCTGTTTGGCCTAAATCTTTTCTTTTGTGCATGTTTTATCGTTTATTGCCTAAATATTTATTTACATGTTCATTTGGGCTTGTCTGCCTTCTGTATATTTTCTATAGGGTGCTTATCGAGAGGATTTAGTATATACACCAAGTGATATTAAAGAAATTTTGGAATTTGCTCGATTTCGAGGCATTCGTGTTATTCCTGAATTTGATATACCAGGTGATGAATAATAACTATACAGTGGCACAATACCTAGTGCTTTGTTTTTTTTCTTTTAATAAAGTTACTCTAAAGAGTTCACATGTAGCAATTTAACCTCGCTTCTAGTTATTTAGAAATCGTTATCGTGTTACACCATATTACATCGTTTAGTAAATAAAACATTATTAATGTATTACATATACATTTGTTTGCAAAAATTAGTATTTAATCCATATATTTAAGAGTTTGAGTCTTTATTGTCATGCGTACATTACTAACTGATTACTATTATAGTACCTTTAGTTACGAGTATTTCTTAAGTAATTCGGATTCAATCCGAAACACGTGTTTTGTCCTATGCAGGTAAATTCATCTAATCATTCACAAATAGGATGAAACGTGTATCCTGAATCCCACTGTTATTGACATTACAACTTTAACTTGTATTTGATTAATACTTAGCCTTGTCATCTACTATAAAAACGTCATAGTATCATCATAATATCTATTTCTGCATTTGGGTTTGATTATTATAGTTATCTCTTTGTTGAGTTTACTCACAAAACTGTTTAACACAAAATTTTAAACATTGTTGAAATTTCAGCATGTAAAATGAAGGATTACATCCACAGTTATTTTTTCACCAGACTAATGGCTTCATAATGTAATTGTACACATATTCAAAATTTCTAATACGTAATTTTTATTTAATTTATTTACTAGGTACAGATTCATGTACTTATTATCTTGTAACATTCTAAGTGTGAGGGTTAGTGATACTACCCTGTAGTTAGATTCGAAGTAAGGTGTATTTTAAACCTGAATATTGGTGGTTGAATTTCTGACTACTGCTTCCCTATTTTATGGCATATCATGTTCCATAGCTACTGTTGTTTTGTTATCTCATAAATTTACTCTGAAAATTTTTGCATCTTTCACGAATCAAGTTCTTCAAATTCAACTGTTATCATTTTTAGTTTTCCTGAATTTCTGTTTCATGTAATGCATGCCGCCCAGTCTGATATTTTATGGTGTCATTACTAGTGTTCTATTTGAAGGTAATTAAAAATTCTACTTGTAGTGTGTATAAATATGTAAACTTATTTTTTGAAAAAAGCAACAGTATTTTTTTTTAAGCATTCCCATCATTAGAAGTTATTTTTCTGAATCTTAATGGTATGATAAATTTACTGTCATAGGCAGCCATTTTAAAGATAAGTTAGATATAATATTTAGTACGATTAATCTACGGGATCCATGTTTGTGAATTTCATGTATTGTGAAATTTCATCGGAAATCAACGCAGAAATGATCTTATTCTTTTGGGAAATCCTTAGTTTTAAATATATCTCATTGATTAATTGACCAAAAGAGGTTCCTCAACACTTACGTACAGATCTATATATTAAGCTATAGTCATTAATGTAATAAGAGTTAATTTCACTACTTTAGTATATAGAATGGGGTTTAAAATTACGGCCAACGGGTTAAAGGTTAAGTGCGTGGAAATGTAGGTGACAGCTTTACCTATTCCTGGAATACGTTTAGTTAAATTCACCAAGTAAATGAGCTTTATAAGATCTAAGCAATCTCTAATTTATTGTGTTCAGATTTTATTCACAATTACAAACGGTTTTAATATGAACTTGATGTCACGAGTTGATCTAGGTTTGAGTACCGGACACTGGGCAGTTGTTTCATCTTAGTACGTGACTCCTCTAAAGTACGCTTTTAGGATTCCACCATAGAATGGAGCCCAGGACCTTCAGATTTCAAAACAAACGCTTGACTGTTAGATTATTGAGTTGTCATTCAGAGGTTGATATTTCTAATTTCTATTAATTCGCACATATTTACGCGACGTTAGCAATTGCTGTTGGTAAGTTACTACCTCACATCCCACGTGGTTGAAATCTGGATTAAGTATTCCGAATTACTGAGTACCTCGACTCATGGTTGGAAGAAAGCTAATGCTGGCCAAATGTAACTGTAGAACCAGCACATATATTGATTAACATTAGTCTAAGCTGCCTTGGTAGGTACAGTTTACGCGGTTGAATTCCACATGTCGACCGCAATTAGTAATTTGAAACGTTTAGTGACGTGATCGAGAATCAGTCATTATGGCTCAGGTACATTGACACTACATATCCTACTAAAAGTTGGTTTCTAATGTTACTTCATATATACCATTTCATTCCTTCAACTATATTCTCAATATTCACTGTTTCTGTCCATTTGCTATTAATTTTACTGATTTCATTTCATCGTGCAAATGTTGTATGGTAACTTGAGATGATGCACATTGTTTCTTTGCCATACATTGACCATGTATAATTGACTACTAATGTTTTTACTACCGTTTAGTTGTCGAATTTAGTAAACTTTTAAATATAAGCCTTAATGTGACAATACATCTTGTAACGGCTAACAAGTTTCTATTTCTATCCGTTGCATCAAGCACCTAAATATCTTAATTTTTCTCCTGAAGCGAGCCATGCATCCGTACTACTATTACTAATGCTACTATCTTTAATACTTGTTAAATGTAGATGATAGGAATCGTCTTCAGCTAACAGTGATACATATATTTACCCATGATCATTTCAGTTACTTACTCACTGACTACAATAAAACCTGTTCCCCTTTTGTGTCACTCTTCAAACCATATGCTTTTGTGTTTCTTCTTATGTTGACAGCTTATTTTCTACGTAAGTTTAATAGAGTTGCATATCTTACGAATATTGTTCCAATCCAGCTGTACGGTTAGGGTGGGTTTCGTAATTTTACCATTCATCTTCACCTTTGCAAATCTATAATATTCTGAAAGTAGCTCTAAAGGAAACACATAGTGGTGTTGTCTTGTTACCCAAAGAAGGACTTTTTGACCATGAGTGTGTGGTCGATATCTTCTTACTCTGTGATGATATACAGACTATCTATACCACAATCTGTTGACAATTCGTGTCCGTACGTATGACATGCACTCTCCAAATAGAAAGTATTTTTATATGACTCGTCGTAAGCATGTAGTTTACCGTTTGAAGTTGTCAGAAAGTTTGTGTATTTTGATAATTGTGTAGACGCCGGTGTAAACGCATGACGGGTGAAACCAGCCTACGCATAACGAAATCTCGGATAGCATTCACTAATATGGGCCATTTTCAAAGATGTCATGATATGAATTTGACTTCCAATCCATTAATGAGGACAGTGCTGCTCTATGCCTCCTAAATGTGGCCTATCCGAGCTAAGGATGTTCGATAACTTTCTGTATTCCGTTTTAGTTATCTCTGAAGAAAACTTTGTAATCCGGAGGTTTACCAATGCATGTTTAGGCGCACTAACGTCAGTTCATTTGGTGTTATTATGTTGGAACATCAGCTTCATTGTCTTGGTCATGTTTTACAATATCAGGTTTTCGGTTTCCATATCGTGGGCAATTCGTGGACGCTAGGACTTGGCGGAAATTGTTTTCATAGATAGTGCAACTCACTTCGTTAGATTATATCAGATATAATTCAGGTTATAAGTCATTTTGGATTCTGGTGGTTTTTTCTGCATTTTACATATTTCCTTTTTCATCTCATTTATCAGGTACGAAATTATTTACGTGGCTTCGAATTATGCTCGATGTGTGAAAACTAGTGACATATTACTTAACTAAGTTGAATTATGTAGCGTGAGATTTGAACGTACGGGATTGTGGCTAAGATACGAACGCCTTAATTATTAAACCACTTCTCTTACAGAAACCATCTCTGTATGTTACTTTTGACTTATCTGATTGTATCATTTAACGGTTTCTTTTTTCTCTTGTTGAAATTCTCATACAGGTCACACTCGAAGCATTTCATTATCTCATCCAGAAATTATGTCACATGCCTATTTCCTTTTTCATCTCATTTATCAGGTACGAAATTATTTACGTGGCTTCGAATTATGCTCGATGTGTGAAAACTAGTGACATATTACTTAACTAAGTTGAATTATGTAGCGTGAGATTTGAACGTACGGGATTGTGGCTAAGATACGAACGCCTTAATTATTAAACCACTTCTCTTACAGAAACCATCTCTGTATGTTACTTTTGACTTATCTGATTGTATCATTTAACGGTTTCTTTTTTCTCTTGTTGAAATTCTCATACAGGTCACACTCGAAGCATTTCATTATCTCATCCAGAAATTATGTCACAATGCCAACATTATTCTAAGGGTTACGGATATTATGGTCCACTGAATCCAGCCACTAACAAAACGTATACGTTTCTAGAAAACCTACTTGGTGAAGTTTTTAAGTTATTCTTAGATGATTACATTCATTTAGGTGGTGATGAAGTGGAAACAGAATGCTGGTAGGTTTTATTTGAATAGGTGTTTTTAAAAAATTCTTATACACCTTGTATATCCATGGTAATTTGTATTGGTGACAGCACCAGAGTATTAGAAGTACTCCGTTGATGATACCATAACTGAAAGTAAGTATTAGTACACACATATTCAACGAAAATGACTATTCGGAACCAGGATTCGTTCTGTGATTTTTCTTTTCGTACCACTAGAAATAATCCAGCGCACCGGTTTGTTTATATATGGTTTATATATATGTAGTTCAACCATATTACTAATACATTGAAACAATCTTGACGCTTTGCATTAGAAGCGTTTTACTGAAATGTCGTTTACATGCTTAATATTAATAAGCTTTCACAAAATAGTGATGTATGTAAATTAGTTCGCATAAATTGCTTCTAGCTTTAACTCTTCAATATGCTCTTATTATTTTCATCACTGTACTTTAATTTTGGTGATGGTTGAACAAACAAATCTAAACGTTTTTCCTAAACTTTCACATAATCTTTAGCTACTTTGCCTATTTAATCAGTACGGAATTGCTACCTTAGCATTAAACATCCCATGATTCCACTGTTCTTGTGGTCCAGGTTTTTAGGCAGATGAATATCTGGTGATCTGTTTTATCCTGACTGTAATTTCATCATGTTTGATTGACAATGGCTGATGAAAATCATAGCGACGTCCCCTAGTACAAAAGATGTGTACTCACAAATATGAATACAGAATATGCTTAATTATTATGCATAGTTTTTTTTCCAAATTGACACAAATCACAGTACATAAAGGAACTTGTAAAACTGTTTATTTTAAATTGTACAACACAAAACATTCTATCCCATTATGGTGATGATAATATCTTGGTTTTTAAATATGGTTTGCTGGTAATAAGTAAATGCCCCTCACTTGGCTAGAATTCTAGGATCGCAAATGTTCTATACTCAGACAGTGTGGTATATCTTTCATTCGTTGGTCTTGTTAACGTAACTAGACTATTTTTATGCAACAGAATGGGATCATTTTATTACTGTTAGTTTCTTTCAATTACATGATTAGATATTAAAGGTTTCTTTGTTGTGCTACATAATATCACCATCAGCCAAAATATCCAAAAAAATGTTTTCATGAAGATACTATGTAGCCCAGCACTATTTATTTTACTGAGACGTTATAGCAACACTGAATTATATCTTCTTAGCTTTCTTTCTTCATTTACTGTATATATTTTCTCTGCTCAAAAGGGGACGTGATCCTGAAATTCAACATAGCGTTGAAAATCCTGGCCACTTCAGTTCAGAATTTTGGATCAACTACTTTTGGAGACGGTAATTTACTGGAATATATGTTTATGATAAAACGGTATCTTTTTTATACTTGACTTATTTAAAATATAGTTGGAATGAGCATCATAACTTTTATGCTGTGATATTATGCCACAGTATGTCTGTATTTTCTAGGAAGTGCACCTTCAGAAGATCTGAAGTTGATCAATTATTCTCTAATTTTAATCTGAAGTAACTTAATAGGATTTTCTCTACAAGTAAATAATAGTTCGTCATTGTCATCACCAACTGTGATACCACTGTCCGCGCATTTATTTTTCATATCGGTTTTCATGACCTGATCCATGAGATCACAGTTTAAGATTTTGTTTATAGCCTCACAAATATGGTCAGTATCAGTTTTTAATATTAATAGTAATGGTGAATATAGCCTTATTCAGTACCATATATTTGATTACATTAAATAATTTTGGTACAAATACTAAATATTGCCCCGAATTTTTGCTGAATATCCATTTAGCGTGTTCCAGTTATATAAAGAGAACTATTCTTCACCTATTTTTCATCTTGATTCTCTTCGCTCAGCTCACGAAAACATTGCAACTAACATTATATTTACACTTTACTTTGGTAGAAACTATCTTCGTGGTAGATTGTATATCTTTTTACTGGATAGCTTAAATAAACTGGATGACTAATAATCCGCTTGTACAACTAACGAATAAAGTTTATTTGAACATGTGTAAAGTTGATGGCCTATTTCATGAGATATCCTCTGCTATTCTGAATACTAAGCTCTTCAAATGTTTATAGTATTCCTTTTTTGCCTCTGTTCAAAATGTCGACTCTGTAAGAGTTAGTGGATTAAAGCCAGTTATTTGACTTTGCGTATATCTAACTTCGTATTTTTATAATTTGAGGTTTATTTAGTTTTGGTTGACTAACTGTTATTTTTTTTCTTATTCGTAATTGCTTCAAGTGAAAGTGAATTATAATTCCATTTCTATATCTTTTCGGAATTTGAATACTGAACAAAACTCACTTGAAAAATTGTCTGGAAACTGTTCTATATTGTATTCGTGTTTAAAGAAATATTAATAATTATGTTCGTCTATTCGGAGTGGTGTATCTTTTTATTTTCTATGAAATAATCAGTCATGTTTATACCTCATTTATATATCGTACTTTTTCTGTCTTTACTTGGTTTGGTGTGTTTGAACAGGAAATAATATACGTAGATCACAGAGTAGACTTCACAGGATTAATCTTCTCATCAGCTAACTTCATCATAGTGGCAGCGGACTTAATAATATTCTCTTTTTAATTTATTTTTTTTAGAATCTTTATTAAGGCTACTAATGGAGTGGGTTGTTTATTTTTCCTCTTATACAGCCTGTAGAGTACTTTATGGTACTTTCACTGTTGTTGCAGAAAGACTTCTAAGGTATATAAGGTTTTGCAGGGGAAATGAAATTACATTGTAAAACTAATTAGTTGACCAATTCGTCAAATTTCTATGCATCTCTGAGACTTGAAACGGTTACCTATTTGACTCTTTAGATCCTCAAATATCGTCATATGTTTGTATACTTTGTATGACAGAATGCATGTTCACCTTGAATGCTTCTGTTCTAGTTTATTGTCACCAAATTAATCCAAATCGTTTTCTTTTTCATAGTGTACAAAATTTAGTTACTTATATGGGTCAAAGTAATCCCCAATTAAAGCGTGATTTAATACTGTGGCAAGATGCTCTAAGACATGTGACCGAGGTAAAAAAATAATTTTTAATTTAATTAATTTCGCATGTGTGTAAATGTTGTTTACTTTTTTACACTTTTACTGTAGGATTTTTAAATTTAATTTCAAAATACTTTAATTTGTAATATTTCCAAACTGTATTGTCTTACAAAATATAATTAAGTGTTGTAGAGGTGATTAAATTGAGATCAGTCGTTATGATCTGACTTTAGTTAGATAATCATTTTAAACACTGGACAGCTGTATCCTTCCAGTATGATAGCATTGTAAATCCACATCCGAATCATAGATGTAGCTCAGAATATCCAGTGTGGTGAGCTGTTTTGGTCAAGGAGCTATGACCAGTGTAGTTCACTAATGTCTAGCGTGTGTGGTAGATACTCATCAATGTCATTGGATGATTTCATGAATTTAATGACGTTAGAAATATAAGCTATTAAATGCTCTGATTGAGTGGGCTTAGATCGAAATGTTTGTCGCAAAACACAAGCTTGATTTTTGACATAGTAGTGGATGTGCACTGATTAAGAGTCTAGTATCCAATGTTTACTTACTAAAGTCATTCCGTGTTATTAAACCTCAATCGCACATTTTTCACAACACGCAATTATATATTGAAAATATATATTAGCAGAAAATTATAATTTTTGGACTTTATTACAAAATAAATACTTAGTATTTATTTTTATTCTCTCTCAGTTGTCATTATTTTATCAGGAAAAAAACAGCATGCTAATTAATATAAAGTGATCTTATTATAATTTCTCTTGTTTAATGACAACTTGTTTCGTTTTTTAACAATTTTCCCGTATTTTTTATACAAGTTGTATTACATTCTAATTGTGTATTTAAGAGAGTGTGAATCAGTTGTGATCTCTAATGTGGTTTATTTACTTTGTTTTTTTTTAAACAAAAGAATACAATACCATCTTGTTTATTTTTTGCAGTTTACCCTGTAAAGAACCTTTCATTGGTTACCTCACTTTAATTATCGGCTAACAATGATTATTTATAAACTACTGCTTTTTTTTGCATAATTCTAATATAGTGGAACAATGGAGCTCAAGTAGCGTTACTATTCGGATCACTTGTTATTGTATAAACAACATGAGCTCATCTTATCTCAGTAGGTGCTTGAATAATGCTTACGTCTTTTTTTTCAGGCGGGCTTACCATGTATTTGATGAACTATATTGAGATGCAAGTTCGTATCTGAGTCATCATTGGCAGACACTTTGTTTCATTGTGTTTCACTGCGTACTGCTCTTCCTTTAGGGTCATGATATAAAAATATTGTTTTTACGTTGATTGATCACGTTGTGCTTTCCTAGTCCTTAGTGCTGAACGAATTTTATCAACTAAGTCACAACGTGATTACTAGTCCATGAGACTCGACGTCTTTTTTATTGTTATTTTTGTTAGTTGACTAGAGGTAATAGGTGACCTGAATAGCTTAGTGGTAGTGTCTCAGTTTGTAAGCCCGAATGAAACGAGCTTGAATATCAAAGGAATTACCAACTCTTTACAGATTTTCTTGTCAACTATCTTCATCTAATATCTAAGGATGTTCTTTAAAAGTAATTGTTAGTTCATCTTTAGAAATGTTCGTATTTTTCACGAAAACCAGATACGGAGTTTGTCGTCCACACATTAGTAAATACCCTTATTTACCCTTATACATTTCCGATGGTTTTGCATGCACTACTGAGTTATGTCTTCAGGGTCTTGGCGTTTATGTGCTAACCACAGGATTTAATATTTGAACCCCTTTACGACTTCAGTTTAGGTAACCGGATATTACTTGTAAACCTTTTTTAATCGTGCAATCTCATGGATGGGGAAAATAATAATTGTATTACATAGTGTTTCTTATAGTGGTTTTTGGTTTAGAAATTTCTAAGACATCTTTTGCATCCAGGTTAGTAGATGAGTTAAACTCTCAAAAAGAAACAAAGGTGTTGTTTTTTCCGTATAGTCTTGTATATCTGTCTTCATTCATAAAATATATAGTTTGTGTGTTCATGTTGGAATTTAAGATAATCATGTGTTTTTTTCTTTATATGACATTCTGTTACTCCGTTGGTGATGTTCTCTCTTTATATACTCACTCTAATTATGATGTCTTCTAACGATAATGATGGACCCACTTATTTGGTTATGACCAATTTTGTCAATATAAATAGTATACGTCACAGCGTTGATTGCTCACAAAAATCCCTTCTGATTCTAACTTTTCCAATCAGAACATGCGAAACCTAAGTGCTTTATCTTGGATTACTAATAGTCAAAAGTTCACATGATTATAAAATTCCCTGTATAAAAAGTCATTATCTGTACTTAATGTAGTCATTTGTTGTACAACAGGTATATGATTAATTAGTTACTATATTTTAACAGTAAAAGACATTAGCAGTTAATCAGTTAACAAATAGTTTACAATCAGGGAAATATAGAAATACCGTATACCAACAATTTAATAAATATACAATTATTTACCGGAGAATTGTTCTGAAAGTTTTACTTTCATCTATACTCTCATTCCTAACAGTAATCTATTACTTAGTTGATGTCCAAGTAGTATCAATAATAATGAACAACTAAGTATACATCGTATAAGTCCAAACAAAATGAAGGAAATCGATAAGTTGTATTTAAAAATCAATAGAACTCACGTTTTGAATGATATCCAACCACTACAGAGGACTATAAAACCTGTCGTACAAAGTTTTGAACTATAGATTAAGATTAGTGCAGGTAACTCAACTAGTCGGTTTTCATCTCTACTACATAGCTTTGATTAACACTCATTTGATTTTATAGATCATGCGACGTCTTGATTTGATTTCCAGTGAAACTGTAACTTTGAAAACTTTTGGTGTCACGACAGCCTTAAACTATAAATACATGAAATCAATCGCATATGTATAGACTCATTTTGAATTCAGTATATCTATTTGATACGTTTGAAATGTGTGCTTTCTTTATGTTTTTGTTAAGGTGTTAACTTGTAGTCACTGTTGCAGATTGGGTAATCTCAAGTGCTATTAGGGTATGAAGTGGTTATTGATTTCAGCGTACCTACATTGAGGGAGTGTTGTTCTTGAGGTATTTGAAAGGTAGCTGGATTAAAAATAGCCTTGACAATCTAGGAGAGGTGGCGATGTCCGTAGAGCCTACTTTTGAGAACTGTAAGACCTGTGACCGGGGTAAAAAAATAATTTTGTCATTTAATTATTCGCATGTGTGTAATGTTGTTTACTTTTTACACTTTTACTGTAGGATTTTTAAATTTAATTTCAAATACTTAATTTGTAATATTTCCAAACTGTATTGTCTTACAAATATAATTAAGTGTTGTAGAGGTGATTAAATTGAGATCAGTCGTTATGATCTGACTTTAGTTAGATAATCATTTTAACACTGGACAGCTGTATCCTTCCAGTATGATAGCATTGTAAATCCACATCCGAATCATAGATGTAGCTCAGAATATCCAGTGTGGTGAGCTGTTTTGGTCAAGGAGCTATGACCAGTGTAGTTCACTAATGTCTAGCGTGTGTGGTAGATACTCATCACTGTCATTGGATGATTTCATGAATTTAATGACGTTAGAAATATAAGCTATTAAATGCTCTGATGAGTGGGCTAGATCGAAATGTTTGTCGCAAAACACAAGCTTGATTTTTGACATAGTAGTGGATGTGCACTGATTAAGAGTCTAGTATCCAATGTTTACTTACTAAAGTCATTCCGTGTTATTAAACCTCAATCGCACAATTTTCACAACACGCAATTATATATGAAAATATATATTAGCAGAAAATTATAATTTTTGGACTTTATTACAAATAAATACTTAGTATTTATTTTTATTCTCTCTCAGTTGTCATTATTTTATCAGGAAAAAAACAGCATGCTAATTAATATAAAGTGATCTATTATAATTTCTCTTGTTTAATGACAACTTGTTTCGTTTTTTAACAATTTTCCCGTATTTTTATAGCAAGTTGTATTACATTCTAATTGTGTATTAAGAGAGTGTGAATCAGTTGTGATCTCTAATGTGGTTATTTACTTTGTTTTTTTTTTTAACAAAAGAATACAATACCATCTTGTTTATTTTTGCCGTTTACCCTGTAAAGAACCTTTCATTGGTTACCTCACTTTAATTATCGGCTAACAATGATATATTATAAACTACTGCTTTTTTTTGCATAATCTAATATAGTGGAACAATGGAGCTCAAGTAGCGTTACTATTCGGATCACTTGTTATTGTATAAACAACATGAGCTCATCTTATCTCAGTAGGTGCTTGAATAATGCTTACGTCTTTTTTTTTCAGGCGGGCTTACCATGTATTTGATGAACTATATTGAGATGCAAGTTCGTATCTGAGTCATCATTGGCAGACACTTTGTTTCATTGTGTTTCACTGCGTACTGCTCTTCCTTTAGGGTCATGATATAAAAATATTGTTTTTACGTTGATTGATCACGTTGTGCTTTCCTAGTCCTTAGTGCTGAACGAATTTTATCAACTAAGTCACAACGTGATTACTAGTCCATGAGACTCGACGTCTTTTTTATTGTTATTTTTGTTAGTTGACTAGAGGTAATAGGTGACCTGAATAGCTTAGTGGTAGTGTCTCAGTTTGTAAGCCCGAATGAAACGAGCTTGAATATCAAAGGAATTACCAACTCTTTACAGATTTCTTGTCAACTATCTTCATCTAATATCTAAGGATGTTCTTTAAAAGTAATTGTTAGTTCATCTTTAGAAATGTTCGTATTTTTCACGAAAACCAGATACGGAGTTTGTCGTCCACACATTAGTAAATACCCTTATTTACCCTTATACATTTCCGATGGTTTTGCATGCACTACTGAGTTATGTCTTCAGGGTCTTGGCGTTTATGTGCTAACCACAGGATTTAATATTTGAACCCCTTTACGACTTCAGTTTAGGTAACCGGATATTACTTGTAAACCTTTTTTAATCGTGCAATCTCATGGATGGGGAAAATAATAATTGTATTACATAGTGTTTCTTATAGTGGTTTTTGGTTTAGAAATTTCTAAGACATCTTTTGCATCCAGGTTAGTAGATGAGTTAAACTCTCAAAAAGAAACAAAGGTGTTGTTTTTTCCGTATAGTCTTGTATATCTGTCTTCATTCATAAAATATATAGTTTGTGTGTTCATGTTGGAATTTAAGATAATCATGTGTTTTTTCTTTATATGACATTCTGTTACTCCGTTGGTGATGTTCTCTCTTTATATACTCACTCTAATTATGATGTCTTCTAACGATAATGATGGACCCACTTATTTGGTTATGACCAATTTTGTCAATATAAATAGTATACGTCACAGCGTTGATTGCTCACAAAAATCCCTTCTGATTCTAACTTTTCCAATCAGAACATGCGAAACCTAAGTGCTTTATCTTGGATTACTAATAGTCAAAAGTTCACATGATTATAAAATTCCCTGTATAAAAAGTCATTATCTGTACTTAATGTAGTCATTTGTTGTACAACAGGTATATGATTAATTAGTTACTATATTTTAACAGTAAAAGACATTAGCAGTTAATCAGTTAACAAATAGTTTACAATCAGGGAAATATAGAAATACCGTATACCAACAATTTAATAAATATACAATTATTTACCGGAGAATTGTTCTGAAAGTTTTACTTTCATCTATACTCTCATTCCTAACAGTAATCTATTACTTAGTTGATGTCCAAGTAGTATCAATAATAATGAACAACTAAGTATACATCGTATAAGTCCAAACAAAATGAAGGAAATCGATAAGTTGTATTTAAAAATCAATAGAACTCACGTTTTGAATGATATCCAAACCACTACAGAGGACTATAAAACCTGTCGTACAAAGTTTTGAACTATAGATTAAGATTAGTGCAGGTAACTCAACTAGTCGGTTTTCATCTCTACTACATAGCTTTGATTAACACTCATTTGATTTTATAGATCAGTGATACGTCTTGATTTGATTTCCAGTGAAACTGTAACTTTGAAAACTTTTGGTGTCACGACAGCCTTAAAATATAGAAATACAGAAATCAATCGGAATATGTAGTGACTCAGTTTGAATTCAGTATATCTATTTGATACGTTTGAAATGTGTGCTTTCTTTATGTTTTTGTTAAGGTGTTAACTTGTAGTCACTGTTGCAGATTGGGTAATCTCAAGTGCTATTAGTGGTATGAGAGTGGTTATTGATTTCAGCGTACCTACATTGAGGGAGTGTTGTTCTTGAGGTATTTGAAAGGTAGCTGGATTAAAAATAGCCTTGACAATCTAGGAGAGGTGGCTGAGTTGTCCGTAAGAGGACTACTTGAGACTGGTGTTGCGTACCCTTTCATATGTAGTTTTCTTTGCTTAAACTTTATATCTGTTGATGTCTTATTGCTGGAGACGAGGATCAGTGGAATAAGGTGAGGTATCCATTTCGACCTTTTCCAGTCCTGTTCTTTAGTTGTGAGATGGCAACATCGCTGAAACACTGGTTGTCTGAGTAATTGCTAATAGACTTATCAATTTCAGTTCTTAATAATCAACAACAGAAACTTTCGAATCCTTATATATATTTACCATCAGAAAAACCTTCGAATTAAGAAAGTGAATAAATTCTACTTCATTTTGTCGCAAATAAACTGTTCTTTTTTATACACCTTACTTTATGAATTATGCAGCTAAATTGTATAGGCATATGTATTAGGCTGATTAGTAAATTTTTGAATGAGTGTAGTTTTGTCAACATTCAACATCAGTTATTCAATTCTTCACGTACTTGAGTGATTGACTGTTTATCACATTATTGATTGGATGTTTGACATCTTGAAACAGTACAGGTTCATTAGAATTACACATTGTCATTGATTGATTGACTCGTTTGATGTATATTATTTTATTATGAGCAGGATTGTCATACATTTTCGATGTCCAGAAAGAAAACTGTGCTACATGTCTGATTACGCTTATGAAGTCACTAGTCTATTTAACTGGTTCTCGATGTTTAAAGTAATATGTTGTTGGTAATGCCTGTTAATTTTAAACCTTTTCAATTAGTGCTTCCTGTTTAGCAAGTAATTATGAAGCTAAATTCATCTATCCATCAAATATATTTGAGTATTCCGTTGTTGCTTTCATTAAGTCTTCACCATTTAGTAACGTACATTTTATCAGTTTGCTCATTCTCTCGATTAAAGATTCAAGGTTACTGATACAATGTGCTTACTTATGTATAGTGGAGTTGAAGTTCATGCATTTAATATTCAACCTGTTGGTCGCAGTTCCGAACTTCACTTCTTTCAGTCTAGGAAAGCATGGTTTAAAATGAACTACATAGATCTGTAATTGATGCATGAACAAATCATTCATGTATATCATTAAATATTTAACGACCTGTATAAATTTCATAGCGGTCTAAGTTTCTGGAAATTAAGTCATACACATTTGAAAATTGTTCATCACCCTCAACGCAACGGATAGTGAACGCTAATTCTGTGTATTATTTTGTGTAAATGGCATCAGCATATATGCTAGAATAATGTCATTATTCTACAAGTAGCATCAGCTGCATCAATATTGCAGGTATATCATAGTGATAATTACCAATTATCACGATTCCTATGGTTCCAGGTTTCCCGTCAACTACCCAAAATCACGTAAAAGTGAGTTGTTTATTATTGTTGCTTCTATGATTTCATCGTCTGTAGTATTGATACCGTTCGTGATGTGTACTTTATGTGCATTTTTTCCGGTTTCTCTCAAAGATAGTTATCTTTTATAAAAGTAGTTCGGCTGTAACATAAAGTGTATGCTAAACAATACTACTTGTCAATACGTCATTCATGTTTTATTTGATTTATAGTTTATGTAGAACTGGGCCTTTTGAACTTTCATAATTATTTACTTAACACATTTAAGATAGGCTTTTCTTTAAAGGAATACTTTTGAAATAAATGTGATTGACAAAATATTATTAAGAAGCTCAAAAACTTATTTGATATTGTAATTAAGTTACAGTAGTAAAAAATTTACAGATTTTTATATCCTACATGCACTATTAATTTTAGTGTATTTTTGGATTATTGTTAGAAGCTTGTTTTAATCATCTCGATGTACCTTTATTTCATTGTTGATTTTCATACTTAGACTCGCACCCATACATTACACTCTTGACCACAAACTTGTTTAGCGAGTATAATGTAATTCACTGTCGTTACTTCGATTATCTTCATCTTTAGGAGCTCTTTTGAATGTTTTATTATTTGATTTTCCAATGATGTACTTTTCCATCAAATATATCTTCGACCTTGAGTCTACAGGGATCTTGTAGGGTCGTCATTTTTTGGATGAAATAAGATTTCTCTAACATTGCAACTCAGGAACTTAGTCTGGATTTAATAGTGCAAAGTAGTCTTCTTTTCGTAGCTTTGATAAGTATTGTAATGTTCTATCATGAAGATTGGATCGAAGGGATGATGTTACATGAAATCGGTGAGCTTCTCTTTGAACCAACTCCGTTTGATCCAGCCCTCATTTGCTGTTCTCATACCAGATAGTTGATGATATAAGTCTTTGGATTGGAATTCTGTAACGATTTTAGTGACAGACTTATCGGAGATGTAAAATTTAAAGGCCAGAAGTACGGTTTCAGACTGAATTTTGTTTGGTTCCATACTAGATAGGCTAGATATGTGTTTATCCAGATTGTTCTGAAATTCTTTATCGATGACTTAGCGAATGTTTTAGACATTGTCTTAGCTTACCTTAATTGTGCATCTTTAAGAAAACTGACTAGTTTTTTTTACATGCCAAATTTAGTTCATTTACTAAATTGTTATGACAGCTAGTATTAGGTTCAAGATCATTTATTGCTTTGCTTAAAGATTTAGTATGTGATTTAGTATTTCGAGGAAAATTTCTGAGGAAGGGCGAGAGTTTAGTAAATCGGAGGAATTTAAAGAATTAATGAAGTCACTTCTGTATGTTGCTGATGTGGAAGCACGTTTAAATTCATTTAAATTCAGCAAATTTTATCGTTCTTGCTTTATTTAAATTTTCAAATGGAAATAAATGTATAAAATCTTGCTAGTAAATTGGTATAAATAAAGACTGGGTATTCACATTCCTCTGAAGTTCTTCAGGAAATTAGTGTTAATAATTATCATTCAAGTTATCTCACCCTTGGACGAAGATTTTCATCTAAGAAGTATAGCAATAAACGTACCTAATATACGGTTATTGATTTTTGCAAATATATGGATGTCGAATGGAAAAGTGGAAATGGGTTGATCATTTGGAGTGTCATATATATATATATATATATATATATATATATATATATATCGTCCACATCGAAAATCATTGCATTCATTTTGTAAACTGTCACTGATCAACATGCTCCACAAATGCCTAAGTGGTGTGTAAAATTTCTTATCGACTAGGTTGGTTTATTGAATAACGACTATTAAATAAATCATATTTGCAAGTTCAGCTATGTTTTTTATTGCGAAGAGTTGGGGGGTGGTGGTAGAATTAGAGGATGAAATGAAGGAAGAGTAAATGAAAAATATCATGTCTTTTAAAATTATTTCCGTAGAGTACATGTTGCGTTTAATTGTCGAATGTATGAGATTCGTTAATTGGCTATAATTATTTCCATTTTAATGAATGTTATGTTTTCAGTTTGTGTTGTTTGCTGTTTTGACGGTGATTTAATCACGGCATAAATTAACTTTACCTCGTTTAATAGCGTGATGTCCTACAGTTGACTTTAGTCTCAATGACATTTTAATGAAAAGGATACTTGAAATCATTAAGATATTTTCCATATTTTGTTATTACATTTCTGTTTATTTATCTATCCATCTATTGTGTATCTTAAATACTTTTTTCAGCTTAAAAAGTCACTTTTAGTTCAAGTCTGGTACAGTCAGCCACAATCTTATTTGTCACAAGGTTATAATATTATCTATTCAAGTTGTTGGTATTTGGATTCACTTCATGACATGAGAGATTGGACAAAATTTTATCAGTGTGATCCAGCTGATAGTAAGTAGATAAATTTGTCTTTATGTTGAAGTGACTATAAAAACGCTCTTATTTGGTCTTGTCTTTTACTCATTCTGGCAAGATCATGCCAAGAAATTCATTAAAAAATTTCATTTTTAATGTTTTCTAAATACTGTGTTTGTAAACATTTAATCTCTTCGATTTAAATTGGCAGATTATAGGAACGAGCATGAACAGTACTAAAACGATCGCATAAAGTATGTATGTATAATCAACATAGAACCTGGAGCATGTGTGCATCGGTTCAAGTTGCCATACCTCTATGGCACCGCAAATTAACACCACCACCATTGGTAGAAGTCCTTTCATTAAAATAAAATAATAATAGTAACAAGGAGTGTGAACATATAGAATATGGTTCAGGAAGCGTAGAAAGAAAGCTATAGAATAATTTAAAGCTCAAGATTTAAGAGAGGACAATGGATGAATACCTTTGCGCCATTGTGGCCAATTCTGGGCCATATCACTCAGTGTTTCTAGCCACTGGTTAGGGTATTTGCGAGAAACCCATCCAAGTAGTGTGCAGCTACCGACATGACTCAAATCAGCAATCAGTGACTTCATGGACTGATGCCATATTTTAGTTTGGCCGCCTCTAACTCTTCCATCCTGCTCTTATATCAGTCAACATTGCTCGTCGCACAAAGTATCCAGAACAACCAATCAGAAACTTGATATCGGTATCACTGTTGCTACGAATTTGAGGTGAAAAGGCGTACTGTTGTTTGGAGTAGGAGTGGTGTGTGTGTGTGGGGGGGGGGGAAATTTCATTTCACTTTATCTCAGTGTAAACTTGTTGATATAGATAAAAATTTAATAACAAAACACAAATATCAGGGTAAGATATGTAAGATAGGAATAAATAAGTGCTTAGTCAGCGTGAGGTGACCTGCTGTTGATGAGAAATATATATGCTATCCTGGCACTAAACGTGGAAATATCATATTTGGTTACTCACTAAGCTACTTTCTTTCTGATTTGGTACGAATGCTTACTAAGTTTGGCTGTTACAGTTTGTCAGTATATGGCACACAACTAGTTGTTCAGGTTACTTCCAGATGGTAAGTGATTGAACAAAGCCAACTTTAACACGAATATCAAGAAAATGTTTTCTACCAGTAATGACATTATTTTCAAATGACTAAAGGGTATATAAGTGCCTTTCACGTTCATATTAAAAACATTATATCGCATTTCACAAGGAACACCGTCGATCCACCGACGGGTGTGCATACTAACAACATCGAGTCGCTCTGAAGATGCCTAAACACTACTCGCGTCCATGCTATGGTTCCAGAAATCGACAGCTTTTTAGTCATAGGAATTTATTTATCGTCGTTCCTTTAGTTTAGCATCGGAAACGCCACTACTGCTTATTGATTTATTTAGTGAACATGTGAAGTTTTCATATCCGCTTTAATATCATAGTTTTTTTTCCTTGATAAGTTATTCACTCATAAATACTGTCTTCTCATTGACCTAAAGTAATTGGATCAGGAAGTTGACTGGTTCATTTGTAAACTAGACAGGGATATTTTAGGAGTCACGATTCTTTGTATAAATGGCATACTATTGCCAATTAATTGCATTACTTTGAAATAGTTGCATTTAAATTATATATATATATATATATATATATATATATATATGGGCTGACAGGTAGATATATCAAAATTGATGGGGAGCTGGAAATAAACATGTTCAAAGGATGAAAACTGAGAGGAACTTTAGTGGTTTATCAACGTACGTGTTTGCTTTACCACATGAAGTGGAAACCTTATTAGGAAAGTATGTATTGTCGGTTATAATCGTAATCACATCTCAGTGGCTTTCCTCCTAATTGAAGTAATTCATTTGTCTCTTTTTCGGTAGTTTTTCTCCTTTATTATATTGACTAGTGGTTTTGCTTCTGATCTATATTCACAGTGGTGTTTGAATCAGTGTTCTATATCTCATAAACAATTGTCGTATTCATCTGTTAATTAATATCCCATTCTTAAGTTAATAATCTAAAATTAGCTCTAATTATTAAAATCTTAATTCACGTTCATCATATAAGATAGAGGGCGCTCGTTGAAATTTAAGTGGGTTTTAAGGTTATTATTTCATAGATTTATTTATCACTAGCTTTTACAAATGAACATTTTTTAAAATTAGTAATGCATTTATTATCCTACTTCTGTGTACTTACAATATTGCTACTGTTGTACTTTGATTTTCAAAGATGCTCCGTTGAATACTGAGAAGCAAATTATTGGTGGTGAAGCCTGTTTGTGGAGTGAATATCAATCAGATTATACAGTTCTAACAAGAATTTGGTAATTTCAAAACTACTATTTTACGTAAACTTATTTGTCATGTACCATTATGGATTTGTTAGTTTCGTTAAATTATTTGGTCATTACTTCACTTGTTCAGAGTTGTGAATTACTCGGTTTATTTTCGTCAAGTGCGTATTAATTTTATATGAACTGAAGGATAGTAATCTCTTTCCATAAGTCCTCCTCGACTGCAAGCTGTCCTATACACCTTATCAGCATCGGATATTTTTAGTGATCTAAAGAAATCTTGTTCTGCAAAATATATGCATGTTTTCATGCTACACAAGTTTCAGTGACTTCATTACCCTTTTGAAGTAAAGAGTTCATATTTAGTTTTGTTTTCGAAATGTGAGTAGATCAAAATTTTCTGTATGTTGTATGATTTAGTACCACATTGAAAACACCAGTTCTCCCCCGATTACGGGAATTACATACTTGTTTAGTTTTTATATTGTGGGGAGATGTTCCTATTGCGCTACCTCTGGATTTTGAGTCACTTGGTTAGACGCCACTCCATCTACTTCGATTTAAGCAGCCTGATAGTATCAGTAGGTCTCACATCAAGATTGTGTCTCAAAAACGAACACATACATTTGTAAATGGTAAATGGTTTAGCACTAAAATGATAATGTAAGATATAGTTTATTTATCCTACTAATTGTACGAACACAGATTTAAATCGATTATTTTGTTGATTGTCGGCTGGACAGCTGTTTTATCTTATTCTTTTACTACTCAACCATACACTCTAGAAACGCTGTAACTCGTAGCTAAACTTAGAACTTTTAAGTTGATCTACTTATGTCCCAGATACGTACCTAAATTCCAGCCATAGTTTGTTTGTGTGGAGGCTAGTTATGCTACCCATTCGCCGGAACTGATAAAAGCAGAGGGTGTTAAAACTCGCGAACTACCAATTGGAAGTAAAATGTTTCGATTAGTAATCCACCGTTCCGTTTACTTATATGAAAAAACTACTACGTAAATTTTAGATAATTATTAGACCCATAATAAATCCAATTTTGTAGCAATGACTACGTATAGTTGACGTACCAATGACCATCCCCCAGAGTAGTAATGAGAATTCATGGCTCAGTAAACTCTGTTGTGCTGGCAGAGACTGTTACAAATTAAAAGTATAAACTAATAAGAAATAACTCAACTATATGCAATTGAAGCACTCTTCCTGGAGTGTGACTAAAGTGCCCAGGGAACAACTGCTTGAGAGCAGTCATACACGGACTCTCCGAGAGAGGTCTTTGTTGTTGTCGTTCTGTGATTGTTAGGGTCTTACTGCCGGAGACGGGAATCTGTGGAGTGAGGTGAAGTGTGCATTCATAGGGTAGACCTTCTCTAACCCCACCCTTCCTTTGTGGAAAAGCAGCATCACTCTTATTCTGATTGTCTGTTGAAAATACTTTACAGCCGTCACACCTTTGCACGGCCGGTAGTACGACTTCGTCCTCGGACCTTATATTTGCTGCCTTTAGTCTCACCGCTCTCCAACCGACCTGCTTGGTATGGTAGGACCTTGAGGAACGATTGTTTGAGCCAGTATAGCCCGATTGAGTCATCGCGATAGGCAAACCCGACTATCACGTCAAGGCAGCAACATTGTCGGGAAACACTCACCCAGAAGTCTTAAAGATCTTGGTCTGATCTTAAGACCTGCAGACCTCACAGCGATCACTTAGCCATCAACAATACTGGGTCGGGATTTAATGTTAGGATTGTGACTTCAAACAGTTTGAGTGACGATTGTCGGGTGTTTCATCTTCTACTTGTTTGAACTCTGCCTCACTGGAACTCTAAGATAGTTTTCAAATAAGTCGCTGGTGAGCTGATTATGGTTGTTGAATTAAGTCGCAATATTTCGCTGTTCTTTATCTGTAAGGATCTTATAGTGTATTTCAGACTGTACAAAGACGTGTGCTACTTTATTACAAACATCTATTCTTTCAGTTTTCGAGTTTCCACTAGTCTTTCATTTATTATCATTTCATCCCGTACGGTATTCTCAAACATACACTATGTTTGAATCTAACTCTTGAAAAACCACTTAACTGATGATCATATTAAAAGAAGAAATATTTGTTTTGGAGCTGTTGAGTTATCTGAGTTTCGTTCATAGCTCTGCACATTATCAGCACCACCTTCTTATTATAGGAGCAAGGTTTCTAATTTTTCTACGGTTTGTCCTGTAATTTTTTGTGTTCGTAAAAATTGTTTGTTTTCATTTGTCCATGGGTTCCTTTTGATTGTCATATTTAATTAACTATTGATTATTTACTTAGATAATATTTTTTATATAAGGGTTGGTAGATGAAATCTATGTCGATCCTGGGTCGGGATTTAATGTTAGGATTGTGACTTCAAACAGTTTGAGTGACGATTGTCGGGTGTTTCATCTTCTACTTGTTTGAACTCTGCCTCACTGGAACTCTAAGATAGTTTTCAAATAAGTCGCTGGTGAGCTGATTATGGTTGTTGAATTAAGTCGCAATATTTCGCTGTTCTTTATCTGTAAGGATCTTATAGTGTATTTCAGACTGTACAAAGACGTGTGCTACTTTATTACAAACATCTATTCTTTCAGTTTTCGAGTTTCCACTAGTCTTTCATTTATTATCATTTCATCCCGTACGGTATTCTCAAACATACACTATGTTTGAATCTAACTCTTGAAAAACCACTTAACTGATGATCATATTAAAAGAAGAAATATTTGTTTTGGAGCTGTTGAGTTATCTGAGTTTCGTTCATAGCTCTGCACATTATCAGCACCACCTTCTTATTATAGGAGCAAGGTTTCTAATTTTTCTACGGTTTGTCCTGTAATTTTTTGTGTTCGTAAAAATTGTTTGTTTTCATTTGTCCATGGGTTCCTTTTGATTGTCATATTTAATTAACTATTGATTATTTACTTAGATAATATTTTTTATATAAGGGTTGGTAGATGAAATCTATGTCGATCCATTTAATGTTTACTAATTGATTTGAATACTCTACTTCATGAAGTATGCGCGAATGTTGTCCGAAACGACAGTGAATGTTCTTTAATTGAAGTGTTTATCTCGGAGGCATCAACAATACTGGAATAACTAACTAAGCTGTAAATATTATCTATCATTTCTTAAATATTTGGGCTTAATATAGAGCATATATATAATTGTAATCTGTCAAACGGAATAAATAATTATTCACTCTAGACATTTTCAAGTGTATTCCATAAAATTAGTTGAAAATAACATACTAAAAACATGTTCGTAAAATAGTTTGATGTGGTTTGAATTGAATTATTAAATCCGTCTTTACTGTTATATATACCTCTTGAGGGCATTGTTTCAATGGATAAGATGTCAACAAATATGATTAAAGTTGGATTGTAGTTGACAAGTAGAATACAGTATATACATTTCGTCTTATTTAGGACTCTTTAACTGAATGTACCTGCATCCCGTATTTGACATGTGTCAATAGAGACTGATCGAATTCTGTTTTTGTCAATATCGATGCGATGATATAAACACATCCCAATTACACATACATCCCTGTTGCACAAGTGCTGCTGTTTGGACTCAGTATCTGAGCAGATAATATATAATATTTGACACAAATGGGCTATGTTTGAGTCCTTGTGTGAATATTAATTCAGATGCAGGTGCATCCAGTTGACGATTTCAAAATCGGACAGAACTAACATCCTAGATTCCAATTGTCAACCATGATCTAACTTAAATTATACTCGCACAAGCAACAGTTTGGATTTACTAAGAAAGTTTAATTACCATAGATTTCACTGATGTGTGCATTCTACTTCAGTTCCGAGACCGTTTTTCTCTTACTTTCAATACTTTCGTTGTCTAGATTTTTCTGTCCTGGACAAATAAGTTTTTTCTAAAATTGAAAAATGTTTATGTAAGCTTTCCTTTAGACTTTTGGATAAATAAAATTGATTTGTTTCCAGTTACTATAATAAAATAATATATTGATAACCGCTTTTATTATTGTTTTATTATTATTTATTCTTGACAGGCCGGCTACAAGTGCTGTTGCAGAACGTCTTTGGAGTTCCAAAGAAGTAACCGACCTAAAATACGCTGGACCACGTATTGAAGAACAGAGATGTCGTTTAATCAAGTAAGATTTAATTTCACAACTCTTGATTTATTACATTTATATATTATTAACATGTCTCATTGTCATTAATTAGATTTCTTCCAAAGGTTAAATACATTGATACATTTTTGCACTACTAATGTATGTATTGTGAAAAAATAAAGTGGTAAATGCTATCACAGCTGAAAAAAAATGAAAATTAATAGGTAAACAATAAAGATTTTTTATGTGAGATATTGTTCAGTTGAAACTGCAAACCTAAACGGTTTCTTACAGTTAAGGATGTTCATCAAAAAGTGACATAGGATGAAAGATAAAACTACGAGAGAAATGTTACTAGCTTCTATTCTAACAACGTTTATATCAATTGAGCTCCACTGTATCTAGGATCCGGGGAATCATGGTGGATTAAAATATGTCAGTCCTGCCCAGCTGTCTTTCATACCATGGCATCATGTGCTAATCAGACAGCCTTTCCACTTTCTCCACCCAGTCACATTTTTTAAACTATTGCAGTCAGTGTTCAGCTAACCGTGCGACTGAGTCGATAAATCGGAAAATATCATGTCATATAAATACACGATATTATTTTCGATTTTTATGGTTATCGAAAATGTTCCTTGAATAAGTTTCACAATATTGTGTGTCTCTACTCAGTGATCAATCACCAAAAATACCCCAGTACTACAGCGGTTTAGTCAATGTCTAAATAATTTAGTAATAATAGTCTCACGCTGTGAATCAAATCTTTTAGTTAGCGTCAGTCTCTCCAAAATTACAAATGCAACTTGGTAAAGAGCCTTGAATTTAACGACACTTAAATACAGGTTGTTGTGTCATGTCAAGTCATTTGGGTTAAGGTAATTTAAAGTGAGACATGTGTGTGTATGAGTGCACTATGAATCGGTATGAAAAGTGGGTGGAACGAAGATAGATTGTATGTGTTAACATGAATGAAATTTAATGCAGTTTTATTATGGTCGCTTGAATGGATAGTCTATGTTGGGTAAATAATAAGGCCTTCTCTTTTGTTAAGTGCAGTTGGGTTTAACCATATGTGAAGCGCTTCAGCTATCCATCTTTCTTTTTTATTGGAGGAACCGTTCTGCATAATTTGGATATGTTTATTATCAATTTTATGGTTATAATAATTAGCATGTACTGCTATTACTGATTTGATGTGTAATTTTCCAAGTTCAATAAGATTATTACGGGATCGTTTAGTGTAGCTTTTATTTTCCTTGACACGAGTTATGATTTCCTTTGGAAGATTCTCCAACCTAACACTTAGAGGTGAAAGAGATATTGTCTTTTGTTTTAACTAATGAACCTTGAAAAGTGTTGGTTGTTTATTAGAATGCTTCAATCTCGTGCAGTTCTAGGATTCTTCGCAGTTCTTCTGTTGTGTCATGACGATAGGGAAGAATGATGGCACCAGCTCATACTTTGTACGTTTATGATATTATTTATAGGATATATGTTAAATTGTAAGATACTGATTACATCTTTATATTCACTTTGCTTATCATCCGATGAAATGAATTTGTTGGCTCTTTTGAATAAATATAGAGCTATAAAAAGTTTTGCACGAACTGGATGTGCCGTGTTGAAATCAATGTATCTATTTGAATGTGTAGGTTTACGGTAGACGTTTAAACTAAGAGTTGCATTCCAATTTCTTTTGACTAGACAGCCTAAACACGGTAACTCATTGTGTGCATTTTCACTAACTAAAGTGAATTTGATTTGCGGAGAAAAGGTGTTGATTAGTTTTGAAAGTGTCCTTAAGAAGGTCTGTTTTCTGATGATTATGATGATGAAAGTGTAATTCGTATACCTGAGCCAAACTCGTGATCTAATGGCATTCGTAAGAGTATATAGTTTAGTGTGAGCCATGAACAGATCAGCTACAATTGGTGACACGTGTGTGTGTGTGTGGGGGGGGTCAACCTATTGCAATTCCGTTAGTTTGTTTGTAAAGTGTCCCTTTGCAAGTAAATGGAGTTATGTTGAAGCATAGTTTTAGGGATTTCATGTTTAAAGTGATGTTTATGGGACAGTGGCTAGATAATGTATGATTATTTGCTAATAAACTATTAATAAGTTCTAGACTGGTATATACTAGTATAGACTAGTATATAAGAAGACACTACATCGTCGTTTCGTTATCTTCGACTATTATATCCGATATTTTTTGAGTTGAAATTATATGTACTGTTGACAACACTGTGGATTTTATTGAAATGGTTTGAAAATGTTGCTTAGATATTTAGAAAGCGCATAAGTTGGAGTGTTGGTGGAATCAACTATTGGTTTTAATGGAATATCGGTTCTATGAATGTCTGGTAGATTATAGAGACGAGATGATGTACATGATTTAGGATATGAAGTTAACCATAGAGAGACACCACTGAAAGGCTTTAGTTGTTTTAGAAATTGACCCGTTTTTGATTTCGCTTTGTTTTTTACTGCTGCATGATTTTTCGATTCAGTCATTAGAGATATGGTTCTGTGGATGAGTGCTCACAGGCTTACTCATCATAATCTGTTTTATTCATAACTTCTGTAGTATTAGTTTTGTCAGTCAATCACTTACAACAGAGAATCTGGTACGCGCGTACATCATTTCAAGTTTGCATGCCTCAATTAGCAAATAAAGATAAAATTGTCAAAGCACATCACATAGTATTGGAAGTAGTAACAGTGCTAGTATTAATCGACAGGACTTGGAATCGAAGATTAGATTTAAGAAAATACAAATCAGTAAAAAGAGAATTACGATAGATTCAGAAGCTTCGAATTTGGAGGATGATTGCGAATGGATGCACCTGCGCCATTGCGAACGATGTTGAGCTATATCACCCAAAGGCTCTAACCACTAGTTACGATTAACACGTGGACCCCAACCAAATAGTCTACACTTATTAACATGGTTCAGCCCAACTGTCAATGACTTCATGGATTGGTGCTTTGTTTTGTTCTGATCACTCTTAGCTTTTTTCCAGTCTACTCCTACACCAGACAGCATTATTCTCCAAGGTGGGTGGTGGTTGGGCATACACAGCTTGTGTCTTAGCCACCTCAGCTGATGATGATTCACTACCTCATCAGTCGACTTGCCATCTTTACCTCGTACGCTATTCCTAACTTATGTATTGCTCATTCAATGGTCCTAGAAAACACGAACAATGCTTTGAATACTAAAAACCTACGAATATCCTCTATCCTTAATAACCGTGTTTCACATCCATACTTCGACGCCTAACTAAAGCTCGTGAAGAGCAGACTAGAGAGAACGAAGGTGGTTTCAGACCTGGACGTGGCTGTATAGACCAAATATTCACACTTCGGCAGGTTCTGGAACATGGACACACTTTTAGACGCCCAACAATAGTTGTATTCCTTGACCTTAAGGCGGCATTTGATTCTATTGATCGTAAGTTTATGTGGCAATGTCTGTCAATGAAAGGCGTACCAGGGAAGTACATTAACCTTGTACAAGCTCTCTACTTGAACACCACATGTCGAGTGAAAGCTTACGGCAGGTTGTCATCAGAACTGATTACCTCAAGTGGTGTTCGTCAAGGTTGTCCGCTTTCCCCATTTTTATTTAATTTTAATATTGATATACTCTTAGAGTTGACATTTTCATCGTCTGACTTCTCCGGGGTTGACCTCCTTCCAGGAGATGAACTTGCTGACTTAGAATATGCAGATGATATAGTTCTCTTAGGCGAAGATGACTACCTTAAACAAGAATGTAAGGATGTTTGGGATGCGATTCTCTCCACCCAAATGCAAAATGTTACTTCAGGATTCGATTGATTCGACACCGAAGTTAGTGATATGGAGTGAGGCAGTTGAATGTGTTGACCGCTTCACTTATCTTGGCAGCCTCATCAGCCCTGACGGTCTGGTGTCTGCTGAAGTCTCTGCGCGTATACATAAGGCCCGATTAGCTTTTGGAAATTTGCGTCATCTGTGGCGTAGGCGAGACATCCGACTACTGACCAGAGGACGCGTTTACTGTGCAGTAGTTCGATCCGTCTTACTTTATGGATGTGAAACATGACCACTAAGGATAGAAAATGTTCGTAGGCTCCTGGTATTCGGTCATAGATGTCTTCGAAACATTGCTCGTGTTTTCTGGGACCACCGAGTAAGCAATACGTGGGTTAGGAATAGAGTACTAGGTGGATACGGTAAGTCTATTGATGAAGTAGTAAATCTTCATCAGCTAAGGTGGTTAGGACATGTGTTACATATGTCTGACCACCGTCTACCTCGACGAGCAATGCTGTCTGGTGTAGGAGCAGGGTGGAAGAAAGCTAGGGGCGACCAAACCAAAACATGCACCAGTCCATGAAGTCATTGACAGTTGGGCTGAGCCATGTTAATAGGTGCAGACTACCTGGTTGGGGTCCGCGTGACGCTCGTAATAAGTGGTTAGAGACTTTGAGTGATATGGCTCAAATCGTTGTCAATGGCACAGGTGCATCCATTCCTTGTCTTCCTTCAAATTCTAAGTTTCTGAATTTATCATAATTTTCTCTCTACTGAATCATATTTTCTTAAATCTTATCACCGATCTCTATTCTTTTCCATGAATACTAACTCTGCTACTACCTTCCCCACTCTGGGATTTGATTCGAAAATTTAATCTCTATCTGCTAATTGAGGCATGGCAACTTGAACTGACGTACGCATGTACCAAGTTCTACGTTGTAACTGTCTGTCTGACATCCATAAATTAGTACAAATCGAACTGCTGCGCTGTAAACGTGTTTCTGGTCACCAGACAGATGTATCGCCTACGCTATAAGTGACGCGATTAGGCTAAAACCGATCGATCCTTTTTGTACGAGCCGAGATTACATCAGACATCAGCATATTAGGAGTTATATGACCCCCAAGATAAATGAATCGGTCAACGAATCCAACTACCTCGTTCCGTATCACTAATTTATACACCAGCAGAAGCCAATCTTGTAGCCACATTTTGCATTTGGAGGGGATAATCGCATCGCAAACATGCTTGCATTGATGCTTAAGGTTGTCAGAAGACTGTTCATTTTGCCAGTATTGTCACCCAATAGAATTATGCCATCTGCATATTGTAAGTGAACATGTTTACCGATCCTTACAAAAACCACCTTGTTGATCTCAAAGTTGAGCATCCACTGGATCTTTCATTCTGTTCAACAATACTCTGTTAAAGACTTTCCTTGGTATCGACTGTAGCGTGATCCCTCTTTAGTTGTCACATTTGCTCAAATCTCCTTTCTTTGGTATCTTTATAAGATGTCCTTCTTTCCAGTCTGCCGGCACTTGTTCTTCCTCCCAGATCTTTTTAAATAAAACGTGAAGTATCCCTGCTGTTAGGTCGATATCTGACTTGAGTGATTCAGCTGGTATATTGTCAGGTCCTGCTGCTTTTCCACTTTTGATTTGTCTGATGGTCATCTTGATTTCTTCCATCGTTGGCGGAATGACATCTATCGGGAGATCTGTAGGTGCTGCTTCGATGTCCGGTGGGTTCAGTGGAGCTGGCCTATTTAGGGGTTCCTCAAAGTGTTCTACCCACCTATCCTTTTGTTCTTGAATTTCAGTGAGTGTCTTGCCTTCTTTTTTTTTGACAGGTCGCTCTGGTTTACCATGTTTATCTGCCAGTTTCTTTGTTGTGTCGTATAGCTGTTTCATATTTCCTTCTCTTGCAGCTTTCTCCGCTATCGTTGCAACACCTCCGATGTATTTCCGTTTGTCGGCTCTAATGCTCTTCTTTACTTTGCTTATTTGCTTCTGTGTATTCAGTTTGTGCCCTGATTTTCTCTGCTCTTGTTCGGCTGTTGTTGATTTCTGTCTTTTTGTTCCTCCTTTGTTGAATTTTGCTCAATGTCTCAGTGGAGATCCATTCCTCATAATGGAGCTTCTTTCGGCCAAGAACCTCCTTCCATGTTGACGTTAGTGCTTCTTTGATTTCTTTCCAGTTATCCTCCATAGTGGTTTCTTCTTTCGGTAGATCTTGTAAGGCTTGGAACCTGTTGTTGAGAGATATTTTGAATTCATTGAGTTTGTCAGTGTCTCGGAGAAAGCCTGTATTGAACCGTTGTACTGCTGTTACTCCAGTTGTCCATTGATTCTTTAGCTTCAGTTTTATTTTAGCAACTACCAAGTGGTGGTCTGAAGCTACGTCAGCTCCTCTCCTGGTTCTTACATCTTTCAGCGATCTTAATTTTCTATTGATGCATATATGATCGATTTGATTCGCTGTAGTATGATCCGGTGTGATCCATGTAGCCTTGTGTATACGTTTGTGGGCGAATATTGTACCACCTATAACCAATTTGTTGAAGGCACATAGGTTTGTAAATCTTCCACCATTGTCATTTCTTTATCCCAGTCCCTGTCGTCCCATGATTTCTTCATATCCAGTGCTGTCCATTCCGACTTTTTCGTTTAGGTCTCCCATCAGGATTGTCAGATCCTTTCCTCGACACTGCTATAATTGATTGCAGTCTATCGTAGAACTGATCTTTGTCCTCGTCGTTGCTGTCGTTGGTTGGTGCATAACATTGGATAATATTCATTGTAATCCCTTTCTTCAATGTTTTGAAATATGCTTTGATGATCCTGGGTCCATTTTATTCCCATCCCACAAGTGCATTACGTGCTTTTTTGGACAGCATCCGAGCAACTCCTTGAGTGTGGGGAGCATTTTCCTCCTCGTGGCAGGAGTATAGCAGCATCTCTCCCGAAGCCAATGTTTTCGGTCCAGCTTGAGTCCAATGGGTTTCGCTGATTCTGGGCATAGTCATGTTGTATCTCTTCATTTCTACAGCCATTTGACTTGTCTCCCCGCTCTCCTACATTGTTCGAACGTTCCATGTACCTTTAAAAATTTTTGATCTGGTTGTTAGAAGTAGCATCGGCTTCATGACTTCCGAAGAATTTCGACTTTCATCATGAGGCGTCATAAACAATCCTTCCACTCCCAAAGCAGAGTTTAAATGATTTTGCTTGTTTAATCTGATTAACGTTTTTTTTTAGCAAGCTTGGGTTTTACGGAATGGCAATGCTAGTCCCATGCCCAACCTTCCTCCTTTACCCGGGATTGGGACCGTCAGTAATCCTTGGAGAGCTACAGGCGGAGTTTGTGAAAAGTTGCATGTTTTTTATAGTTCCGAGAACAGCATGCATTTTATTTAGAATGTTCTAAGTCTGCCACATGTTCAAATTAATTAAATGTTCCACAAATACAATATATACCTAGAATTTGAATTTGAATACTTGTTTAATCAGTTGTCCGAGTTGAATCCCACTAATATTCTATCACACCAATCGCCCCGTTATAGTCTTATTTAAAAAAGCATAGAATGGCCATAAATGTGTTTTCGAACATTATTGAAATAGTGCTACTTATTCCAGATAATGGTTCCATAGTAGTTATTCTGAAGAAAGGGCAGTATCTGTCTAAATTTCATATTTTATTAGGTGATGGTATGCATCCCATCAGAGATAATCAAACAAGCACTTGGTAGCGAAATGTGGTATTAGATAGTTGGAATTCGAATCAACTATCGATAAGGGTAGTAGTGAATAAAGCAAGTAGATAAGATTCGAAACCTAAAGGCTCCCACGTGGCATGATAGTGTGGTCCACCTAATATTCAAAAAAGGGTAATCGTCTACAGATGATATAAATAATTAGTACTTCAACGTATCATAAGTTCCCTCAATGACTTACTCAGTTGATTGAACCCTTTACACAGTTAGCAGGATAGTTCTGACTCTTGAAAAAATAGATAGTATCAACTTAAGCAAAGAAAATATATAATATCTTTTGATCTAAAATCATTATTTACTAATATCTCGCTAGAAAATGATGATTGATATCATATGTAGTTACACTTATATCATGAATTAACTAAAGAAAAAATCCTAAGAGTTATCGCTATAATGCGTAAACATGTGTTGTGCCTCCTGTATTTGTATTTTAGCCATGTATATGTACTTTCGATAGCTTATGTACTAGAAGAAGAGAGAGATTATCATCTTAGGGTATCTCAGAATTCTTCAGTGAATGGCCTCAATTTACGAAGTAACATCGTTGGAAGACAACATCGGCATGCGTTATTTGGCATCTCTTTTTGAATGACAAATAGATAGAGTAACGGACTTCTGCGTTTTTCAGAATGCTGCAGCTATTCGTCTTGCCAATCTACGTATGCAAAAGGGAGTTTTAGTTCACCAGCATAGTCAGAGATTTGCTTCTCTCATTTTGTAGCTCCCTTTTATTTGTTCGATTGATGACTTATCCATACTCCTTTTTTAAACACTACTGCTTTCTTCTTTTAAATTGAAATGAAAGATTTCAGCGTAGAAAGGTTTCTTGATGAAATCATTTGCTGAAGCTGTACAATTGTTTTTCTTATAAATTGAACAAATAATAGTTTATGATAAGGTACATGATTATTTTTATTTAATCACAATAACACCATTATTATTCATGTGTTGAGTTGTTATTTGAATAACACATAACTACATATAACCAATAACAATATTGTTTGTAATCAAATCTTCATCAGGCTCACTCTAATAATCAATAAAATTTGTATGCAGTGTTCACTTAATTGAAAGATAGGTTACTCGAATTAGTATCTTACATGTGTATATATAAATTTAGCTGCTTCTTTGGAGAAAGTTGCATATGGTGCACAACCTGGCTACTTAGCCAACAAATAAGTAAACGTTTTTCAGCGCTGTTCGGTAAGGGACTAACGAAGTGAATACGTAGTTCAGTTTTATCTCATTTCGTAGATAGTGATCATTTGGTACAGGAATTGAAGTCATTAAAAGTAATATACAGTATACCATCAAGGTTTCCTAATTGGATCTATATTCGTTCGTTACACATAGTAGAAGCTTTTGGAAATTCGAACCAACAACGTCAGTCTGTGTTCAGAAGAAGTTTGTAATACCACTGTCTCTCACTCAGCCAAATATGACTTGACAAATATTTTCGTCAACTCGGCACACTATCAGTTTTGTGTTTATTTTATTTTAATTATCTTTTCCTCAATCCTTTTGTAAACTGTCTTCATTACCTATATGACTGGAACTTTTACTCACATACTTCCCATTGCATATTTCCTTTTCGGCAATTATTGTTTCAATAAGTTCATCCCAATCACCTTATTCTCTCGAGTTTTGATCTACTTCCTGTGTTGAACTATTTATTCGAGTTGTTTTATTATTCTTATCATCACTACTAGTACACATGTTCTCTTACTGCATATTCGAAATTCCCACTGATTGTTATCAATAATCATGTAATTTGTCTTCCTCATTGTCACAATCGATCCATAAATTACCTTGATTGGTTTAACGTTTTTTCATATATGCATATAAATACTTTGTATTTAAATAGAACCCGATACAGATCTAATCGAAAGTAACACTGTTCATTTATTTGTGTTGTTCTAATTTACATTATGGAGAACCTTTATTTCTAATCAATAGTTAATATCACTATAACGAGTATTATTATTTTATCATGTTTCAATAACATGTTCATCCGTTCAAGTAAATTCATTTTCTCATGTTATTTTTAACGGTTTGCAAACTACTTTCTGTATAATATATGGAGAAAGCTTAAATCATGAACTTTTACTTCATTTAATATTTTCCATGTTATGTTCACATTTGAGTAATCTCTATCTTCATGAGACATACTAATTGTATATTTTAATTTCTGTACTCGGTAATATTTATAAGTATGTATTGTTCAGTGTGTATTGTATCTTGGCGTTTTAACTCGTGTTTCTTAGATTTAGAAGTGTTTTTCATTTTATCTGAGTTATAGATAAGCATTTACACAAGTTATAATCAGTGCTAATTTTACTAAATGTGGCTAGTACTAACAACAGTCAAAACCAATCACTTTAACTTAGCTATAAGAGCTAACTCAGTAGTGACCTATTTCGAGACTCGAAATTCTAGTGACAGAAGGAGATCAAGGAAATAAGAAATGATGTAGTTATTATATACATGATAATTGTTAGATATAGAAATTTAGGTAATCATTTATGAATCGACTTTAAAATCTGCCAAAATATGTTTGCGAAAATATGATTATGTATCATGTTTTGACTACGCGACCTATTATCATACACCATCATCTTTAGTTTATTCACCTTTATCTCTTTTAAGTATTCTTCTAGACATATGTTTTCATTTTGTTGTTTTGACTATATCCCTGTTGTTTAGTCTTTTTCATCACCACTCTTACAATTTTTTGTCACTTCTCTGTTTATACCGTCGTTTCATCACGTCTTGCTGTCAACGTAGCTTTTCTAAGTTTTTAAAAGACTAATACATATAATAGTATCAAGTGCTATCTAAAATGAGACTTAGATCAATGTATCCTGTCAACTACCTCTAATCACCCAATATGTTAAATAAAGAATAATCATAATTTGTCTAATAATCTAATTTACAACAAACTATTCATTGCTGATCCTACTTATCGTCTTTTTTTTCATTTTAATCTATCTAGCCGCGGTATACCAGCAGGTGTTCTACTCGGTCCAGGATATTGTGAGAATTCTAGTCTAATACCGATGTGGAATATGAATGAAGTTATATTAGATGAACACAACAATATTAGAAGTGATCTACAACTCCTAAAAGTCAATAATAATATGAATAGTAATAATAATAAATATTTAAATAGTTATTGTGATAACAATAGCAATATCGGTAGTTTGTGGAGTATTACAGATATGTTAATTGGTATTTTCATCGGCATATGCATAACTTTATTATTTCGTAATCGTAATTTACTACTACTTCGCAAACTTAATCGAAGTTCATTACTTACCTGTATAACGTGTCTACTTATTTTAACTCTTATTACACTATTAATTATCTTTAATTATAATTCTTCGTCTACGTTTATAACCATTTAGCATGAAAATCCTCCTGTGTTCAAGGCTTATTTACATCGATGTATTTCAGATATTTACCTATCTAAGTAATTAACATCATATATCGTCTTTTCAGCATAACTTCCTATCTATTTAAGTCCCCCTTCTTCTTGCACATATACTGGCGTGTAATGTTGTACCATCAAATGTGTATGCATCCGATTTGTTCTATTTGTATCCTTTTCTCGCTCGCATATATATATACATATATATATAGCACCACCTTACTGCTATTCACCAATATTTAAAGTAATTTGATTGTATTTTGCTTTATTAGAGATTATTTTATTGTCGAGCAATCATGAAATAAGCACCAACCCTATTTATTTTTGTTTTACTGGTTGCGTGTAAACACACAGACATAAAATTCTGTGAATAATGACGAATTAATTTTTAGAATGTAAACAGTATTTCTTTGTTTCATCTCTTTTAATTTTATCTTCATTTCGATGGTTTTACTGTCACTGATTTTTTCTTTTGTTATTCTTGATTTATGTTGTGTTTGTCCTCTTTCTGAAAAAAAATACCACCCTGTCGTAGTTATGTTTTCCTCCTAATTCAAGAGAACATTAAACAGCTTAAATGTAGTTTGTTTTTGTTTTTCCAGAATTTTCTTAATGAACTCACTAATCAGAGACAGTACTGTTACATGAGGAGTGATACATACACTTATTTATTTAATAACTCCTTTTGTTTAATTTATGCATGTCCACTGTTCCGTTTGTGTTGTTCACATTTTATTTATTTCCTGCTTTTTCTCTTAAATATTATGCATACTAATCTTCTAATCGTTGATTGTATATTTGAAGAACTCAGTCTGACTTCAAGACTGAATGATGTGTTTTAGTAATTTAAAGTAATGAAAATGTGTAGTTGAATGATTTTAACAGTTTACTTAAATAAATGATAGTTCTCATGACAAAAGAAATATTATTAATGCACTTTTCATTCTGTTTTTCGATTCATCATAAGTACTCAGTTTTTAACATTTTTTTTCTAGAAATGAAATCAAGACCACCCAATCATACTATGACTATTCCAGTCTAAATGTCAGTAAGAGTAGAAGATATGCGTATACTTCAAGTGTTTAATCGTATAATCTCTTCGAAGCGACTTTCGTTTGTGGTGGAACTACTTAATGATTAGTGCTAATATTCGGGCATACGGTATGAGTTAAAAAGATTGATTTGATTAATTAGAAGATAAACTTTTAACGAGTGAAGTAGTTAGTATATGTGTTATGTATCGCGAAATGTTGCGTAATATATTGTAAAAGGTTGGTTTAAGAAAACTCTAAGGTTAGTTAGATCAACATAATCAAAAGCTAATCCTTCGAAGGAAATCTGTTTTAAGCTTTCATGGTCATTAATTTGTGTTTTCGTTAGTCACGATGAGAAAGCTAGTACATTAAGTAACAAAGTTTAGCAATACATATGCTGTTAGTAATTAATGATCAATTGATGGTGCTTAACTTTTGCCTGCAGTTATTCGATAAACAACTTTAATGTATTACTCATTAAATCAACTATCAGTAGAAAGTATAGCTCACCGAATTATTCTTGAAGTCCTTTCGATTCTGGAATTTGATATAGTTTGTGAACTAATCTATGATCCTATTCTAGAAGATAAAGGGAGCTAGCCTTCAGCAGCATCCCTAATATAAAATGCCCGAATGATTTATGACATTTATTACGTTACTTATAATAAATCAGTAGTGCGATTATGCCTACAAAACTTTGCTCCAGCTTCATGCATCAGTGCTTATTAGTAATATTCATAGCCACTGTTTAGAAGCCAAACTGGTACACTGTAATGTAACCCAATTAGCAATTTCAGATGGTTCAATAAACAAATAAAGTGTGTAGCTGTGTTTTTATTCAGTCATGAACAAAGTAGGAGGATATTTTAAGCATATCAATTAAAGAAATTGTTTTTGTGTTTAATTGAAAGTTTTTGGTAATAATAACGTTGATTTGATAGCAATCGTCATTCATTCGACTGTGTTTAATCACTAGTCTCCTGTAGATTTATTCAACGGTGATTTTCGATACTAAGCAAAATAGTACATTCAGAATACAATAACTAGAGGATATCTTGTGTAGAAATGTATAATATACTTACCCTTGTTTGTAAATGATCTCTTAAATAGAAATGGAATCAGAAAAGCTACTGTGATTGAATGTGGCATCTTGCGAAATACACCAACATAATAAACAATAATAAATCAGTCAAGAAAAGGAAAATTATTTTCTCAACATTATAATATATCCTGAAATGTTATTGACATTACCAAACACTAAAACATAGTATGCAGTATTGCATATATATCGATATTCGCGTCCATTTTATTCTATTGATAGCATTTTTGAGCTATGGTAAGTATGATTTACAGTAAAAAAAATCCTATTATACTAATGATTACAGGGTCAGTGATAATTTATGTTCAAAAAACAAAACAGTGATTCAAACTAATCCTTTTTGTATGTCGTTTTACCTAAATCTCAGCTGATAATTTTTCTTATACTAATTATGTCGAACATTCCGAACAATCAACGATGGAAAAAGTTTCCAATGTGCTATGAAAGTGCAGCATCCTTTAACCGCTGTTTGTTGTTAAAGAAATAAATTGCTACTTAAAAGCTAACTAATCTTCAGAAAATAAGGCAAAATAGAATTTTCTGAGATTTGTATCAATAGTGTTCATTTATTCGTTGGAATTAATTGTTCATATTTTCAGAGTTCATTTAATTGATGTCGTCGTTAGTAGATAACCAGATACACTATACATTATTAAAACGCTATGGATATCTTTTAGTGGTTGTTATTCCATATCAGTTATAAATAACCTAGAGCCTGGCACATGTGAGTTAGGTCAACTTACCTAGTACGATGGCACGATGAATCCAAGTTAACGAGATTATTGGTTGGATATAATTCGACACTAAATGTGAAGGTATGTGTAAAAAAATAAATAAACTTGAAATCTAGATGGAAAATTGTACATGCAGCTACGTCACTAATCGATTGAAAACCATATCACTCAGTGTTTCCAATCACTGATTGCAGTTCTCTTACGGACCCCAACCAGTTAGCTTGTACTTACTGACTTGACCCAGGCCAATAGTCAAGGATTATGCTGACTTATGCTATGCTTTTTTTGACCACGGTTTCCTGACATCCACTCATACACCGTCCAACATTATACAATAAGACAGGCAATTATTAACCATTCGTAACACATCTCCCAGTTGCTTCAGTCGATGATAATTTTTATCCTTATCACAAAATTTTACTTTTTTGCCTAGTAATGTATGTTTATCCTTATCATTGCTAACTCAGTCGTCCCACGATAAGTTGGCAATTTTTAGAAGACATCTATCAAAGACTTATAGCCTACAATATTTTCATAACCAAGCTTTCATAGCCACAGGTTAGTACAGAGACAATTGCTGCTTAGCATACTACATCGGTTGGCCGATGGATGACGTGCCAATACCATAAGAATCATAAGTTGGCCAAAACCAGGCGAGCGATTCGAATCTGTGCCAGAACCTCGTCAGACACCTACCTACATTCATGTGCTCCGCTCACAATAGTCAGTTTCACAGGTGGTAAGAACATGCTCTTAAATAACATTTTACGTTTAAAGGAAGAGATATGCATCCTCAGGGAGGGTCATGTACTCGTCTTTTTTCAAATAGCCAATTACTTAATACAAGTTTCCTTGAAACATCGGAACAATTGCCTTGAACTTCATATCGCCGGAGACGCTTGAATTGCTTTTGCTCCAAAACGAGTATCAGTTTTTGATTTCGACTACCCACAACTGTTCATCCTGATATGGTCTATTTGTGTTCAGCGTTTTATTGATGTTGGCGAAAGTAGTCAGTTCAAAAATTCACTTCATTCAGCTTAAAGCTCGTGCTTGCTATGAATAAATGGTTATCTGAATATATTTATAGATGATTGTCCCCAGTATTCGTACGTCTGTCTGGAATGCCCAAAGATCCACCTAAACATTTTCAGTTGAATCAGCATGATGACATGGCCATTAAAACCACCTGCTTTAATTACAATGTTTGTGCATTCAACTTATCTAACTAGTCTTATAGAACCAGTCTTTTACTCCATCCGAGATAGAACTAATTGGAGCGGGATATATTCAAAAACAACAAAGATTTTCACTATCTTTCTGAGTTCATACTGTATCGTTTAGATGGGTAGTAAATTAGCGTCTGTCAGCAAAAGCCCATTCGGAGCGTGCCTCCCAAACTTAGCTGTAAACTTACATTAGCAAGGGGACGAAAAATTGCTGCAAGGTGCGCAAATCATTTAAGTGTAAATTTCTTTTTATTGGTTAGATGAAGGAAGTCAAGTAAATGATCACACTAGGATCCTATATGAGTGTTCAGGAGACACAACATTGATCACTAGCATAAGATAAATTAAGTTTTTCTGATTTGACACAAGGTTCGTACATTAACAGCTCCTGCATGCAATTTTGATATTAGTTTCAAGAAGCTTTGAATAGCAAATTGAGACGGCGAATCGTTAGCACTAGTGACACGTGTAAAGGAAGTTGGAGAAAAAAAACAGAGGTCTGAAAGTGGAAATAAACGAAATCATATAAGGAGATAAGATTTGCTCGTAAATACAGTAAACTAGATTGTTGTGAAAGGTGTGAAGGCAGTTATCATTTGTACGTCACTCACACCGTGTGAAAATAGTTCCTTGGGTGCCTAGGAAGGAAGTTGGATTAGAGATGACAATAACGAATTATGAGTTTGACCGTAGTGTTCAGAGAATAAATGCTTAAGACCGGTAGCACATGTAGTTTCCGATGTGTTAGATTCTTACTTGTTAAGACCGTATAGCTGGAAATAAAAGTAAGTAATGTCTGTTTCTATGGTCTACCTTTTACAACCCCGTTCTTCCGTAATTAGATGATAGCATGGCTTTATTGTTCGTTGTCTGGGGTAGGGAGTCACCTGAATGCCATCACCTGTACAGTCAGCAGTACGACTTTACACTCGGACCTTAAATCTGCCGCTTTTAATCTGACTGCTCTCCAACCGAAATATATAGAATGGTAAAGCACTAACGGATGAGTGTCCCAATTAATATTTCACGATTGGGTGATCTCGATAGGCAAGCCAGACCACTACGTCTAGGTAATAACTACTGTCGGATTCCGTGGTACATAGTAAGCATCATCCAAAAGCTCACAATCAATAAAACATAATCCTAACAATCTTTACAGTAAAAGAAAAGTTGACATTTGTCCATCGAACGACTATGTATACATGCATTAAATACAGATCATTTGATTTTCCGAAACAATTATATATATATATATATATACATATATATATATATATATATATATATATATATATATATATATATATATATATATATATATATATATAGAGCAGGAAGTTTGCAAACTAATCTTGAATATACACAATGTTCTTCTAATGTAAATTTTCTGTTTCTCGTAAGTATTTAGCTACTTTACATTAGAAATATTGATCATGAAGACCAAGAATACAATAAATGATACCATTTTGTTTGTGCATTCATAAATTAGTTAAAACTGTATTAATTGCTAAGAATGAGGTTAAGGACATATAGTTTTGCCTATTTGTCAATAATGAAAATTTTCCTATAATGACCTTATATTGTGCTAGTAGATACAGATTGATTTAGTTCTTTTATAAGAAAATCAACGATAAGAAGTTATGCACACTAATATTAATACTACAACTATTAATAAACTTTTTCGACATTCGAAAAAATTTATCGGAAATTTCAAGACATGTGTTGATGCTCACTGCGGTTATATTGAACTAAGATTACTAAACTTACTTAGACAGTAATTTCAAAGTCAGTCTAAGCTCAAACAATAGTTTTGTAAAACTTAATTGTTAATAAACAGATGGTCCTTGACCATGTTATGTGACAAAGAGATCATAACCTTGATTTTGTGATGCGAAAACTAGTGTAATTTCAAATTCTATGAAAATATGATAGTTAAGTTTAATATTTCTGATAGTTTGGTTTTCTTCTTGTTAAAATAGAAAATCTGAATACAACGTTTAGCTATGAACCACTGTGTTCTTAATTCCTTATCTATGCAAGAAAACATAGTTTAGTACAATGAAGACATAGAAGTTCAGATCGAAACATATAGATGAGATGATTTTAATTTTAAGCTGCTGAAAATATCCACTCAGAACCTCGTTATAGGTGTGGAGCAATGAGTTATTGATAATTTTTTCTAATCATACTTATTATTTACCAATTTGTATGCATACTAATAGATTAGCTCTCGGTTGTTTCTATTTATTACAGACTGATCTAGGCTCTGCGCGACTGAAAAAAAAGAATAACAGGCTCATCTTTCGCCTTAATATATGATCCCTCAGCATATAACCATCGTCATCACTTGACCGGAGTTTGCCGGTAGAATTCGTACTTCGGTGGATTTGCGAAATAACACGAGGATCAATAATTGGGGATAACCGTTTCATTACCACTGTGTCTGACTGAAGTGGAAATTCTACTGTTGGACGCCGGTTGAATTGTGACAATGATTAAACCTTCTTCGCGCTAACTGAAAGTCCTGGGTCTCGTTCCCTGGTGAGGTTGGAGATGTGTACTGATACCAATAGCTACATTATTATATCAAGTAGTTCTTCTTAAAGAGTGGTAGCTAACATGAAGCCTATAACAAGCATGATTATTCTAATCATTATTAATCTAACTATGAATACTCTGAAATATTCGAATTCACTCTACTAACGTTCACTTTCTTTTTAAATTGCTCCATATTGATTTACTTCTATATATAGAATAACTACATTTCAAAAGAGCCACCTGACGTTTCTTCATATTAGCTGACGTTATTTACCTCGAGAAGTTGAATATTTTGTTAGTGAATCTGTTGTAACTGTGTTTCCTTTGTTGTTGAAGTAGTGCAGGTGACTGATATTCAATATTTTCGAACGGTATTTCTTCTTGAAGGTTCAAAACAAAAGCCAGATTGTATTTCAAAGGAATAACCTTTAAGCTTGATCAGTGATACTAAATTTTGATAGTGATAAACTAAAGTTATTCTCAGTATCCTTAAAAGAAACTATTGTCTTCCTAGCAACTGAATGTTGACTGATTGTCTTTAAATGAAAAATATATTCCATTATAAATTACTTGTTATATCGTATTAGTTCTTGTACTGCTTTAGATCTTGGGCTATCACTTTTTACCAAATATCTGAAAAAGTTACTTTTTCGCTTTGTTTTAACTGCTCACTCATGTTCCGAAATCTCATTTTGTACTCATGCGCCTTTATAAAATGTTTACGACCTATCATGAGTAATTCGGTTAAATCTACACGAAGACATTATGGTGGCCGGCAACATGCGTTAAAAGGAAACAATGTTCATCGAACATCTACTCCTGAAATCCCTAGTTTTAACTATAGATCTTTTGTTGAAAAATTGGACTACCTACAGTTTCTTCTAAGTTTTAACATATACCGTAACTGTAGTTTAATCACAATTCAAGAAACTTGGTTACATGACCTATTTTTTGTCAGGATCGTTCTGTCATCAAGTAATAGTGTGGTGGTGGTGTTGCTACTTTCGTGAACACGAGCTGGTGTAAACCCAATCGTATGCGTACACGGTAAAACAGTAACTTGTTGAGATACTGTGTGCTGAAAACATACTATTAAATAAAGCTATTATTATTATTACTGTCAAATTACTGCAATAGAGTCATCTGATTTAAAATCTGATAAATTTTACAACTAATTGATACACTCCAGTGATAAATTCTCCAACACCGATTTCAAGACATTTAGTTTCATTAGAAACAAATTTAGTTTTGAATAATACGATTAATAGTATGATTCGCGTAAAAGTATAATCTGATACTGTTAGAAGTAAACTTACATACCATAGCGGCTAGTTTGCTTACAACATGTGTCACAGCAATGGAGTTTGAAAGTCACTGTGAATCAAGAGGTAATAGAAATCCTTTTATTTGAAATTTAGGACTTATTGACAATATTAAAACAGCATTTGATTCTAAACTAATCCTAACTCCTTCAGATTTTTCAGTAACTACGATATTCACTTTGATGTTATGAAATGGTCTGAATATGACAACTAGTGTTTATAAGGAGGCTTCGGATAGCTGCTTAGTCCTAGTATGGGACTTTTCAGAGGTGCACATCCAAGACCTTATAAGGAAGCCGGCTCATTAGCTAATTGTAAAGCGTTCGCCTCTTAACTGGAGGGTCGTGGGTTCAACCTCTTGATGAGGTCATGGATGTGTACTACTGAAGAGTCTTATGTTAGGACGAAAAGGCTGTCTGTTATTTCCTGGCGATCAATAGTTATCTTACTCAGACTAATTCGTTATGTCAAATTGACGTTTAACAACACAAAATTACAACTACGATATTATGAAACAGGTAAGTATGAATTTAAAGACTGAGATTTCTGTAGGCAGGTTTCAATAAAATGAATCAAAGGATTTATCGAAAGTGGTAATTATAAACCATTTAAATAAATATTTGCTGCATTCCATAGGTTCAATAGTGCACTACTTGTAACAATCTTTAAATTTTTCTACACGTTCACTTACTATCATACTCTTACTTTTTAGTAACTAACAGTACATTTCAAGGATCTATAAGGCAAAATAAGTATGAAAATACAGTCAGTTAAAATTATATTTTAAAGATTATAGTTGATTCATTTTGTTAAGATTGATAATGAAGAAATTGATTGAATGTAGAAATGTCTGGATATGGAGAGAAATATCTTGTTCTCATTGGTCGCCATCTAATTTTACAGAGGGTGAATGAAGAGAAATTTTTCGTGTCTTCTTTTTATATTAAATGTCTGTTATTATTAATATAGCTGTCAATCAACAGTAAGAATATATTTTAACTTTTTACAGACTTCTGCTGAACATACTAAGGTGTGAAGAAGTGAACGTTAATAATATTTTTGCTTTCGTACTAAAATTATTAACTACTATTACTACTACCGCCATTGTTAAATATATATAAACAAACCTAGTGTCTCCAGGTTCGCAATGAAATATGTCTATCACTAAATACTGACTTTTTATTTATAAAGTAATTGATCTAATAGGTCATTTCTAACTTCTGTAGGATTAGTTGATTACTAGTACATGATTACCTTGTGCTGGTGAATTCCTTGTATAATAAATCCCTATATAATTCAAAGTAGCATCGACAAATTTCCACTGAGTTTCCTAATCATATAATAATGCCGGGTAACTGGGTCTACTGGTTGTATTTCATGTTTCAAGTGATAACATACAAAAAGCGAAAATGAATGTATTATAAACACAATAGACAGATTGAGTGACTTAATTTGATACCATATTATGTGACCCAGATTCTAATATTTATAGATGTCGCTCAATTTTCAGTCATTAGATATCAAATTTTAGCTTAAACTCATCGGCTTCGGCTTGGTTAGATCCCCAGTCTGAAAGTACAGAAAACTCTAATTGATAAATAAGCTATATCATCATCGGTTGATAACTTCATCAATTTCTGTCTGAAATTCAATTTGTTTAAAAATTCCGATGCTTATCAAAAACAAAGACGTTCAAACGAATATTCTTTTCGATAAATGCTCATCAGGTTTTACATTTATTAGTTTTGAATTATTAGTGACAAAAATATCCAGCTTTGAGGCACATATAACATCATTTAGATATCAAGAATAATTTAGACATAGATTTTGACTCTTCAGATTATTTGCAAAATACGAATGTTAATGTTGAAATAATCATCATCATGTAACTTGTGAAACCTAAATGACAATTGGAATAAACAACAGGATTATTAATCCAATATATATAGGTATCTCTGTATATGGGTGACATAGGAGATGGGGTGGTGGCAAAATACGATTAGACAAAGGCTGAATCCTACTTAATATGTAACCGAATAGGTAAGAGATTACAAGATGGAGTGAGTGATAATCAAAATTCGTCAAATAGTAACAATAACGATAATAGAAAAAATTATAATCAGTTCATTTGATCGGTCTTAAAATGTTGTAAAGTCAATAAAATGAGGAAAGAAGATTGAGTGATATTTAAATCCATTCTGTGCACCTTGATTAATAACAATAATAACATTAATAATAATAATAATAATAATAATAATAATAATAATAAATAAATAAATAAATAAATAATATGCATATAATTTTTTCTATTATCGTTATTGTTACTATTTGACGAATTTTGATTATCACTCACTCCATCTTGTAATCTCTTACCTATTCGGTTACATATTAAGTAGGATTCAGCCTTTGTCTAATCGTATTTTGCCACCACCCCATCTCCTATGTCACCCATATACAGAGATACCTATATATATTGGATTAATAATCCTGTTGTTTATTCCAATTGTCATTTAGGTTTCACAAGTTACATGATGATGATTATTTCAACATTAACATTCGTATTTTGCAAATAATCTGAAGAGTCAAAATCTATGTCTAAATTATTCTTGATATCTAAATGATGTTATATGTGCCTCAAAGCTGGATATTTTTGTCACTAATAATTCAAAACTAATAGAAAATTTAATTTGTACAGTCGTTCTCAAATATCGTTTGTTGAACTTATGACAACAAGTAAGCAGATACTTCACAGTAACTACATACTTGCTGTTCAATTTTGTGAATGACCGAAAATATTCTGTTTAATAAAAAATTCATCATTTGCACAAAAATCAACAAAATCTCCTAGAAACTATCAGTGTTCTTTGAGTTTCAAATGGAGAATTATTAACATGTCATGTTGTATATTCATCTGAAATTATTACTTAACTAAAATAATTTTTTGCATAAAGACTGGGGCAATTGTTTTAGATATGAAAATATTAAACAGAGTAAATTGTAAATATGTTCTTCTTAAAATCAAACACATGTTATTTAGTCTGGCTGAGAAGTGGATCGAAGAATCACAATTCATCTTCTTGAGAATTGATTAGTTGTTGGTGCCTGCGTTCGACTGATGTTCACAAATGGATTCGAATTCAATCACTTCCCTTCAAAATCATTCCGTTTTAAATGAACTGCCGTGTTAAGATAATCAGCTGTGAATGAACATGCACTAACGGTAATTCACCAATAATAGTCCTTAACATCAACGATCAGGAGATACCAAACTTAACAAATATATGCCATTCCAGTGGTGTAGACGGTTAAACTTCCGCCAACCTGAAAGCCTTGGGTTCTATTCCCGGATGGAATCGAGGGTTCTGAAGAGTCACACACCAGGTCAAAACAGATATCTAATGTTCCCTAGCTTTTAATTCCACCCAACCAACATCAGTTTGTAACAAAATCAATGAAAAATAAGTAGTATGTTGGGAAAAAACGAAAAGTGACTAGAGTTTTGCGCATTTATTATTGTTACAAATGACATACAATAGCACGTTGACAGTTTTAATTTTAGAACTATGAATTCATAATTTTGCGCTATATAATCTGCATTATTCAACAGTAACGTTTGCTAAAAGTGAACTAAAGTAAAATGAGAGGAAGGTAGATGAAACACTAAGAAAGAAACACCAGAAACATCTATTTTTGTCATATCTATCTCTATTGCTTGTTACATTTATGTAAGACTGAACAAAAGACATTAATTTAACTAAATGGGCTGAAGCTATCTACTGCGTTTTCAGTATCACTGTGTTGTATTTAGAATTTGTTTGATGAGTGAATACTGTATAATGAAGAGAAATTTTTATTTAAAAATTTTTAGAGCTCGAAATTTCACTAACTTTATGTCCCTCCTCTGAAATGTTGAATTATTCTACGGTGACATGCTCCTACTAAATAGTTAGGGATGACTTCAGACACTATAAATGCTGTTGTTAATGAAAATCACATTGTAATATTCCAAAACTGACCTACTAAACAAAATGAAAAATGACCGAAAATGTTAGGTTCAACACAGTGAAAATTGAAAACGGTACTAGTAACCTCAGACGTAAAGATGAGTTTCGTTGAAAAATAATCTCCATCACGACCTCACATCAGCTAGATATTCATTGATAACATAGAAACTTCAGTTCTCGTGCATCCTAATAGTTTGATAAATTGTCATTATTTAATATCCTTGTTAACCTTATTTTGTACATTGACTACTGACAAGCCTCACGGCTATAAATTTACAAAATTTTATTTTACATTTAAGTGATACGCAATAACAGCGAAAGATGCCACTTATGTCATTCAGGAAAAAATAAAAGCAACTCTATGAAGGCATTTTTCTTGCCGATAATGTTATTTCCGATTGTTGTACAGTCACTTATATAGTGGTCTTTATAATACGGAAGTCTGTTGAAAAATCAAAAGAGAATACACTATAAACTACATTCAGATATTTCAAGTGTGAAAAAAATCCACAGGAAAGTTATGCAATAATTTAAATAATACGGTGAGTGTTGTAAGTCCAAAGTACTTTACCGATCAGAAAATTGAGAGATAGCTATCCACTTGAAAAATATGAAGAGGAAAAGGACATTTGTGTGTTTAGGATAGTAATAATTATGTAAAGTTGGAAGGGGGGGTTATAAAAATTGGTTACCAAGTATTCAAAACTATAGAAAATAACAAGCAAACATGGAACAAGGAGTGCTGAAGCTAAGGTTTAATCAAAATCAGTACTTCTACTGTAATCGATTGTAGAAGCTTCAGAAAGGCACAAGTTATTAATTTGTGCTCCTTTCAAGTTCAGTCGCATTATACTATATATCTACTGAACTAGGGGGGGAAGGGGTGGGAAAAGGCAACCTGACCAGATATACATTCACCTTATGGAAGCCAAACCAGGAATTAGTTGTAAAAGCGTTTAGAGCGAGTTTGATCCATGGAACAAATTCAACAAACTCCACAGGAGCACATGTACATCCACGTATATCAATTTTACTAACAGTACCTGTGTGGATGATTTAATGCTCAAAAATTACGAGGTCGACACGACTTATCAGATAGGGATATATTTACTACCGAATTAATCCAACAAGCGATCTAAGTTCAAGCAGCCCTCTAGAAAAACATTTTTATCTCGGAAGTTCATCCATACCTTGAACATTCATATTAACAGGCAAATGTGCAATCTAAAAGTTGCTATGCTAAAGAGTAATCATAGCCTTTATAAGTGCCTTCTAAAAAACATATGGTGAGTTTTTACGGTTTACGTCTACCCTTGACAATTTTTAAATGATATTCGTGTGGTTGCTGTATGCTCGTTTAGTCCTTAAGGAAATAGAATAGATTAGGTTCCTGTCTCTATTCAAAGGGACCAAGCTTCAAGTTGGTTTTCTGTATATAGACCTTTTAAAATAACAGTATTCCCTTCACTGATTGTTCGGGTTTTTAAAACAATAAAATGAATTCACATTATTATATTGAGCTCATTGTTTCAGCCGGTTTTAACTTCTTTTCTATGCACAAACTTGTTATGTCTATTCAGCATTTGTAAATAATCAATTAATTGGAGTTTAAACAATTTAATGTTATGTTGAAATCATTTTACTTAAAAACAACATATTCTTAAATTAATAGCATTCTAGCAATTAGCTAACACATTACTTAAAAAGATTGTGAACTTTCTTTCATGTCATTAAAAAATCCCCTGTGAAGTAAATTAACAAATTAGGAATTAGAGTTTGCGTTAATTATAACTAACATTGCCGTCTTTACAAGTCATTGTAAATTAGTAAGAATTAGAGAAATGATTCGATTTAGTATGAAACACCTCAATCGCAAGTGTTCACGATCTCACTAAGCATTAGATTCAGTACTCTCAACAACCATCTCACATCATAATAAGTTAGTACTCAGTAGTTAGACAAATGATATTGTCCTATCAGTATTAATTTCAAGTAATGAATAATATTGTCTTCACAATAAGTATTTCATTTTAAGTAATATTGCAAGTGTTATTTATTAATTTTCTAAAACGTCGTAAGAATAAGAATAAATCATTTGACATTATTCTTTTGGAAAACAATGCATTAGGTCTTCTGATATCCAAGGTAGTAGGATCTTAATATACCAAATTAATTTATAGAATTGCTGTGTCTATATTGTTATCGAGAGGAATTTATACAACAGAAAGTACTTCAGTAATTCTACAGTTTACCGTTACGTAGAATACGAAATACACAAATATCTTAGCTGAATTTCATATTATTTATTGCAATGGATATGAAAAAAACACTTTTTATAATTGTTTGCAAGGAAAAAAGAACATGCGAGTGGATATATAAGAATTTCAAGAAAAATCAGAAATATTTATCACCAATATCTTATTGCATGGTTATCATTCCAAGAAAATGAAATTTTATACCGTATTATGTAACAATAAAATTAAAACTCTGTATTTCTCCAATATTTACTAACTTATAAATATGGTATTCCTGCATCTCACTGTCCTGGCATACTGAAGCTTTGGATCCTCTGTCAATAGTGTTATCCGCTACGTCATAGAAGTTGTAACAGTTAGTTTTAGTTTGTTGTATACCTGATAATATGGGTTCCCATGATTTCTTATTGTTTCCTTTAACAAGATTGATCTGATCAACACTGATCAATGTTTTGTTTGATGAGACTGTATAATTAAATGAAATCCTACGCATTTATGTGTCATTATACTTACTTACTTACTTACTTACTTACTTACTTACTTACTTACTTACTTACTTACTTACTTACTTACTTACTTACTTACTTACTTACTTACTTACTTACTTACTTACTTACTTACTTACTTACTTACTTACTTACTTACTTACTTACTTACTTACTTACTTACTTACTTACTTACTTACTTACTTACTTACTTACTTACTTACTTACTTACTTACTTACTTACTTACTTACTTACTTACTTACTTACTTACTTACTTACTTACTTACTTACTTACTTACTTACTTACTTACTTACTTACTTACTTACTTACTTACTTACTTACTTACTTACTTACTTACTTACTTACTTACTTACTTACTTACTTACTTACTTACTTACTTACTTACTTACTTACTTACTTACTTACTTACTTACTTACTTACTTACTTACTTACTTACTTACTTACTTACTTACTTACTTACTTACTTACTTACTTACTTACTTACTTACTTACTTACTTACTTACTTACTTACTTACTTACTTACTTACTTACTTACTTACTTACTTACTTACTTACTTACTTACTTACTTACTTACTTACTTACTTACTTACTTACTTACTTACTTACTTACTTACTTACTTACTTACTTACTTACTTACTTACTTACTTACTTACTTACTTACTTACTTACTTACTTACTTACTTACTTACTTACTTACTTACTTACTTACTTACTTACTTACTTACTTACTTACTTACTTACTTACTTACTTACTTACTTACTTACTTACTTACTTACTTACTTACTTACTTACTTACTTACTTACTTACTTACTTACTTACTTACTTACTTACTTACTTACTTACTTACTTACTTACTTACTTACTTACTTACTTACTTACTTACTTACTTACTTACTTACTTACTTACTTACTTACTTACTTACTTACTTACTTACTTACTTACTTACTTACTTACTTACTTACTTACTTACTTACTTACTTACTTACTTACTTACTACTTACTACTTAATATGCCCGTTACTCCTCGTTGAGGAGCATAGGCCGCTCACCAGGGTTCTCCATTTAACTCTGTCCTGAGCAATCCTTTCCAATTGTTTCCAGTTGCTGTTCATCCTTTTAATGTCTGCTTCCAATTCTCGACGCAGTGTGTTCTTTGGCCTTCCTCTTTTCCGTTTCCCAACAGGATTCCATGTTAATGCTTGTCTCGTGATGCAGTCTGATGATTTTGCGTAATGTATGTCCTATCCATTTCCAACATATTTCCCTAATTTCCTCTTCAGTTAGAAGTTGGTTTGTCCTGTCCCACAGTAAGCTGTTGCTGACGGTTTCCGGACAACGGACATTCAGTATCTTTCGTAGGCAGTTGTTTATAAATACTTGTATCCGTCTGATGATGTTTGCAGTATTCTCCAAGATTCAGCTCCATACAGCAGGACTGTCTTCACGTTCGAATTGAAGAGTCTGACTTTGAGGTTAGTTGATATTTGTTTTTAGTCCCATATGTTTTTCAACTGTAGAAATGCTGCTCTGGCTTTGCCGATCCTTGTCTTTACATCTGCATCGGACCCTCCTTCTTCATCGATGATGCTCCCCAGATATGTGAAAGTATTCACTTCTTCCAGAGTTTCTCCATCAAGTTGAATTGGGTTGGTGCTCCCTGTGTTGTATTTAAGAATCTTGCTCTTTCCCTTATGTATGTTCAAGCCTACTGATGCTGAAGTTACTGCTACACTGGTTGTCTTCGCCTGCATTTGTTGGTGTTTATGTGCTAGGAGAGCTAGATCATCTGCGAAGTCCAAATCATCGAGTTGCATCCTACTTGTCCATTGAATCCCGTACATTCCCTCAGATGTGGAGGTGTCATTATACTATATACTATATATTCTAACAAAAAAACAAACAAATCTTTAAGCATAATTCTGCTCCGCATATTTGCATACCACCGTACATTTTGAGACTGTATGTTATTTATCTACATAGTGACCATCTACTTTTCCAGTATCTGAGCTTAAATGTGCAAAATGATTTTAAATTTTAGTCTGGCGAGATCATATTTTGCTGAAGTGATAGTGTGGTCGTCTGTTTCAATGACAATAACAATTCATAACTGAAAATTTACTCAATGATAGTTACATTTGATATGATTTAAAAGTACACAATATTTTAGGGTGTAAGACAACGACATTCACAAAGCCCTCCTTCATAGATAAGCTTATTGGTGATGAATAAGTAAAAAGTGAGACACTTCTCACCACTGACTGACAGCAGGAGAAAATTTGGTGAATATATAAAATCACTTGATATTTATAATATCCTAGTTTGCAATTTCTTACTGTAGCTTCCCCTTCTTTGATCTCACAAAGATTGGAGCCTAACTTAATACATTATATCGTTACTTTTAAGCTCTCGCTTCAAGTAATTCATAATAGTTCACATCTTTTACTAAATGACATTCATTTGACTGTCAATTTGTTGGATTTAGTAAGCTATCATTATCACATACTTTCTAAATATCCTTGGTTATGATTCACGGTTAAAACTGGTGTTAATGTTAAGTCATAGCACTGATCTAAGTTGAAATGTTATTTATGTTATTTATATTGTTGTTTACCATACAAACACTATTTTCTACCCCAACAGAGTATTAGAAATGAATAGTATTAACTAGTTAAGATTATGTCAGACATTTCTGACAGTTTTCTACCGATTTGATAAATACTATAAAAGTAAGTTTATAAAATAAAAATGTACAGATGTATTTGAAATTTTTCTGAACCTTTTTGCTAAACATTCATATTCAGTGTTATAAATGGCAAAAACGAATGCACATTTTTGTTAGGGAAATTATGTAATCAAAGAAAATATTTCTACATAAGACTATTACACCACGTTTAATCATAAACGTGTAGCATATGATAGTTCAAATCAAATTAAATAAAACTGATTTCAACAGAGTATTTGAACGTATTAAAAGGACTTAAATTCGACAAAGTAATGAACTGAATGTAAACTGATTATAATTTCTAGACTGAAACAAGCATCCGGTAAACATTTCAAAACTATCTGCACTAAAGGTAATACATAAAGCAAGAGAATCGATTGATCTATAGTGCTTTTCTCCACAGTAATAATACGTATAAACGGACTAAACAAAAGTAAGGTTCATTCCATTCCTCATTTGCACCTTAATGATGTCACAATGTGAGTGGATATTAAAATTAATTTTGTAATTGATGATTTATCAGATACAAAGGTGATACCTACAATGTAAACCAATATTCGTCTTAATATTCTTCTGATTTTAAAGCTACGAATTTTTAGATTATTAATTAACAGCTGTAAGGAGATGTATTCGTCAGGTATTTATGTTCAAAAGTGAACTGATTTAGACTTTTGTTTACATATGGGCTCCAAGAATAAAGCTTATTGATATTACCTAAGCTGACAAGTTGTCCTTTCTATTCACCATAGTTCTAGATTTTATCTTGTGTAATTACATTTAGGAATTTCATCTATTGTGAAATGATTGATATGTTGAAATATGCTAAAAAGTACAGTCGTGTATGATTCAAAGTAATTGTGCAATTTACAAATAAATTCACTGATTTAGTCAACAGAGTGTCCTTTTTTATAGTCCATCACTTGTCGATTGATGCTGATTAAATCAACCTCACTAAAATTAATAATGGGAAGTTGAAAAATTTGATTTCATATACTACCAACTGAGTTGATGTAAGATATCGTAATATTGACAAATCAAAATTTTTGTTAGGTCCTGCTAAGTGAGTAAATGAGTATCAGTTGATTAATTGTTTGCAAATCAACGGACATATCCAGAAAGATTCATACTAATCAATCTGACGAATTTTAAAACTCGTTAACTGAGTATAATATTTAATCTAGGGACCTAGAGGAACCGGTAAATATGCTACAATAACCGTAGTTATTCCAACAGATGACACCTGAAGTTAGCTAAAAGAAACATTGAAATAAATAAAAGAAATAATTATCAACAGCCCATTACATAACTTTCTAAATGCTCAATATAAACATAAAATCACTTCATGATTGCATGAATCTCAACTTTTAAAAAGTTTTAAAATATTCATATCCTCTAGTTGAACTGAAATTGATTGGTTATATTTACCACATGTGCATCGTGAACCGATTTTCTCCACACAGAGAAAATTTGGAAGTATGGCTAAAGTTAGGTAGTAGCTAGCGAGTAAAACGTAGTACGTGAGTGTTGAGTTATCAGGAGCTTGTTTGTAGAATAGATCTACGTCCGTTTTGATGTCCACATAAGGACTAAAGTCCAGTCCGTTAGTACCAAACGCTACAATTTAATTGAAAAAAACATATTTTAGAAGTGCACAGAATATAGAGCTCAATTCAGAACACTATAAGAATGTCTTAATGTTATCCATTTAAAAAACAACCAAACAAGTTTGTAAATGAATAGTGTAAAATATTTATTGTCAAAGTAAATGTAAACAATTTGGCGATTATGAATCAGTGAAGTATAATGAGACAAGTATATCTAAACTAATTTCAGTCCTTGGTTTTCTGAAATGTTAGAATAAAGCATCAAATATATTTAATAAATTTACATTTTTTAATCAAGAAAATTCACCTTCATCAGTGGTAGAACTTAACACAGTGGATAAATTTTGTAGTACATTAAAAATTTGCAAAGTTATGTAAATGTACTTACATCGAACGATCATTTTACTAACAATTTAATCATTGAGTACTATGTAATCGAACTGTTACTTCCATTGAAGATCGTATTTTAGGTATCTTATGGTATTCGAAATTGACTCCTTTAAACACTATTAGTGCAGCACATTTCGAAATGTTAAATAAAATGTATAAATATGGTGAAAATTACAGCTAGACATAAAGGCTTCAATGAAAATTACGCTCAAATATGTAATATTCAGTCATTGGATGAACAGGAAAATGACTGAAAGTACTGGATACAACCAACTGATTGACATTATGATCTTACGGATAACTCAGGTCAGCTTTAAAATTTATGTACATTACTTAAGTTTGTCCAATAAACATACGTTTCTGGAAAAAATCAAATGATTTGAAATAATGTAGTCAAAATGGCCAATTACTAGTGACAACACAGGAACTTAGTGAAAATAGGTAATATGATACCCTTGTTGCTACCAAAATACTGAACCAAATATATCTCGTAATAAGTACTCCATTGATTATTACATATAATTTACCATTGAAGTTCAATTGAATGATGTAATTAAGCTTTCTAGATCATAATAATCAAAACGACTAAGGAAGCTTATTAAAACGTTAGCAAAAATACTAACTGTCATTTAAAATCAGTCAATACGATAAGATTAGTATAGAAAGTTAGAATAGAATGGTTTTAGTAAACTAGAATTTCACCCTTTGAAATTTCTCAGATATCGTTAGAAAAATGAACCACTGAAAAAACAAATAATGAAGAAGGCTTTCAGATAATTGCTAGTTTCCAAGCTGTTGAATTATATTAGCAAGTCATAGTTGAAGATGTGGTGGGAAAGTTGGGTTTGTGTGTTATGAGTTAAATTATATAGTCCCTAAACGGGAAACAACAAGCTGAATTAACGTAATATATACACACTATTCTCCAAAGTATGGAAGTAAACTCGAAGTTCCATTAATGTTATCACTTGCATAATACAACACACTTACTTTAAAGGTAGCACACTATTGAGCTTAACATTATTGTTATGTTGAACGAAGAAGGGGATGATCTCAGCTTGCAGAACAGTCGCCGATTAAGCATTGCTATAGCATTGATTTATCATTCTGCAAATTTGATTATTACTTATCCTACAATAACCTTGTTCAGAGAATTAAACTTAGATAACAAAACACGTCTAGTTACCTTTACATACACAGCACTTCAATTCGTCCATATTATATGCAACAGTGACTAGATTTATGCCCTTGCTAATTATGTTTATTTCTGTGTTCTGCATACGTGAATATTTAACTTACTTAATCGATTATTTTCAAAGTCAGAGTTATTTTTTCGAATTATCCAGTAGCTAAATGATTGATACAAACATATAAACATTGAATTTAAAGTTAATATGAAAATGGAAGAGATTTTGAAAAAAGGCGTTACCCAGGTAAAGTGAATAATAAAGTGTCTATACATTTGTTTTTAATATAAACAATATACTTTTAAAGATTGTATTTCTTATTTCAAAATAAGCTACTATATTTTAGGATGTGTTACTTCAAAGAATATGTTTTGAGTTTTACTTTGAAGTAATCCAATGTTCAGACAAAATTTTAACTTAATGTTATGGTGCAACACGTTGTTGTAAAAAAATCTTAAGACGTAATGATTTGCATTTTCCAGTTGAGGAATTCAGTCAGTCAATCTCACTGACGTCAAAAATATGTAAATGTACAATGGCATCAATTTATCCAAATGGCTCTCATAAATAAGTGGTAATTTGGACTTAACAGGTAAGTGAATAACTTATTTAAGACCAAAGAAAACGTTACTAGAATGTAGGTGTATTCCGCTCACGAGTCCTTAATAGGACAAAGTGCTCATTCTTGTTCGTAATCCTAATCAAAATCCAACTTTACTAAGAAAAAAACAAGAATTATTGAATTGAGCGTTGTTCAAACTTTTCTTCAGTGACTTAACACAATGGTTCATAAGTAGTGATGATACCTACAGATATTCATTAACAAATCAAAACAAAGAGATTCGGATAGCAGTTTCTTAATGAAAATAATTTTCTGCATGAAAACTCTTTCTGGTTTCCTGGAATATGTTTGTAGCGGTAAATAATCCGCTAAATAAATAGTTGCATAAGCACTCAGCATTGATGCTGACCATGTTTGTATTAGCAGACACGACGAGTTGAAGGCGCTCGGTCAGGCATCACCATCAGACCACGACACGACCCGGCGTGGATAACAACTTGCTCTCTAGTTAGCTAGCCTAGACGTTGTTATCCTATTGGCGCTCTCACACTTACGATCAAAGGTAACTTATCCTTCATTGCCTTCTGATTTATTCTTATTCGTACGAGTAGGTTCGATCGTTAGAAGTTGCTCTGGTTGTACGACAAACGTAACTTACTTAAACTATGGCTTGAATAGCTCATACATAAGTATCTAACTGACACTCGTTATAAAGTGGCGAAAATATTGAGCGAAAGTTCGGGAACTATTCCCCAGAGAATTATTGTACGTGGTTTATGTTATTTTGTATTTTTAAGATTTCATTTAGCTTAAATTCCTTATATTGTTCATGAACTAAAGTTATCCATTTATGTACATATTCTTCTATTTCATATCATAAATACCTTATAGAATGTGATTTTCTATCTATGGTATCTTGTAGTATGTACGATTATGTATATTTTTGAATCATAAAGGTAAATTAGCTGTTGTATTTTGACTAAATGTTGAGGATTAAAAAGATTATGACAAACAAGATGAGTTTATCTAATCAGTCGTTATTAATGGTCACAGGAGTTATTGGTTAAGCAAAATTTATAACAATATAGTACAGTGTTCATTACTTGAGGAATGCTACAAAAGCCTAACATTCAAAAACCAGTGATTTGTAGTTTTCTCTAACGGGTTATCGTTCTTGTAATAGTGTCAGTTATTATTTACATTTATATTTCTAACAAAAGTAAATAAAAATAATTCAGTGGATAAAGAAGGACCAATGTGTGAATTTATCAACCAGAAGAGGGGGTCTAGCATCATGATTATACCACAAATATTTCATGTGAAACAGCAAATACTAATTAACGTTATGAATCAATAATTTTTAAAAACTCCCGCCCACTGTTGCATACAGTTAGATTAAACAAGTTGCTACTAAATTTGAATATTATTTATCAACTACACTATACCTATAACCAGATAAGTCCCAAACAAGTTCAATCTTTACGAAAATGGATAGTCAAATGTTGTTTGAGGTTGTTTAAAATGTGTTATTTGGCGGACTGATAACTTCAGTAAATAAGTACTGAGACGAATTTACCAATTAATTTTTAAAATTTATGTTTCATGACTTTCGTATGCCTCAAAACTACCAAAAACCTAATATTTTTGTGTTAACAAAATTTGATATTTTGATAAACAGTCCGGTGGTGCACTAACATACAGATAGTCAAAATTAAATGTTATTTTCAATTTCATAATTAATATTTGACATGTAAACAGAATCATTGCTAACTGCATGTTTACAAGCTTCTTTAACGAAAACGTGGGGCCACTGGAGATTCAGGCCTGTTCATTTTCCTTATTAAGTATAAAATCTTCTTTATCAGTCGTTCAAGTAAATCGCAATGAGATAATCTAAGAATGATAAACTTTTTCATAACAAATGAGACTGTCGAACTACATTGTTTTTAAATCAAACAGCTGTTTGCATTAGAAAAAAGAGAAAACTTTAACTAATTCAGATTTCATAAAGTCAATAATCACTGCTTTTACGACTGTCTTGGAAGATAGGTAGGAATTTCCTAAAGCACGCTAGCAGCAAATCGAAAGACTAAAAATTAACTCCTCCTGGTAAAAATTCACCAATTTCTAATAAAAACTGTATTGCTAACCATTTGGACAACATCAATGAGAAAATATCAAAGTATACTCTACAATCAACTCATTTAATCCATTCTGTTTGTTCGTTTTCCAATCCAACAGAGACAACTGGGATTCAAATAAACAAGTATCTACTTTTTCTTAAAACTTTGGCCAACCACCTACAAAATGATCAAGTTTTTTTTACAAATTATATAACTCTCGATGACCACACTCTAAATAAAACTGTTACCATCGATTCTATGCATAAATAAATCATATAATTGATCAAGGAAATTCTGTTTTCATTCCGGCAGCTAAAAATTAACCTACTGTAATATTGCTGGCTAATATCTGAACCATATCACCAGCCAATTTACTGTTATTAAACATATCATTTATTGTTTGATAATAAAAGACCTATTGTGAAGAGCTAAATGACAATAAATGTCTACCTTTAACATATCGCTTGAACTCAACAAGATTACTACTGAGATTAGTTATGTGCTACATGAATCAAAACACACTATGGAATTAAATATTGGATATTTTTCCCGTCCCTATTGTTAACTCCAACACACTTAGTAAACACGATGCAAACAGAGCTATTAAATAATGATACGAAGTCGACATTTTTTAAAGCTCACATTGAAGACTATACTTTCAAATAGGCGGTTCTCTATAATTAAAAACCTCAATGATATTCTATCGTTTATTATTGATGTTCCAAATACAGAAAGTCATCAAAACGAATGTGGAAAGATTATGAATAAAAGAGTTAGAAAAATGCTGTCTATTTTGGCTTCAAAACTTATTGTTCAAGTTTTTTGTAAGTGACAAGAAGAATCTCATAGTTTCAGATAATTCATCAGTTGGAAGCTGATTACGTAACGGTTATTCTTAGATAAGTAACATACGATAGATCTAAGCTGGAACTATCCTTTTGAATTACACATTACGGTTTTATTTACCTACTCGTAATAATAAAAATATATCACAATACAATTTAAAAATCGTTTTTTACAGGTTTAATTTAGAAAAGAAACTTGATTACCTAATTATAAAACTGATCAAATAAAAATAGCACCACAACTAACAATATACGTAAATGTGACGTATAAATATGAAAATAATAAATAATTAAATTGAAAGAAAATAAAATAAACACAATACAAGAGAAGAGTGTATGTGATTAAAATGCATATATAATTATTATTGTCAATATATTAAAATAGATGAATGATAAACAAAATTGTTTTCATCCTCTATAAATGCCAATTTTCATTGAAATTTTACACATGAAAATGTACAGAGACATCATTAAGATTTAACTATGAAAGACTGACGCAAGGAATAGAAATAGTAGAATTAAGAGTAATAGAAAATGGAAAAATAACCTATTGTGAAATATACCAAAGAGGACTAACTATGCTGACAGATTACCTTGAAAAGAGTGAGTTTATACTTATAATTCGGTGGTTGGTTGGTATTCGAGTAAAGTAAAGAGAGTGCTGATAATAACAAAAGACTTTAACATGCATAATGAAAATTTCAAAAGAATTACAATTTTAATTATAAAGTGAGGAGAATAAGAAGAGAGTTGAACAACTAAGTAATGAATACATGCATTCACATCTTACGATGGACAAAAGAAAAGAGATGGAATCGGTGATACAGCACAAAATTAGTTTGCCATCTAAAATAACAAAACATCATACGTAAAAAAAGGTATCATAGGCGTTACCATGCCTACAATCAGCTTTAAAAATAAGAAGCGATCAACACATAAGCATTCCTATCATTAGTGTTTTCCATGATATACAGAATAACTAAATGAAGCGATAAGTAAAATAACCATTTTCATGAAACAATGTTCAAAGTCAATGTTAAACACTAGGAATGATAGAAATACATATACAGCATTCAGCATTTCTTATACGTTTTTTAGATGAAAAATGATCAACGTGGTTTCGTGATAAGACATGGGAAAGATTGACCTGTATTTTAACCCCAATCAAAAAATACTGCTTAAAATTGAAGTTCAACAAAGAAAACTGTGTTACGCCACATTTCAGATAAATTGTTTAAAACCTAACTAACTCTGTTGTGCATACAGTACCAACTGACCTATACCACTATGAATTATTCGGTGTAGTCCCTGTAAAGAAAAAGAATTAGATTCGAAAGAAAACAACAGATAAACAAAATGTGAAATGCAACGAAACCACAACAACATATACACAGGTACAAATACAAAAATATTTACATCAAATAGCAAAATACAGTTGGGGAAATAAATGACGAATAACTATACAACTGACTAAAATAAATAAACGATGAAAAATAAAGAGAAGCAACATCATAGATAAATTATATTCGTAAGTGTAAATAACTACTAAAAAAAGAATATCTGGAAAATGAAAAGAAATAAGTATCCAGAAGTATTACTGAATTCGCTAATTGTACAGTTGCAAAATACTGATTTACAACTCTACAGGGAATACTATGGGTTGATGGTTTGATGGTCCAGTAGTATTAGGACTAGTTATTACAGTAGATGTTGCATATTGTTCATGCATATCACATGTCCTTTGAGGTAAATAAGACGACAACACACCAGAACGTGAACTGGCTGGTGTATGTGAACCACTAGAGATATTACGATTAAGATCAGTCGACTTATGTTTTAAATGATGATGATGTTGACGATGAGATGGTGTTTTCGAACGTCTGGAGCTATTTTTACAAGAGTTATGTGCAGACTGTTGGTGAGGATTGCGTTGGATATATGCGTGAGAATCATCATGATGAGATTTTGCTTCTTTAAGAAAGTACTGATGTGACTTTTTATCAAGTGAACTACTTCCACTACCAGTAGTTGTAGTAACAGAACTATGACCACGATTCTCTCCATGGAATAAACTAGAATCTTGTGGAGATAATGGTCTGTACATTTCACCCAGATAAACAATACCACCATTTGAACTAAGGTCGCCACCATATGATATCGTTTCTATAGGAGTATTAGTATGTAATGCTGATCCTACTCCACTTAACTGCTGATTAAATATCTCAAGACCACTTCCACTCCTGGAATTGATGTGGCCTACTACAGAAGCTGAGTGATCGCGTCTTGACTTTACAGATTCACGTGGACCACCACTTGTTGTACCAGTCCGACTACTACTTGCTGTTACACTACTAGCCGGCGGAACATTGCATGCTCCATAGGGTGGTGGTGTATAACATAATGGATCTAAAGATGAGTAAGAAAAAATAGAAATGTAGTTATTAGTGTGCGTATAAAGTAAAATACCAAACAAATATATGTCATGAGTAAGCTATATTTATGGGGAATCTAGGTGGAGTGGTGGCTAAGAGCGCTTTCATAAATACCTCAAAGCAAACTAGAACTAATTGATAGTAACGGTGTAGAACTTGGGATAATAGTGTATTACTTTAAGTTGTTGCACTTTCTAAAAAAAAAGAGTTCATATAACCAGTTTAACTATGCTTAGTAATGTCAAAAGGTGAAGACCAGTATAAAGGGATTCAAGCGACTTTATAATTTTGTAGTTTACGAAACGGACTGGTGATAAAAATAATAGGTGATATATACATTTGTAATATTCCAATGAGTAGAAGATTTTTAATGTTTTGCGATTTAGTGTAATTCACTTTTTCAGAGAATAAATATGCAACCGAAATGAATTAACGCGAGTTTAAATAAAACAAAGGAACGAATCAAAATCAAAATACTTAGTGCAACCTATCCAATCCTCAATTTCTTTGTAATTATCAAATCTAATGGTACATACGAAGTGATTACTAACCGAATGAAATTATCAACGCGTAAATGCAATTAGTACAATCACCGAATATTTAACAAGCGCTGTTTAGAGGATAACATAATCTATAAATCTTTGCTTCTAAAGCCACCTGAACTTTTGTGACGTTCTATTCAAGCTGCTTAACGTACATCGCGTATCTTCTTACAGGAAATCATTCACTAATGAGCATCATTGCTAGAGAAATATCGTAAACGTATCAATAACCTTAATGATTTAATAAAACATCTAACTCCTATTGTATTAAAGTCATCCATTTTTAGTCTCTTTAATGAAAAAGAGAATCACTATTTAAACTTATTGAAATTAAGAAAGATTAAAAGTTCGACAGAATGAAATGAAGAACCGACGACTGCTACAAAATCAACTGAATTAAAAACTCTCTACAACATTTTAGACAGAATTTTAAATTAGCATAAAATCGCTATGCTGGAAAGATGACTTAATTTTATTAATTATAAAAAGCCTCTCATCACATTATATCTATTCTATAGCGATTCTTCGAAAAATTTCTTGAAAAAGAGGCCGATGTTATACGCCAAAAAATCTCATGTTTTAACTACACAAAAATATCTTCCATCTAACCTGTCGAAGCGAGAATTAGAAGCTTATTATTCATTACGAAAAATAAATAGATGATAATTGGCAAAAAGGATAAGAGTAATGCCCGGATAGAAAGCAACCCGACCGTAGCTGCTACCTAGATGTGGTGGTCGGGCTTGCATATCGTGATGACCTAATCGAGCTATATTGGCTAGAACGTATATTCTTCTAGGTTCTACCATGTCATGCAGGTCTATTAGAATGCGATAAGACTAAAGGTTGCAACCTAAAGTTTGAGGGCGAAGTCGTACCGCTGACCGCAGTGAGTTGTGAAAGCAGTAAGATGTTTCCATAGGATAACCAGCACCTGTAGAGATACAAAGGAAGAAAAAAGGTAAAGAAGGTCGACCCTAGAAATGCTTCACTTCACCTTACTCCACGGATTTCCGTCCCCAATAGTAAGGCCTTCTAAACAACGGAGCTAACACTTCGAAAACTTCGAATCCCAGTGTGAACATCAACATTGGGGTGCGGATACATCCAGCCGATGAGTTCCAAATAGGACAAAATGCGCGTCCTGGATTCCGCCCACCAGTCACAATCTAACTTAAACAGTCCCATAACAAGGTCGTGTGTGATCAGCCTCCAGCAGTTGTTCCTTAGGCTTCGCAATCGCGCTTCAAGGTCACTATGACCAATACTAACCGAGTTTCCTTTACAGGTACCTCCTTTCATGGTGTAGGAAGTCAGCAAGTGGCAACCGCCCTCATACCTCTAATAACACACGAGATCATTTTGTTCGAGGTCAAATCCAACCCTCAACTCTTAGTAACTCTCTATTTTCTACGACTAAACCTTCTCGCACAACTTTATCACCTTACGTCTCTATTGTTAATGGTTTGAGTTCAAGAAACGTTATTCCTGGTCTTCTGTAGCCTTGCACTGAACTACATATCGGGGCTTTTAGCGTTCGAACTTTATGCCATATAGGACAGCAAGCCTCCCTAGATATGACCCTAGATTCCGGCTCCATCGATGTCTGCTGCGTCTCTGAAACGCGTATACAGGATCCAAGTACAATCATTCGCTTGACCTCACCTTGTCAAAATAAAGAACCTGCCCGATCAACCTTTCGCGTTTCCGGACACCCCACCGCTACTACCCGAGGCCTTGGTGGTGTAGGTATAGTACTAAATTCAAAGCTGGACAGGCTCTCCTTGACCGAGTTACAAAGGACAGTCGCTTGTGCATTGTTTGGCCAAACGGGACAGTAAGAACTCGCAAAGACAGGGACACACGTTATGTCGACCTACGCTCCAACTGATTGCAGCTCAGATGAAGTAAAAGATGAATTTTACAGAAAGCTTTCTGACTTTCGAAAATCTAGGCACACTGAGGTAGTGATGGTGGCTGGTGATTTTAGTGCCAAAGTAGGTAGACTAAACGAAACCGAAAGGCACTTAGGTGTATCCTATGGTGTCGCGGCCCAACGGACAGATAATAGCGATTGTCTGTTACAACTATGTTCAGATAACCGTCTGTTTGTTGCAAGCACCAATACTAAACATAAGGAAAGACATCAGTTGCTATTGAGACCACCACAACCAACTCAATGCTGAACTCAAATAGACCACATTGCCATCAATCACCGTTGGAGACGCTCGATAGAAGACTGACGATCACTCTGGAGAACATGTTTAGACTCAGACCATGCTTCAGTGCGAGCGTGTATTAGTCTGCGTCTCACTGGACGTTAAAGATCCACGGCAAGGATCCCCCCCTCAGAGTTCAATTTAACGATGAAGAAGTCAAGAATACATTTCAGGAACAACTTGAAAACCAATTAATCAACTGTGTAAGCAACACCCATCCCGAGTCAGCTTGAAATGAGATACAAAAAGCTGTTGAAACAGCAGTGATATCTACTAGTAAACTAAACCAAAAAGGTTAGGAGAAATCAGTGGATTTCAGCTGCATCTACTGAACTGATAGATGCTCGACAACACATCCCGTTTGGCTCTGAACGCGATGAGGAGCAAAAGCAACCCAAACACAAGCTGGTTAAAAGCTTACGTGATGATCGTAAGCAGTGGTGGGTGGCGAAGGATAAAGAGATGGAAAAGGTAGAGGCAATAGGTAACAGTAGACAATTGTTCAGCTTTATCAAGTAAACGAGTATAAGAAATCCGGCTGCAGGTGAAAGTATCACTGAAAACGATGCGACCATAATTTACTGTCAATCCAGAAGGTTGGACTGACGAGCAGAACACTTTAGGGAACAGTTTAACTGGCCCTCAGCCTCGTCCCAGTTGCCCACCATCCCCAAGCAATCTGAGTGACAAATTGATATTGGTCCCCCCAAGTCTTAGTGAGGTTGAGAAGACTATAGCGAATCTAAAGCGAGGGAGAGTAGTAGGACCTGATGGACTAACCCCTGAGATATTTAAGGATGGTGATCCAGTTTTAGCAGCAAGATTAAGTGAGATCCTGGCTAGAGTCTACAAACTGGACATAATCCCTTGTGATTGGTCTCTAACACTAACCGTCCCAATCTATAAGAGAAGACAGGAGTCCGAGGAATCAGTTTAACGAATATAGTGTCTAAAATATTAGCTTCAATAATACTTCAACTAATACTAACTGGAGCTCGTGGAGGGTAAACTCGAGAGAACCAAGGTGGTTTCAAACCTGAACGTGGTTGTATAGACCAAATATTCACACTTCGGCAAGTTCTGAAACATAGACACACTTTTAGACATCCAACAATAGTCGTATTCCTTGGCCTTAAGGCATCGTTCGACTCTATTGATCGTGAGATAATATGGCAATGTCTGTCATTGAAAGGCGTACCAAGAAGTACATTAACCTTATACAAATTCTCTGCTCGAACACTACGTGTCGAGTCAGAGCCCATGGCGAACTGTCCTCGGAATTATTACTTCAAGTGGTGTCCACCCAGTTTGTTCGCTTCCCTAATTTTTATTTAAATTTATCATCGACATGCTTTTAAAGTTGACATTTTCGTCGTCTGACTTCCCAGAGGTTGATCTTTTCTCAGGAGGTAAACATGTCCACTTACAATATGCAGATGGCATAATTCTATCTGGTGAGTATACTGGCAAAATGAACAGTCTTCTGACAACCTTAAGCATCAATGCAAGCATGTTTGGGATGCGATTATTCCCTCCAAATGCAAAATGTTGCTACAGGATCGGCTTGCATCGGTGTATAAATTAGTGATACAGAACGAGGTAGTTGAATTCGTTGACCGATTCATTTATCTTGGGGGTCATATAACTCCTAATATGCTGATGTCTGATGTAATCTCGGCTCGTATAAAAAGGATCGATTGGTTTTTGCCTAATCGCGTCACTTACAGCGTAAGCGATACATCTGTCTGGTGACCAGAAACACGTTTACAGCGCAGCAGTTCGATTTGTACTAATTTATGGATGTGAAACACGGTTATTAAGGATAGAGGATATTCGTAGGTTTTTAGTATTCAAAGCATTGTTCGTGTTTTCTAGGACCATTGAATGAGCAATACATAAGTTAGGAATAGCGTACGAGGTAAAGATGGCAAGTCGACTGATGAGGTAGTGAATCATCATCAGCTGAGGTGGCTAAGACACAAGCTGTGTATGCCCAACCACCACCCACCTTGGAGAATAATGCTGTCTGGTGTAGGAGTAGACTGGAAAAAAGCTAAGAGCGATCAGAACAAAACAAAGCATCAATCCATGAAGTCATTGACAGTTGGGCTGAACCATGTTGATAAGTGTAGACTATTTGGTTGGGGTCCACGTGTTGATCGTAACTAGTGGTTAGAGCCTTTGGGTGATATAGATCAACATCATTCACAATGGCGCAGGTGCATCCATTTGTAGTCATCCTCCAAATTCGAAGCTTCTGAATCTATCGTAATTCTCTTTTAACTGATTCGTATTTTCTTAAATCTAATCTTCGATTCCAAATCCTGTCGATTAATACTAGCACTGTTACTACTTCCAATACTATGTGATGTGGTTTGACAATTTTATCTTTATTTGCTAATTGGGGCATGGAAACGTGAAATGATGTACGCGCGTACCAGATTCTCTGTTGTAAGTGATTGACTGAGAAAACTAATACTACGGAAGTTATGAATAAAACAGATTATGATGAGTAAGCCTGTGAGCACTCATCCACAGAACCACATCTAATGACTGAATTGAAAAATCATGCAGCAGTAAAAAAACAAAGCGAAATCAAAAACGGATCAACTTCTAAAACAACTAAAGCCTTTCAGTGGTGTCTATATATGGTTGACTCTGCCTGTAGCCCTCCACAGGGTCGCTGCCCGTCCCAAGCCCGGATAAAGGAGGAGGGTTGGGCATGGAGTTAGCAACCCCACCCCGTAAAACAACTGCCATGCTAAAAAACAGCTTACGAGTAAAAACCTTTATAACCATCTTATTTCTGTCCTGAGATTTGGAAGGACTGGTATGACGCCTCATGGTGAAAGCCGAGTTCCTTCGGAAGCCATGAGGCCGATGCCCCCCTTCTGACAACCGGAGCAACAATTAATATGGGTGACCGACCTCAAACAGCTGTCTCCTGGGCACTGCGGTCACACTCTCAGGTCATCACGACCTCCCCTTATCCTCTCTCTTTCAGGTTCCTCAAGAATGACCCTTCCATGGTGTGGGCAACCGGGAAGTGATAACCGCCCTCATACCTCTAATAGCACTCAAGTTCACCTTGTTCGTGATCAAACACGTTCTCCCTCTCTGGTCTCTACTTGTAACACTTCTTCTACTACATTTTCTATGCGTGCCACTTGTACTGGTTACCCGAGTTCCCGAAATGCTATACCAGGTCTCCTGTAGCCACGCCCTAAACTTCATGTTGGAGTTTTTAATGTGTGTACGCTGTGTCAAATCGGCCTTAGCTAAAACATTAGAATCTCTTGCAATTGATGTATGCTGTGTCTCCGAAACACGCATACAGGATCCCAGCATGGTCATCCGTTTGACCTCACTTAGTCAATGCAACGGAACAGCACACTTCACTCCTCGTTTATCTGGAGACCCTACAGCAAGCTCACGTGGCCTTGCTGGTGTAGGTATAGCACTAAGCTTACGAGCAGAACAGGCTCTTCTCGAGTGGATTCCTGTAGACAGTCGTCTATGTGCTGTCCGTCTAAATGGCACAGTACGAACTCGGAAAGATAGGGACACACGCCGATGCCTTTTTGTCGTCTCTGCTTATGCCCCCACTGACTGCAGCACAGATGAAGTGAAAGACGACTTCTATATGAAGTTCTTTAGCCTCCTTCAGAAAGCTAAGCACTCAGACATAGTAATTATAGTAGGAGATTTTAATGCCCAAGTAGGTAGACTAAATCAGGCTGAAAAGCACTTAGGTGGGTTACTCGGCGTCCCAGCCCAAAGAACAGACAACGGCGATCGTCTGTTGCAGTTATGTTTAGACTACCGTTTATTTTTAGCTAGTACAAACTTTAAGTATAAGGTGAGACATTGTTTAACCTGGCGACCCCCAACATCTACACAACGATGGACACAAATTGATCACATCGGCATCAGCTACTGTTGGAGAGGCTTTTTAGAGGACTGCCGCTCTTTCTGGGGCACGTGTCTAGATTCTGACCACGCCCTAGTGAGAGCACGTATCTCTATGCGTTTTGCTGGTCGCAGAAAGGTTACATCGGGCAAACCCTTTACGTATCACTTTGAGACTGAGAACGCTATGGTTGTATTTATGAATGGTTTGGTTAAGCATTTAGTCGCCCACGACCAACAGGTTCACCCCGAAGTAGCTTGGAATGATTTTAAAGCGGGTGTAAATGCAGCAGCGCTATCAGCATCTAACTCCAATCCAATGGTTATGAAAGACCATTTTATCTCTAGTACTTCTAGGGAACTGATGGAGGCTCGAAAACTCATTCCAGCAGGCTCGGAGTATGATGAAGAGCGACGACAACTGAAACGTAGACTGACAAAGAGTCTGCGTAAGGATCGTGAACAGTGGTGGGCAACAAAAGCAAAAGCGATAGATGCATCGACAGCGACAGGCAATAGTAGACAGCTGTTCCGACTTATTAAGGACACCGGTATCAAGAAATCGGCAGTTAGTGAAATTATCTCTGAATGGGTCGATGGGTCGATGATTTACTCTCAATCTACAAGATTAGAACGATGGGCAGAACACTTTCAGGAACAGTTCAACTGGCCCCCAGCCACTCTTAGCATACCCACAATCTCCAAGCTACTCGAATGGAAAACCGACACAGGTCCCCCAACTCTCAGTGAAGTTGAGAACGTCATAAGTAAATTGAAACGAGGGAAAGCAACAGGACCTGATATGTTGTCTACCGATGTCTTTAAGGTTGATGGTCTAGTTTTAGCGTGCAGGGTGACTGATATATTAGCCAAAGTCTGGGAACTAAACACCATCCCATCTGACTGGTCTCGATCGCTGATCGTTCCAATCTACAAAAAGGGACAGAAATCCTCTTGTGATAACCACAGAGGAATCAGTTTGACTAACATAGTATTTAAAATATTAGCCTCTATAATCATTCGACGTTTAACCAACACTAGGGAACAGCAGACTCGAGAAAACCAGGCTGGTTTCAGACCTGGCCGGGGTTGCATTGATCACATATTCACCCTGCGCCAGATCCTCGAACACAGACATATGTACCAACGTCCAACTATAATTGTATTTCTTGACTTGAAAGCAGCGTTCGACTCTGTAGACCGTGAAGTCTTGTGGCAATGTTTGTCATTAAAAGGCGTACCTCAAAAGTACATAAACCTTATAAAGGCTCTCTACTCGGTCACCACTGGTTGAGTCAGAGCATATGGCGAATTGTCACGAGAAATTTCATCCTCAAGTGGAGTCCGTCAGGGTTGCCCCTTATCCCCTTTTTTATTTAATTTCATCATAAATGTACTGTTAGAAATCTCACTCACCTCTTTTAACTCCTCAGGAATTAATCTCCTTCCAGGTGGTTCTCTTGTCGACTTAGAATATACAGATGATATAGTCATATTTGAAGACGCGCACAGCATTCAGGGTCACTTGAACACTTTGAGTATCAATGCAGGCATATTTGGGATGCGCTTCTCCCCTCCCAAATGCAAAATGTTACTCCAGGACTGGCCTGCTTCTCCTAAATTAGTTATAAGGAGTGAAGTAATTGAATGCGTTGATCGCTTCACTTATCTCGGAAGTCTCATCACCCCTGTTGGGTCGGTGTCTGACGAAATCTCAGCGCGGATTCAGAAAGCCCGACTGGCATTTGCCAATTTACAGCACTTGCGGTGCAGACGAGATATCCGTGCCTCAACGAAAGGCCGGGTGTACTGCGCAGCAGTCCGCGACATTTTAACATATGGCTGAGGAACGTAGGCCATGAAAACTCAAGATATGCATCGTCTCCAGATATTTGACCATAGGAATCTTCGTAACATCGCTCGTATATCATGGAATAGCCGGATTAGTAATAGTGAGGTTAGACAAAAGGTTCTTGGGAAACATGGTAAATCAGTCGAAGAAGTCATTAACCTTAACCGACTGAGATGGCTGGGACATGTATTGCGCATGCCCGACCACCGTCTGCTGAAGTAGGATGGAAGAAGGTTAGTGGCGGCCAAACCAAAATATGGCATTAGTCCATGAATACCTTGACTACTGGCCTAAGCCATGTAGGTAGATGTAGATTATCTGGTTGGGGTCCACGTGATGATCGCAACAAATAGCTGGAGACACTCGGCGATATGGCTCAGAATCGGTCACAGTGGCGCAAGTGTATTCACTCTTTAACCTCATCTAGATCTCGAATTCTGTTGTTATTTTCTAGACATCTTTACTTTACTCTTCCCTCTTATATTCTGTCTATACGTTACTTCAATAATCTCGTAGTGCTAGTGTTGTATGTCAACTTGAACCTACGGCGTTTGTGCCCGGTTTTACGTTGCTGCTGCTGATGATGATGATAACTTCATATCCTAAATCATGTACATCATCTCGTCTCTATAATCTACCAGACATTCACAGAACCGATATTCCATTAAAACCAATAGTTGATTCCACCAACACTCCAACTTATGCGCTTTCTAAATATCTAAGCAACATTTTCAAACCATTTCAATAAAATCTGCAGTGTTGTCAACAGTACATATAATTTCAACTGAAAAAATATCCGATATAATAGTCGAAGATAACGAAACGATGATGTAGTGTCTTCTTATATACTAGTCTATACCAGTATATACCAGTCTAGAACTTATTAATAGTTTATTAGCAAATAATCATACATTATTTAGCCACTGTCTCATAAACATTAGTTTAAACGTGAAATTTCTAAAACTATGCTTCAACATAACTCCATTTACTTGCGAAGAGACTCTTTACAAACAAACTAACGGAATTGATATATGGGTTGACCCCCGCCACACACACACACGTGTCACCAATTGTAGCTGATCTGTTCATGGCTCACACTAAACTATATACTCTTACGAATGCCATTAGATCACGAGTTTGGCTCAGGTATGCAAATTACACTTTCATCATCATAATCATCAGAAAACAGACCTTCTTAAGGACATTTTCAAAACTAATCAACACCTTTACTCCGCAAATCAAATTCACTTTAGTTAGTGAAAATGCACACAATGAGTTACCGTGTTTAGACTGTCTAGTCAAAGGAAATTGGAATGCAACTCTTAGTTTAAACGTCTACCGTAAACCTACACATTCAAATAGATACATTGATTTCAAAACGGCACATCCAGTTCGTGCAAAACTTTTTATAGTTCTAAACTTATTCAAAAGAGCCAACAAATTCATTTCATCGGATGATAAGCAAAGTGAATATAAAGATGTAATCAGTATCTTACAATTTAACATATATCCTATGAATAATATTGTAAACATACAAAGTATGAGCTGGTGCCGTCATTTTTCCCTATCGTCATGACATAACAGAAGAACTGCGAAGAATCCTAGAACTGCACGAGAATGAAGCATTCTAATAAACAACCAACACTTTTCAAGGTTCATTAGTTAAAACAAAAGGCAATATCCCTTTCACCTCTAAGTGTTAGGTTGTGTTGATTGTGATGCCTTCTTTATTGGAGAATCTTCTAAAGGAAATCATAACTCGTGTCAAGGAACATAAAAGCTACACTAAACGATCCCCTAATAATCTTATTGAACTTGGAAAATTACACATCAAATCAGTAATAGCAGTACATGCTAATTATTATAACCATAAAATTGATAATAAACATATCCAAATTATGCAGAACGGTTCCTCCAATAAAAAAGAAAGATGGATAGCTGAAGCGCTTCACATATGGTTAAACCCAACTGCACTTAACAAAAGAGAAGGCCTTATTATTTACCCAACATAGACTATCCATTCAAGCGACCATAATAAAACTGCATTAAATTTCATTCATGTTAACACATACAATCTATCTTCGTTCCACCCACTTTTCATACCGATTCATAGTGCACTCATACACACACATGTCTCACTTTAAATTACCTTAACCCAAATGACTTGATATGACACGATCAGACTTGTATTTTGATTGTACTAAATATTTTGATTCTTTCCTTTTTATTATTTAAACTTGCGTTAATTCATTATAGTTATTTATTCTCTGAAGCCAAACGTCAGAAATTTTAATTTCTTCCCATTCAATTATTACAAATACATATTATTTTTATAAACAACCTATCCGACGCTCACTTTATATAAAAATTATCAAATCTAGCTTAATACATACGGACTAATAATGGCTGAACAGTTATTAAGAACCAAGAAACACTGAACATCAGCTTAATCCTCGTGTAGGACGAGTGCACAGACCACGAACTTACGACACATTGGACATGGGACATTTATACCTCACGGCAAGCTAGAAACATTAACCATTGGATTCCCAAGATCAAGTACTCGTTTTGAAGACTAAATATTATGGGTTTTATCCCTGGTAACGATATGGACACGCACTGCTAAGAAACCGCATCGTAGGACTATACAACCGTTCAGTGCTTCTTGACTTTCAGTAATTACCTACCTACAATCGGTTCATGACGTGAATTATTAAAAGACCAATAAAATAAATAGGGTGACTATTTCTCAAGTTAGTTATCAGGTGTAACAATTCACAGTGATACTTCTACCAATTTTGTAGATTTCAAACCAATCATCAGAAGTGGATGGGACGAATGACTAAACACCATCTACGTTATTCAGTAGATTTAACTATACAGAATAATGACATTTTAATAGGTATCCCGCTAATGAGTACAAATCACATCGATAGTTTATGAGTACATCATAACTTCAAAATAAATAATCCAAGTCATATGTTCTGGTTGATGAAGGTGTTAGTCATTCGTTTCAATCGTATAGTAAAACGTAGGTTAACTGGTTTGAGATTATAGATACAGAAAATGAATGACGAAAGCATTAACTTAATGACGTTAAGTGTTACCTAATTACAGTTACGTGAATCGATGGATTACTCTCTTGTGTTCTGAACTGCTTCATTCATTTATTTCGGATTGCAGTTCATTTTATTACCAAAATTACTAAAACTAATATGTTTTCAAACAAAATCATATATAACCTAAAACAATTACCTTTTCTGTAGGTGTATGGACTACCTAGAGCCCCATGAATTAGTGCAGGAGGAGGTCCTGGAGGTCCATTTTGAACTTGATCATATCCTCTGGCTGAATTTGTATTAATTGAGGAATATGAGTCGCTACCATGGTGACCAACAGAAGCAAAATACTGAGATCCCATAGTTTCATTAGGATTTACCAAAGGATAAGGCCTATCCATTAATGATAATTTCATAGGATTTTGAATAAAACAATGAGATCGGGCCTCTTTTTCATTAGTCGCATTTAGTGATGACGTCAGGTATTGATTATACGCCTGAAAATGTTGATCAGGCATATTATAGCCAAGTTGTTGTGAACAACTTTCCATCCCTGTCATCACTATATCAGAAGGAAAAGAAGGAGTCTGTTTCCAATTCTTAGCAATCTTCTGTTGATCACAGTCTACATGAGAAATTAGATTCATTCGACCTGATAATTGTGATTGAGCACCAGTATTAACAGATATTATACCCGTGTTTTGAGATCTATAATAACCACAATTTGTCCCATTTGTATGGTGATTAAAAGTATCGCAAAAAATGCCGCCATTTCCAAATGTACGTCTGTTATCTAGATACTGACTATTATTATACGCTTGATTTATTCGACAACAACGATGACAACAGCATATCACAACTCCAATACCGAATGTGAAGATAACAATTGTACTAACAGCTATAGCGATAGACGCTGGTATACCAAGCGATAAGAAACCTGATAACCAGTTATTAGAATCAGTTGCATCATCGGTAAGTAGTAGACCGTTTGAATTTTTCAAACCTTCTTGCAGAATAAGAAACAAAGAATGCAATAAAAGAATTTTTGAATACATTAATCAACAATAATTAAATGATTAATAAAAAAAAGGTTGTATAACTGACGTATGCGACTAAACTGCCTCAAAAACTTTTATTGTAGACCTTTCAAACAATATATTATTAATAAAGGTGGAACATTTAGGAATAGAATTTACAACATGTATTTTGACAAATTCGAGAATCTTCAGCCAAATGTACTTGCATTGCAGCAATGATATTCACACTGATACTAGAACCTACAATCTTTTACTTCAAGCATCAATGCTGACTTGTAACTTAATGAGACTATGGAGACAACCTGCTAAGAATGCATATATGCCAATAGAGACTAATTCAATGCAGTCCCTAACATTAACAACAAAAAGGTTCGAACCCTGGCATGCATAATATATTATTTAAATTGATTTAGGACATTTTTATGTCTCATTGGTTTAAACGCTCAGTTCATACAACATGAAAAAACGATACCTTTAATTCTGAACAAACTCAACGACAGTCAAATAAAAGCAAAATAGGACGTGTTTATACATTTGCCGGCTGTAGTTTATCACATTACATAAGAATAGCGAGATAAAATTATCAAGATGATTGCCAAACTAGTAGTAAAAGATTTGGCATAGGGAATATGATTGCAGAAGAATGTATTCGTGAGAAAAAGTGTGGAATAATTTTGAAACTTAGGCTTAAGTCATAAACGCTTCCAAGTCAAGGAACCCAATATTTTCAACCACTAATCGCGTTTATCACGCAGACATCAACCAGGTAGCCTGGACCTAGCAAACACGAGTCAAACCAATAAGCAGATAACTTCATGGATTGATGCTACGTTTTGACCTGATCATTCTTAACCTTCTCCCAACCTACTACTACGTCAATCAATATCGCCCATCAAGGTAGGCAGTGGTAGGGTAATACGTAAGTCAACAACAGTATTCATATAGAGAATTATACAACAATTCCCATCAATTGTAAAAGTATCGACTATTATTTCTAACTTTTATTTTACAACGTACAGATAAGCATACTCAGCTTTCAGCAATTTAGTGTAAGTAATACCCAGTTACCATGGTCGAAGTAGGTAGAAAAGTGTTCAAGAGCTAATTTTTGAAGGTTGAACACTTGTACCATTGAGCCACTGCTCTAGTTTTAGGAATACGAAAGTTGAACAACAAGAGGTAACTAACTGTGTAAGAGAAAACATCAGTGAAGATGATTTATACTGAAGACAAATAAGTAATTTCATTAAACATACCAATAAGAGCCTGACAACGTGAAATATCTTCATCTTTCCCATCTTCACAATTCACAATACCATCGCATAAACTCTTCTTTGTTATACAGTATCCCATAGATTGTTTACCATGGTTAAAAGCAAATCTTTCTTTATCTAAATTTCTCATATTTTGTGAAAGTGATAAAGAAGATCCATATAATTGGCTATCTGAACTAAGTGAATCCAACGTCAACATCGGGTGTGATGCCATAAAATGAGGAACTGAACCACAGTAAAAGTTGTCTGATGCACAGTTATTCCCAAGAGCTGTTAAAATGAGAAAAAAAACATTACGCAAGAGTAAGCGGATATTATCAAAAATGATTTGTTCGTTGGAACATTAAACAGGACCTGTCAAAAAAGACATTCAGGAATCTCAAATTCATGTGCAGAAACTTTAATTCTCCTTTTAGTTGCCGATACGCGATGTCACGCAGAGAGATGCTCTAAGTACTCATGGTTTGTAACCTAATTCAATGATTATCTGCTTAGGCGTTGCCCTCCCACCCCTCCGATAATTTATACCAGGAGTGAAGAATAAACCAGTATGCGACAAATAGGATCCAATTAATTATATGTTCACACTCCTTGTTACTATTATTATTTTATTTTATTGAAGTAACTTCTACTAATGGTGGTGGTGTTAATCTTGCAGTGCCATGGTGGTATGACAACCTGAACCGATGCACACATGTGCCAAGTTCTATGTTGATTGTACATGCATACATACAAGTAACTATAAACTATTGCATTGAATAGAGTCGTTATTTTTTTCAGAACACGATACTGTAATAAAGAGCAGTCAGTGCAATCGCGAGATCCGAATGTAATTCTACATCTCATCTACCAATTTATATACTGAGGACTCTTCATCATGCAACAAAAGTCATATATGCTCTTAGTACAAACAACGTGAAAATGCATTTGGCAGTGAGTTTGACAACAGTAAAGATGTTAGAAAGTAAGTCTACTGATTGCAAGGTTTTTTGCTAAACAGTACCACCGAGATTCCAGCAAACAAAAACGACCGCGCCATTACAAATCAGTTGCTTATTCAACAATACTGCATTACTATCGTATCTAGAATATAATAGAAATCCTTAGATAGTCGTCATAATATATGGCCTAGTATAGATTCGCAAACTCATCAGAAGTGGTTAGGGAAATCACGTAAATCAGAGTATAAATAATATTAACTATATCAAGAGACTAAACAAAAAATCTAACTCAAAAATAATGAATTCAATTGAGGAATAAAAAAATGCACCATTTTAGAGTACTCTCTAGACATTTTCACAAATACTTGTGATGGTTTAATAAATCTCGACAAATTACTGTGTTTAATGGTTCACTTAATAACACAACCGACCGAGCTCTGTTCTATTAACGACTCTGACTTAAATACCTTAGATTTAAATAAGACCGATCGACAGGCCATATGTGAAAGTAAGACCGTTAATGCTTCAACATGCGAGGTCAAACACGTGGTGCTTTCACCAACGATCTATATCAAGTGTTGCACGCACGACTAAATACTACAACATTGGCGTGGTAATTCTATTTGATTTGCTTGTAATTACAATCACCACTTAAAGGTTAAAGTAATCTATTTTACTACTAGGTGAGAGTAAGGATATGGTCCAGGATGCATTAACAATTCATAAATCATCTCGACAGACTTACTTTCTTGAATCGCTGTAAGAATAACTCGGAATCCTGGTTTCATACCGGGTAAAATAGGAGGGCGGTGAAATGAAGTACTAAAAGCAAGGTAATTTGAATTAATTTATTATGACAAGGTAAATAACTTGAAATAACATATACTTGAAGCAACGCCATTGACGAAACTTGACATCAAAAGTGACCAAGTACTTTGATTATTGAAATATAAAACTTAGTTAATAATCAAATTTTTACTCCACTGAAATAAAGGAGAATTGCTTTCGGACGTACAGATAAAATTTTTGTTTGTCATACACATCGACCTGAGGAACTAGAAAAGGAGAGGAGAAATGGACTAACAAACAGCTAATGGTAGAGTTGTGTGACAATTAATGGAGATCTAGAATCAGCCATTCCATTGAAAGTTGAGAATCGTTATATCTATTTCAACTACTAGGCAATAATGGCCTAATTAGCTCGAAGTTAATAGGTTAAACATGAGTAGCGATGCCAGAAAACTGAGTGCATTTGTCATTCATGTGTTGTAACTGAGCTGTTTTCAACGACTACGATGAGCAAACTACCAGATTGATGATATTAAAGCTGTTGATCTTAATCTAGAGACTATTGAACTCTAAATTTTACTTTGTATATAGGACTAGAGCCTAAAAACCAAGGATCCATATTTTCCCACCTTCAGCTAATTATTATTAGCAATGACACTTGATCGTTAGGAAATGAAATTAATCGATATAAACACAAAGTAGTTTAGCATGGAAGGATAGTCAGATAAAGGTGAGTCAATAAAGGGATAACTTGGATATTAAAAATAGTCCACCCTTCTGAAATCAATAAAGGAAAAAAACAATTAACACAAATAATCTGGTTAATATATATATATATATATATATATATATATATATATATATCAAGCTTACTGGAAAGCCATACATATATAGGACTTCGACGTAAATATGAGATTTTTTGGGTAATCTGGTCCACATAAACCGCGTTCTCCACCTGCCTCAGGCTGCAAAAACAAAATAAAATCGTTTACGGAATATACATAGGGAGGATTAGCAAGCTTACGATACAGTAAGTATAAATATTAAACAGTGTATACAACAATAATTCATACTTTCAGAAATATTAAGGGTTTACCGGACTTACCATAGCTTTAGATTTTGCTGTGTTAGAATCGAATACATATAGGTAGTTTTCTACACAACCGTCAGTCTTAGAAGGGATATAAAATTCTTCAATTTTCATCATGATTTTGGCATTTTCGATTGGCGTATGAACAACAAGTTCACATGAAAAGTTTCGTGGATAATGAGTCATGTTATGTGACAACAGAACCATACTGCCTTCAAGATTATCAACTTGTAAGTAATTCGTAACTGGATGGTGTAATAAGAAGTCCTGGTTTGGTAGAACGCGGCAGTCACGAGAAAGTACATCTAAAGTGACAAAATATAAGACGGAGAATTAACAGATGAAAGTAACTGTGGAACCTCATTCTTAAATTCCATCCTATTGCGTTAATTTGTCGCAAACAAACATGAATAAAGTACAGGTTATAGATACATGGACATATTTGGGTCATATTTGTTGCGAGAGTCACAGCCAGTGTTCAAAATGATCGTGAAATAGTTGATTGTTTGTCTGATCTGTATCGGTAGGTGCAGATTATTATAATTTGGGTACTCGTGACAATCACAGTCAGCAGTTGAAGAAACTCGGTGACACGGTTGTGGTTTGGTCGCAGAAGTGCATTTACGTTTAATAATCTAGGTCTCGGGTTCCGTTGTATTGTTATACCTCCCTGTTCATTATTGTTGAAGTATATCCTGGTATTAATTTGATCTCGTTGTGTCAACTGAGGTATGGTAACTGGGACTAACGCACAAATCCGCCAAGCCTTACGCAGGTACAAAACTCGATAACCTAACTGGAAAGCAATGGAGTGATACTACGGTTTGTGACAATACTGGTTTCATAATACTATCTGATTAAAATAAGAGGTTGGATGACATCGACTTTTGTTTGAAATCGATGGGGATCGTGAAGATTAATTAATTTTTTTTGAAAAATATCAACCTCAAACTCTCAACTACCTTGTCTTCTAAATTCGTAATCATGTTAACATACCCAGTAAAGTTAGTACCGTCAAACGATAGTACAATAAGATCTATGATCAAAAAGTCTCCTTAAAATCTGTTAGGCATTTTCAGTCTTATTTATTTAAACGCATAAACGGACATCGAAAATGCATGGCCCACACAATTAGGAAAGATCATCTTTCTAACAAATACTGATCATAGTAATTGTGTATGGGTTGAAATATTGCGTATACATTCGTACCAAAGCAGGTAGTCCATCAAGAACCTTTGATGTAAAGGTATAGACCACAAGACAACAGAACACTGCCAGAAATACAGTCTTATGGTAGTTGATAACCGAAGTAGGTTCATACATCACTCGTTACCTCAGCATCCTGGAACCCTAAAGCATCAATGGATGGAAATATATGCTGTCAGACGTTTTAATGGACTTTCCATAACTACAAGCCCAGTCTAAATGCCTGAAGTTCGTTCGCTCACTTTCACAAACAATAAACCACAGAGAGTAGTACTTTTCTGGCACTGGCTATAGTCGTGTCCTCATGAAAGCGCTTCAAGAGCGAAATTTCGCCAAACAGTCGTAGCAGGGGATTTGGGGAGCAATCTGACATTACGACTATTGGGTGTTGTTTGGTACAGTCTTTTGGTGTGTGAAAAACACTGAAGCTGTAACTTCAAACGAACTTTCAAAAGAGGTTAAACTTGGTTGTATAAAAGGCACAAATCTATTTCGTCTACTATTAAGTAAGAATATCGTATTATGTGAGCAAACGGCGTACTGTATTAATTGATTGCTATGGAATTTCGTATATGATAATAACTTATGAGTCGAAGTAAATAAGACATTACCTTGAAATTCTAAGAAAAAAAAGGTTTTTGAAGTAAAATCACAGGAAGCTATGCTTTCTCATTCGCTGTAATTGTATACAATTTATATATATTTACAGGCAACAACTGAGAGAACGCAACTGCCTAACTTGAATAGATTAAAGTTAGCCACAAAAGAGATTGCATCATGAGTTAATTAAACTACCCGATAACATACAAGGCATCTACAAACCTCGAATATACAAAGTGAAATAAGTCAAATATATTACTTCGATGGTATAGAGCTAATAACATGAGATTCTCTTATCCAATATGCTTTTACGTGTTGACTTTCGACAGCCAAGTGTTTCCATGGTAGGTCCAAACAGCTGACAAATTATTGTGAAGTATTTTACCAATGGGAGTAACAAATCGCAAGTAAATAAATTAAACAACAGTGTAAAACTAAACAGCTCTGGGACGGGAAAATTGTTGTAGCATGACTCAACACAGATATTGATAACCACATCCTACCCGTTTGTTTTGTTTCATGCATATCGGTTTTACGTGGAATCTTGATATAATCCTCTTATATTCATTGCACTGACTTTAATTGTGAATGTATATGAGTCAATGTAATATACGAAGATTTACAAAAAGTTTGGAATTATATCATTATGGAAATCCTAAATCGTAATCCAGTAGAAACAAGTAATTATGATTCAAATTTTTCTAAAAACTTTATGACTCTAAATGTATTTCAAGTCAGAAAAAGGCTCTTGATACGCTTGATTCACCTTGCGACTAGAATAGTATTAGAACGTTATGACAGATATCAAGACAAACAGTAAGTGAATAGAAAAATGCAGACAGCTATTACAATAACTCACAAGTTATGTGCAGACGGACAAAGCGGAAGATTAACTGGATAAACACAATGACCCACAAATTCATTATTAATATGTATTACCCGCCACCTTTATTGTTACTAACTCTTTCGTTATCCACCAAATTTACATCAAAATGAAAAGTATTGTGTTGACAGATACATTTTGCAATTATTTGTTTACAACTGGCAAGGCCGCAAAACGACCTAAAATGCAGCTGGGAGTACGCGGCTTTTCGATTTCCGATAGCGTGAATCATGGGGTTCCAAAGTTTTAGAGGTAGAGGGGGTTCCCGTGGTTCACAGAATAACTTTCGTAAAGGCTCCAGAGGAGGCGGTCGTTCAGATCACTTCCAGAGTGGCCCACCTGAAGAAGTCGTGGAGGTTGGGATATTCGCCCATCCATGCCAAGAGGATATCGTCTGTAAGATCACGTCAGAAAAAATACCTTACTCGAATGCTTCCGTTTATCTGGAGAACAAAGAAGAGATAGGAAAAGTTGACGAAGTTTTCGGTCCTATAAAAGATGCAGTATTGTTGATTTATTCATTTTAATCTAGTTGGCTAGTACTTTTCAATCAAACTTTCAGATACACTCAAAAGTAAATCATTTCAGCAAGGAGTTAAGGTATTTTGACGTTATGCAGATTACATGTTACTTCTTAGTTCTTTATGGACCCCTCTAAGTTTCTGACTCTTGATCGCATACTTAATCCCAATTCTGGTAGAGGTAAGTGCTTTATTGTTACTACTTTTCTAATACACAAACAAACCAAGCAGTCTTCCACTAATCCACTTTTATTATTCAACTATTATTTTACTCATATTCGATTATCATGTGCATTATATCACCTAAAATTGTTGGGTGGGGTGTCATTAAGATTCTTCCTTTATCATTTTAGTTAGAAATGCTGTAGACGTAGTCTATAAAATAATTGCTTCTGTTGACTTTCCGGACCATAATGATATGTATCTCGATTAGATCAAAATGACATTAAAGCCTAATTATCTAACCTTAAAAAATAACCAGCATCCAGTTCCTTTGTGAAACTGGTTGTTTTCTTGGCGCTCGCTTTTTGTTGTATCTGACTCAGTTCCGTGTCTTCAGTAATCTTTGTGGAACCTTTCCTCCCGACTAAATTTACTAGTCCTAGTTTCATCAGATGGGAATAAATCATATTATTATTGCATCTTTTTATCATTAAAATGCCTATAATGGTGCTCTTTATTGCTTTTTACAACTCGTTATTACGTTTTTAACCGTATATTCACACATACCATTAAGCACTGCTGCAATTTCTGGCAGTTAGAAAGTTGGATAAAAGGCAAGGTGGCGAAGAAAATAATAAAGAAGTTGGAGAGTAAAAGTTAAAGGGGAGTGAGAGCGTTGTCATGAAGACCAGCAGTAGGGAGGAGCACGAGAGTTACCCTGTCTAAGATGCTCTATGAAATATGTAATAACTACGATTGTCTACAGTTAAAGCAAATGAGAATAACGTGATCGGATATGGTAAACCGGTGGGTGAATGAAGGTACATATAGTTATGGAAAAGAGAAAAGGTGATAAACATTGTTTTGCAGAGGGGGAACAATTGAATCCATGCGGCGTTCGTCTGGTCAGCGGACGTGAAGAAAGTCATAATTATCTAACCTTTTGAGCCAGTTGGCTGTATGGGCTTGGAACGTTATTGGTGTAGATGAGTAGAACTATAGAAGGTCATAAGGTGTGACAAAGTCTCACAGTTATTGCTAAAAATATTCTACCTCTGGAGGAATGGACTCAAAAATATAGATCAGAGTTCAACCTAAAAATGCCACATCGTGCATTTCCACACCTTTATTGGGCGTTGTCCTATTCACGAGCTTTGCGGCCAGATCATTATTGGTAACTTCATTAGACAAACCTAGACCTTTTACTTGTCGAAAGCTTTAACTCTAATGTCAACTACTTAGGAGTTGCTTCGAAGTCCTACGTCACTCAAGCTCTTTCTGATCATATTCAAAACATGATGCTGGTCGTTTTAGAATTTTTCATTGCATTAATTTGTTTCAGTAAACAACAGGTCCTAACTTACTAATACCAAAGTCACTACTCATAACACGGGAGGGTGTGTGGTATCAAGTCGTTCGGCACTTTTTTCATTAACATCAACAAGATCACTTTCTGTTCGTCTTAAAGCTATAAATGTTCTCAAAATTCAGTTCGAATAGTATATATTGAAATATTGACTTATCTGTTTGTCTAGTTTATTCGTACTGTTTGAAATTGTTTATGGATTAGTAGGAAAGGGTATTAATCCAAATCCTCGTTATTTATGCTGTAGTAAGTAAGGATTAATAGAAGTGTTGATAATATTATGCACATTCAGGAAGTGTCATCTGTGTGGCACTCATCAGCTTTCTAAGTTGCAACCATAGGCCGCAGAATTCTTATCATTGAAAAATTTCTGATTAATGGAATTCGACTTCAAGTTGGGAAATTCTCTGTTTTTTAAGACACGGGGTGTAGTATTTCATCGTATTTTAAAGAAACTAAATGATACCGTGATTGTTTCGTGGATGTTACGTTCATAACAGGAATTATGTGGTTAGTTGGATTACTTCATGGATTTGTTGTCTGATAGTTTGAGTCATGTTTGATTAGCTCAGACTACCCAATTAAAGTGCGCGTGATTGTTGTAACCGGTAATCGAAGGTTAACTTACATCATTCAGGTGCACCCTCTTTATATTCTATTAGATGTTTAATTGTGAAATATGTATCTTTTTTCCACTAATTAATTCTTCTCAGATCATACTCTGTATATATGGTTTTTCTTACGACCACTACTACTACTATTATGGTATTCACCTTGATGTGGTATAACTTTTTAGACGAATACACATCTGCACTCTATCCTACTTTGTTCATAGCTGACCTATTCACTTATTTGTTTTATTTCCTATATCTTCTCGTCTTTAACCTTGTGCTCACGAGATTATTGTCTTTGAATTCTTGTCTAACAATAGGACGAGGTGGTCGTGGTCGCGGCCGTGGGGATCAAAGAGGTGGTCGAGGAGGGCATGACTCTTCACGTGGTCGAGGACGAGGCGATTTCCGAGGTGGTCGCGGTGATTTTAGAGGAAGGCGTGGTGATTCCCGTGGACGATGGAGTGATAGGGGTAGTCATGGTAATCGAGGTGGATTTCGTGGTGGTAGAGGGGAACTTAACGGGCAGCGTGGTGGTGAACGTCACTCGTTTGGAGGAAAACGAGGTGCAAGTTTTTCTGCTTCTAATACCCCACAAAGCAAAAAATTCAAGTCAGAAGATTAAATTCTTCATTCCTTTTGTATAATAAAAGTTTTAACTGCGTCAACCTTGTTTTATTATAACCTGTTTAGTTTAAATTATTCTCCCTACTTGTTAGATCTTCAGGATTCATGCCTCTGACTTGAAATTAATCGCGATTTATTTGATTTTATGTCAATATACTGTTGGATGATTCTGTGCTACTCGATCGTATAAGGTCGAGATTGTTTAAATTTTAGTTCGAGTGGTTCTTAATTGCACTTGAATTACTTGATTACATGGCGGATCTCTAAGTCCTTAGGCAACTTACGTTCATTTGAACTGCATTTAGGACAGACTCTCCTGTTACGCAAACATATCATCTACATCTGTTGATTTCAGGGTACCCATCAATTTATTCATTGTAGGACGAAATTTTGGTACAAATTATGACTAATATACGAGTCCATTACTATCATTATTCTTATTTTCACTCAGTTTTAACGTACCAGACTGCTGTTGGAGAATTATTACGATTACTAACTATGGATAATTATTAGTGAGTCATCACGAATCATACCCGCCACACCGTCATGTAGAATTTTCTGTCTTCAAATTTCCTAAGCTAGGTATTGACAGCAAATACTTTGTATCTGTCTATACAGATAGAGAAATGTGGTTCAAATTTTTATTACTTGGAAGGATAGACTTAATTACTGCATCATTATCCTTAATTTGATAGAAAGCCTAAAAATTTACTTGATCGAACTGTGCTTATTTAATACATTTTCTTTTTCGCATACTTCGGAGAAGACTATAAGTCGCTCAGACTTCTTTTAATTTCTGCTTTATCCTGTGACAGTATAAATGGTGCTTATTGGCTTTCCACTCATTGGATTCGCGAAATTGATTGTGGCTATTAAGTAGCTTTTGCACCTACAGCACTTTTCTGTAAGAACTTGCATAATTTTGGCTTCCACGATACTTAAACTCTAATTTATTTTAGCTTGTATTTTGACAGTTACATGTTTCCTACTCCTAAGTACTATAATACATTAAATAATTTCTCTACGGTCATTTCTAATGAATCTATTTGATATACCGAATTTCATTTGATAGGAAATGAAACTGAAACAGATGAGCCTCACAACGCGAATTTCTCTAGAGTTCTGTTGATTTAAATTTATCTCTTATTTTAATGTTGAGTGAAATGGGGTAATGTATGTCTGAGTCTGTTATACTTGTTATTGATCACACAACTAAATTTTATTAAGAAAACAGCTCGGTTGCCAGTGTTTTCGAATACTCCTGGGTCAATTTTAATTCAAAGTCATTTGGTGTTTTTTCGTTATGGTAATAAAGCCTGGTTGTTACAGAAGAAATTTGCCTGAATGTTGATTCTATTGAGAATCCTGAAACTTAAACAACACTGTCGTCTCAAAGATCTCTTATTTCATTTGTAGATTTACGGGAAAAACATTGTTATTCCTTCAACTAGCAACCTTATCAACACCTGTATGTTGACTTAGATTTCGCAAGCTAGCAATAAACCTTGTAATTGATCTTCTAAGTACATTTTCCCTTTCATTATAAACCTAAGTGGAATAAAGAGAACTCAATATTAAGGTATAGACGATATGATAGGGAGCCTTCTATGTCGTCTAATAGTAATTTCTGTTATCATTATTCCAATAAAGTTGTTATTGATTTCAATTATTTAGGCTTTTGCAAGTCCCTTAAAGTAACTTACTAGCTTTTTGCAGATGAGTATTGTCGTCAAATTTCCATCAGATTTGACAATGACAAGTAGAAATGTTTCAGATTTGTTATTAGAAATATACTAATCAGCCGTAACGTCAGAAGAGCTTAGTGGTTTTTTATTGTCGAACGCCAAGATTACGGAAACAAATGGTTCCTCAGAATTGGTAAGTAATTATTGAAAATCTCTTTGACGATCTCAAATGAAATCTAGTGTAGGGACATTTTGCTGTAATCTACGTTGATTCATTTGGGTTCAAATACCTCGAATTACAGTGACATCCAAACGCTAAGCACTAGTTGTTGATACCCAGGAGGATAACTAGTAAATATTTTTGAATCATGGGGAGAATTATAGAAAAGAAAACATGATTCAGTTATTGGATAGTTTAGAAAGGGGATCACCTCAATTAATTCTTCCAAACAATCCCCAGAGACATGTTCACGACCTCCAGTATTTCTCTGGATAAATTATAGTTAGGTGTATATTATCTTTGGACCCTAAATTCTGTGATGTAGCAAGTATATGCTCTCATGTACAAATTGTTACTTGAGAGTAAACTATTATTATATATAACAAACCAGAATCGAAAATTCCATCTACAAACTTATTTTGCCAAATCACTGATCCGGTTTTGTTGCCCGATATATAAGCAGGGAAGCTCAAAGCTTCTCTTGTGTGCAGTACTATCAATCAACGAAGCGTCAGTCATTCATTTACAACGTAAAGCTTGGTACATGCATACATTAGTTCAAATTGCCATGCCCCAATTAGCAGATTGAGATTAAAGAAACAACGATAAAAGTATTCTTGATAAAGCACACTTGGATTCTGTAAAACAGTGTATCTGTAATTTATTCATTACCAGACTGGATAAAATGACTGAGATAATACTTCTAAGTAAATAGTATTACATTGAGAAGATTATTTATTTACCCTTCTAATAAGCGATTTCAAAAAAACTAGCTAATGGTCAAGACGAGGCGGAAAATGTGTAGAAAAAGTCCCTACTGATTAGTCATGCAGTCCCGTGTGAACATACTAAGCAAATAAAAACATACCAAGGATTTACGAACTACTGTGAACTCATAAGCTTGACTTGCAAGTATAACCAGTTCTGGACACTTCTCCATAACACGAAATGCAGAGAATTTAACCAATACAACAGTAAGTATCTAGACAGCTTGGAGAACACATCCGAGTTTTCCCAAGAAAATGATAGAGAATTATTAATGACTAAGTGGTTCTGTTGGAGATCGGCTTTTTTGTTTGCAAATATCCCTTCGATAAAGACTTAGTAATTAAGGTTCACAACTAGAACATATAGTAGGTGTGGACGTACCGATGAAAACCACTTGGATCTAGAATTTCAGTTTCATAACGAAAAATTCCGTCAAACAGAAGGACTTGCATTCAATTTCCGGTCGGGTCTCTTAAAAAAATTTTTCTCAGCGAAGACAAAAATTGCACGATGCATACTTGATCAGAAAACTGCCCCTATATTGCAAACATATAAATACACATCCAGTGTGATAACGATCCTAGTTTTAACCGCCTTTTGACACCCAGGAATCGAATTTTCTTACAGAAGTGAGAAAGACGGATGCTTTTCTAATATTTTTTGATGTTCTACCTCTAGATTTTCAGGTGTATGATTTACCATATCATGGGCTGGCCACTACACTTGTTTTCATTCTTGCTTCCCCGTAGAGTTCGGAAGAAATGGAGCCAAAATAATTTGTACGAATTATTCCTCACAAGAATCGATAGCAGTAATACATAGCATCTTATATGAAAATAGTTATTCTAAAATATTTTATGAAGCCTTTCAAAACAATGTCGACATCAGGAATACATTCAATAACAGCCGATTAAAAGAAATTGTATCTCTCACTTGCCTTGAAGAGAGATATAACGTCACTGACACCCGGATCGGTCAAATTACAAGTAAGGCATTTTATGCTACGCATTATATTTACTACCCCACGCTCCTATGAAATGCTTCCCAGTTAGGCCACCACGTGCATCTTTCAATCTAACTTTTCCTCTGTAAATGGTCATATAGGTCGGACGATCTAACAGGTCCACTGATTCCCGAATGTTATGAATCGTGTCTGTGTAAAGTAGAAAGTAGTTCTTTTAACATCATAATACTGTAACACAACAAAATTGACAACTGCTTTGCATTCAGCGTTACATATAATGTATCAGTAAAGCTTCATATGTTTATGTGTTTCCTTTTGTTAAGCCTAGCTGTGACATTAGGCGTTATAATTTGTTGATCGAAACTATTCATATAAAGTCTTTTGTTTGGTCCCATTTTACCTATAGCCCTCACCCGCCGGTTAGTAACAGCTATGAATAGTATTTTCACATCCTTCGCTTAGTTTATTTATAATTTTTTATTCCTGTGATTGTTACTGATATTCACATTGTACACATTACTCACGTAGTTCATTAGTGATCGCTTGATTTTGTTACTTTTCTACTCTATAAGTATATATTCACAAATTCCTAACACTAAATACACCTCCATGATTTATAACTATTATCACCAATAAACACACATCTGTTAAGACTACAGTTCAGATATTCTAATTAAACATGACTATTTATAGTTATAAAAGCAGATGAGAATTTATCTAAAAAACTTAATTGCTCGGACTATTTCCTCAATTTTTTATGAAGAAAGTATTTAAATTATTTGTTTTAAATAAAAAATTATTTGATGAAGAAAATTTCCTTTTCAACGATATCATTTACGAGAGCTGTGCAATAGTTATTTTGGTTCTTCATTTTTATGTAAATTAATTTGATGCGATGAAAATATTTATCACATTACTAACTAAGTTATTAAAAGTTAGTTAAAAACGTTAATAAGAGTGATGATGATACGTAGAAGAGAGGTTTAAAGGATAGTTATCCATTTAACGAAGAATAGGAAGGAAAGATGTGTATGTCACAAACAATTTCCAAAAGTAAACGGAATGAATTGGGACTACAGTAAAGTAAGAGAGTGTGCATACCTTTTCTGAACACAGATAGGCAGTTTGAAGTGATAGATTATTGAAGTCCCCACTAAATAAATCTTTTATCTATCATTTTTAGAAACCAGTTCGTCTTAAGTTATGCATAATTTTGACTAAATATTATCGGGGTTACATTTTGTCAAGATTAATTAAATGTTCAACAGTGATGCTACTGACCAATTTCAATTTAACTTCAAATAGACATCCTTGGCAGTACTCAGATGTGTTTGTTAGGCGTAGGCATTGTGAAGCCAATGTAACATGTTCATTGCATATTTTCCAGTTCATATGTTCGTGTTGAAAGTGCTTCATTGGCTACACAAAGTGCTTTTTTCAAACACATACCTGAGCGTTAATTAGGTCGATATATATATATATATATATATATATATATATATGCGATTACGTAAAGATGCAAAAATACAATTAAATATGTAATGACAATTTACTCAGTAATGGATCATTAATCACAATTTATTTTTGTTTTGTTCAAGATCAAGCAAAATTCTTATGCACAGCAGCAACCCAAACATAAATGTGATCGCTATAATTATCTATCTATAGTGAAGCCAATGGACATGTTCATTGCATATTTTCCAGTTCATATGTTCGTGTGAAAGTGCTCATGGCTACACAAAGTGCTTTTTTTCAAAAACATACCTGAGCGTTAATTAGGTCGATATATATATATATATATATATATATATATATATATATATATATATATATATATATATATATATATATATATATATATATATATATATATATATATATATATATATATATATATATATATATATATATATATATATATATATATATATATATATATATATATATATATATATATATATATATATATATATATATATATATATATATATATATATATATATATATATATATATATATATATATATATATATATATATATATATATATATATATATATATATATATATATATATATATATATATATATATATATATATATATATATATATATATATATATATATATATATATATATATATATATATATATATATATATATATATATATATATATATATATATATATATATATATATATATATATATATATATATATATATATATATATATATATATATATATATATATATATATATATATATATATATATATATATATATATATATAATATATATTTATAACTGCTGATAATTTATTCTTGTGATGGAGATCAATCAACTCACTAAAATAAGCCACGATCCATCATATCTTCGAGATCATCATAAATTTTTTCCATATTCGTTGAATATTTAGTCTTATTAGTGAATACTTCAACAACGAATTCACGTTGACAGAAAAAATTTGAAAATTCTTTAAATTTTTCCTGTGATTGTTGACTAATATGTTGTTTAACAGCTTCTATTAATGTTTGATTAGCTTCTTTCATTGTTTGAATTAGTTTATCAATTGATGGTTCAACACCAGGCAGTAAACGACGTTTAGGCCGACCTAAACGTAACGCAATTTCAGCTATTTGATGACATTTCTCATGAAATTCATACGCATGATTCAATTGTTCGTCTGATAGTATATCATTGGATATTAAAATTAAAGCTTTAACATTTAATTTAATTGCTTGTTTTGTTAAATAAGCAGCTAGTTTATTGTTACCTGTGTACTGTTTTATTAGACTAAATATATTTTCAAATAAACGGGCTGATGAATCATCAAGAAATAATTTAATAATTCCTTTTGGTAAACTTCCAACTAATTTTTTCTGAGCTCGTAAACTTATTGACTGTGGATCAAAATGTTCAACTGAATCTTCTGTTGTCTGAGAGTTTTGAGGGCCAACAGGTTTGTTGGTCATTTTTCGAATAATGCAATACAAGAAATTGTAGTTTATATTAATAACTGTATTATAAACAGAAGTATTTCAAACTTATAAAGACTGGGTGTGGTTTCTATTAATTAACTAGACCAATGAAATATGACGATTAAATAATTAACTGGTTGACCAATCTCTAACCAATAGAAATGCATCATATGCTCATCCCATACCAAATGAGTAGAAGGCACTAGAAGTGTGTGATTTCAGTATTTATTATTATTTTTGAAGAAGAACTTGATTTAACTATGCAGTTCTTTATAGCAGTGAATAAATTAGTAGATTAGCTGCAAAACTTGTAGGGAAACTAATGCAATGCATAATACGTCACAGTTAATTTAAAGAATTTCAGTAAATTTGAACAGTTATGTGGTCGGCCTTCCATGCATTTGCATATCATTATTTACTCAATACAGTGTTGTAAGTTGTCTACATAATTACCTAACGGCTAGAAAAATGAAACAGATCGAAAAAGTTTCTAAAGAATGTTCTCAATTACGTGATCTATTCATTTAATGTTTCAGCTTATTGCTTCTCTACAGTCAATAATTATTTTTTCAGTTCACAGTAGATAGTTAAAGTGCATACTGATTATATGATCTCCACTGTATTTATTTAATCATCCTATCTTTCTAGAATATACATGCAAAAGGTATTTTGATTTCAGTGTTAATAAATTGTATTCATTTATTGATGGCTTTATATCCACTTTCTTTCCATTCATCAGAATGTGTATGTATGTATGTATAACCAACATAGAACCTGGCACATATGCGCATCGGTTCAAGTTGCCATACCTCTATGGCAACACCACCATTAGTAGAAGTTACTTCAATAATATAAAATAATAATAGTAACAAGGAGTGTGAACATATAGAATATGGTTCAGGAAGCGTAGAAAGAAAGTTATGGAATAATTTAAAGCTCAAGATTTAAGGAAGGACAATAAGTGAATGCATCTGCGCCATTGTGACCGATTCTGGGCTATATCACTCAGTGTTTCTAGCTACTGGTTACAGTAATTGCGAGGACCCCATCCAGGTAGTCTGTAGCTACCTACACGACTCAAATCAGCAGTCAGTGACTTCATGGACTGACGCCATATTTTAGTTTGGCCGACTATAACTTTTCCATCCTGTTATTGTATCAGCCAACATCGCGCGACGAGGCAGACGGTGGTTGGGCACATGTCCCAATCACCTCAGTCGATGAAGATTCACAACCTCATCGACTGATTTACCACATTTACCTAACACCCGTCGTCTAACCTCGTTATTACTTACTCGGTGATCCCAGCTATACGCGAGCGATGTTTCGTAGACATCGATGGTCAAAAACTAATGACCGAGTGTCATCTACCCTTAATGGCCACGTCTCACACCCAGACAGTAAGATAGAGCGAACTGTTGCGCAGTTCACTTTCCCTTCCGTTGAGAGACGAATATCTCGTCTACGCCATAGGTGACGTAAGTTGGCAAAAGCCAAACGAGCTTTTTGAATTCGTACTGAGATTTCGTCAGAGATTAACCCATTAGGGCTAATCAGACTTCCAAGATAAGTGGAATGGTCGACGTGCTCAACTACTTCACTCCTTATCTTTAGTTCAGGTGTTGACGAAAACCAGTCCTGGAGCAACAGTTTGCATTTAGAGGGAGAGAAACGCATTCCGAAAATGCTTGCATTGGAGCTTATTGCTGTTAAAAGATTCTGCATCATATCAGCGTCTTCGCCAAACAGGACTATATCGTCAGCATATTCTAAGTCAATAAGTGGATCTCCTGGTAGGAGATCGATTCCTGAAAAGTCAGACGATGAAAGTGTAATTTCCAACAGTATATCAACTATGAAATTAAACAAAAATTGGGAACGTGGACAGCCTTGACAGACACTACTTGATGTTACAAGTTCAGATGACAGTTCGCCATATACTGTGACACGACTAATATTGTTTGAGTAAAGAGCCTTAACAAGTTTTATATACTTTTAAGGCACGCCTTTCAATAAAAGACATTGCCATAGAACTTCACGGTCTACAGAGTCAAATGCCGCCTTCAAGTCTAGAAAAACCACGATTGTTGGGAGCCGAAAAGTATGTCTGTGTTCTAAAATCTGACGAATGGTGAATATCTGGTCTATACAACCGCGACCAGGTTTGAAACCAGCCTGATTTTCTCGTATTTGTAGATCACGAGTTGCAGTTAAGCGTCTGATAATTATAGAAGCTAGTATTTTAGACACTATATTAATCAAACTAATTCCTCGATGGTTATTGCAGGACGACTTTGACCCTTTCTTATATACCGAATATATATAGACTGAATTGGTAGTATTTTTCTTAGTATTTATCAATTTGTTAGCTTTCTTTGTAGGCTTTTTTGTGTATTCATCGTTTAGCCTATGTCAAAATACCGTGTTGCATTATTTAACCTTTGTTTTATAAGAAAACAACTGATATGAGACCAATATGTCTACATCTTTGTACAGTATACTTTTATAGTACTTTTAATAAGAAGTGGTCCGAACTACATTTACGAACTAACGCAGTATAAACACTGTGAGTAACACAAAAATTGTATTGAAATAATTGACAACAGAAATACAAGTGTAGCATCCAATGATAGCCCTTAATATAATATTTTACATATTGTGTCTTTCTCTGTAATATGTATGCCCAACGTATGATTGAACGAGAATCAAAGGTTGATCCCTGATCTACTTACTGTCTTGAATTTTTACTTGTTGGATTTGTATTCAGTTCCAATACAATTCTAACAATCTCATCGTCAATGACTTTTCATTTGTACCCTTATTCTATAGTTTGTGAATGTGTATGAGTCAATGCAACATACAGTGAGGTATAGACATACTGGAATTTTATTATTGCAGAACTGAGTGTGATTATAATCCAATGTAAATAATCAGTAACGATTTGTAGCTGATACGCTTTTAGAACACCTAGCCTGTGTAATTCACTATAAATTTTCTATCTTAATCATTAATAACATTAGTTTTTGTAACTATTTCTAGACAAGTAATCGAAAAGTCAAATGAGGAATAGATCTAAACAAGTCTTGATTAAGTGATGTGACCGTGAGAAACGCTAAGTTATTACACAAATGTGGGCGGTTACAGAATAGATTTAAACATTATATTACAATTAATATAAGTGCATTAACAAATCTATAGGCTATGTGAACACAGTTTACTTTGAATAGCAACAGAATCTGAGTTAGCATGTGTTCCTCAGCTTAACCATCACCACATGGTATACTTTTATTTAGGTATCGAATAGCGTTAACGGATGAGGTGAACACGTGTAAAGGCCGCTGTTATCCTCCTAACATAATGATCATTGTACTTTATATTTCTTTATTGATATTTGTACTAAATGTTAGACAGTACTGTACTGTTGGACTTTGGCGCGTTATGTAATTTACTTGTTAGAGTTATACTGTGTTCCAATATAATTGTCGTAAACTCATCGTTATTGACATATGTTATATACATTTACTCCACTGTTTATGTGTGTATCAGTCGATTGAATTTACTGTAATCTGTAAATAGTTTTGAATTATATAACTACTGAACATAGTACTTTCGTAATCCAGTATTAACTGAATTACTACTCTCCGCAGACACTAGAAATGTTGATTGCATTAATACTGACGATGACATTCTGTAAAACAGTTTTTACCAATAACTATACACATTTCCTAGACATATATAAACTCATGAATGCTTCATCACAAAATGGTTAAAAAAAACAATATAAGTAAAGTAGCTTAGGCTTAAGGGAGTCACTGTATATAGTAATATTAAGATAGAAATTACACTAATTACACATTTTCGGTAGCTAAACGCATAACTCATTCCAGTAAAAGTTTGTGTAAAATCGTTAAAAGTAGTGTGGTATGAAGTGAATATAAGAAAGTAGTTGGGGCAAGCGATGTATACTCCACGTTTATCACACACTTTGCGCCAAGTTTTTCATTGCGTTTTGTTTCACTACAGTTGATTTCGATTCTGGTTTTTGCTAACTGTAGTAAGAGCATAATCGGATGAAATTTAGCAGACAAAGACAATGTGGCGTAGAATTGACCTATCAGACGATTCTATAACATGAATGAGTCATTAATTAACTTTAATTTGGAACTAGGAGCAGTTTGGAGATGTTTATTACTATACCACTCAGGAAAATGTGTATAGAGTGTTAGTACTTTTATATGTGTATTAATAATAAATTAATACAACATACATTACAACTGCATTAGCGAAAATCTTTTGTATATGTCAATGTCCGTAGCGTATTTGTGCCAGTGATCACCCGTACTGTTATCTTGATTCAGTTCCGTTCGTTGCAGCAGCCATAATACTCTTGTGTGACAGATCTAGAAGAAATACCACTGGTAATATTTCTAACCGTTATAAATATACGTGTTTTAAAATGACTGGCTTATTTCCACCTCTACATGAGTTTTGCATATAATCTACCTGGAAGCGATCCGGATAATTTGGTATGTTTGACTGATCTAATGACATTATATGTCGTAAACGATTATTAGTTTTACGTTTGTAACGCGTTTTTTTTAATAATGTATTACTACTGTATATTGTGTTAATATTGTATAGATATATCACTTATATGGTTGTACTACATACACTGCTTCTGGAGCCTTTTACCTTAGCTGTTTGGAGCTTAAATAAAACGTCACTGCACTAATTCTTATTCTAAATAAAGTCTCTTTCGTTGATGGAGTGGATAATATTTCGTCTTTGTTATAGCATCAGAACTGTATGATTGTACGTCCCTAGTGTTCCTCTCAGCTGAGCCCATTGCAACGATTCTATCGGATGTTCGGTTAGCGCATATTAGGTGTGGTGGTCATCGGGACAACTGATCATTTGCTTTACGTATTGCTGCTAATTTAAGTAAACTATATATTCATATTAAGGTTCGACTTGTTGTATATACCTGGATTAAATGTTAATATAGTGTTTATTTTTATTTTTGACTGTTTGTAAGAGCTCATTAACTCGATAGTTTTCTGCGGCCACCACAGATCATGTGCAATCACTAGAAGGCTGGTAATAGCATAGCATTCTTGCTCGAAACTTGATTAATGAACTTTAATTGAATCAAACTTAGTAATTTGTAGTAGTTTTCGAAAGTGATTGAAAACTACCGAGTTTGTCTTGTACTTCGTCTTAAATTTAGTCTAAATGGATGTCGATTTGAAAAATCAAGAACTGTGGCTCCATTACGGACCACTTTAACAATCTTCTGAGTAATTGTTTTATATATTACAGTTGACTATTGTTGAGTGCTTTGAATCCATTCACTGTCTGAGTCTTCATAGAGGCATGAATGGATGGTCACTTGTGTAGTGAGTTTGAGTATGCTTACAACGTTGATGGTGCTTTATGCACTGATGTGATTAATAAGCCTGATATTGACAAGTCACTGACTCCCATAGTTTGTATAAACAGATTGTTTTATAAATTGTCTGAGTATGAACCCAGATCATTTTGATGACAGCCCGGTTAATTACCCTAGCTTTGTAAGGGAAATAGACGTAAATATTTTAGATGCTCGTATTACTGAGAAAATAAATTTGATGCATTTGACATGTACTGGTGCAGCCACATGTATCTTTGATTGTTGTAAATACTTACTTTTAGAGAAGGGGTGCTATGAAGAAATACATGGAACACTTAGGCAGATACAATTCACAAGGGGTAACCTTATTCCTGGATAATTTGCTAGTACATAAAAGTATCTTGATATCCATTAACATGATATAAGAGTTAAATATGAATCAATGATTAGTTGCAGATGCTTCATGTATTTTACTTTTATATGTGATAACGGCAAATTATATCGCTAGGTCTTATTATTGATAAGTTTTAAACAACTACTTAAATAATCAACAACCATGCAAACCTAACTACCACATCGAAGTAACAGGACAATAAGACACTTTAAGGTGAGTTGACGAGAATTTAATATTTTTTGAATGGGGGCGAAGGGATTTCCTTACGATACACGTGTGAGTGGACAACTGTATGAAAGATTAATTTATTTGATAATTACAGATAGTAGTAAACGATGCATACAATGCCTCCAGCACATGTTTTGCGTTTTTCGTATTATTCACTCTAGGTTCATTATACACTGGCTTTCCTTGTTTATTGATTGTCTCTTGCACATTCTGGATACGCCTTGCTTTTTGTAATTTTGCAACCTCCTAAACTGTTTGCTGCCGTAGCCCTTACGTGAAATTCAGTTTTACATTATTTTCGGAAATTCTTGACGGTAAAGTCTACTACACTAGTTCCTCATCTGCTTGGCAAGTCTGTTTGCGTGTTTGCCTTTTCACTTTTGTCTTTACTGGATGTCTAGCTGAATTCAACTCTCTTTTTGCTATATCTACTCATTCAGATAGCTGGCATTTTCCTTGTTTCGTATTGTGAATGTCTGCATCTGTCTACGCTTTTAGATAACTGTATGTGGTTTAGATGAAATTAGTCTACTTCACCTATTTCCATTCAGCTTTCTACACTTCACCTGACCCTCCCGCTAGGAAGGGCTATTCATGCTTCCTTTGGTTTCGTTCTGACTTTTCAGTGTTCATGTTTTCGTTTCTGTCGCATATTCCTAAGGGCTATTTATGCTCGTTTTTCTTCATAAGACTTAGTTACTGCTACTGGAACCAGCTCTTGTATTCCTCAGATTTCCTCCTAGAGAATTGGTATCGAAATAAGTGATACCCAGCTCTGATTATTCCTTCCCTTTCTCAAAAGTGACGTCGTCAAACCTTAATCTATCTTTCTAGTTGAGTAAAGTTTTCATGCATTCTCATTACCTTAATTTTCCTTCGTCGTTTCCTTCGATTAGCACACGCCTCATTGTTTTGGCGTTGAATTGGACTTTTAACGACTAACAAATTTTCCACAACCTGACTAATGTATTGACCTCTACGTCAGGTGAATCACCATCTTTATATGGCCGTGACAATAAATTTGCTGAAACCTCCCTACTCCAAGGTATGTTGCCAACTGTAAGATAGTGTTCCTGTTATCGTGACGTACATCGTGAGATTTCTCTAAGAGGTCTCTCGCTGTCTTTACCGATTGTAGCGTATTCCACAGTCCCATGTACATGTCCGAGTACCGCTCCTATGCTGCCATCATTGATGTCGTGGTTATTGTGAAGTTTCCTGAGAACTGATGGTTTTTATGTTATTTTTTCGACTCCGAGGAGTTCCTCTATTCAATTAGATATTCTTGACTTTCCTGTGTAAACAAGATTTTTATCGTTCGACAGCTTGTACAAAAGCGATTCAGTCTCGCGAAGGTTTCTCACAAGACGACTATAGAATATCGCTCCTTCAACAGATTATCTCACTTTCATATCGAGAGGAGGCCTTTATGTTCGTTAAAAAGTATTCGGGAGACGGTTCTATCTTGCCTTCTGCTAGTTTGTGCCCCAAAATCACATAGCTAATGTTAGTTACCTATGATGTCTTCTTGGCAATTCTCAAACTAGAATCCTGACGACGCCTTATAAATGCTTTAAAATGTTTCACACTGTATGATTTCGTTTTTCCATATACCACCAGATCATCTCTATAAACAATTATGTTTCCCAGATTTCGTAGGCTTGATAAAATTAATATTCTGGGAGTAAAACAGGGGACCTGCTAGTCCAAATGGCATTCGTTAGAACTAATATTGTTTCTGGCATACTCCACAGAGCTTCTTGAATTTGTAACTTACTGTTATTCGTAGGTACCAGCTTCTTGTTAGGATATCTAGTACTGTAAACACATTTACTTGCATCAAATAGTTCGAGGACTTTACCACTGTTCGCAGTTGTTTGGCTTTACTTGGGTGCTCGGACGGACTTGCATAATATCGTGCCTCAACATACTTATAGAGATGTCAAACACCCACAAGGGGTCACAGTAGATCATTTACATGAACCACAAACTTGTGACTCAGAGACGGCCTAAGTACACTTTATGCAGCAAGGAGTGCCTTTATTTGTGATATTTTGAGGCTATATATATGAACGAAAACAAAAATCGAGATGTTTAAGCTTTTGGAATTCATCGAATACAGGAAGCCAACGAAGTAACAGTATTTGGGTGAGTGGCTTATGGGGTAAAATATGTTATTACAAGGGATTCAAAGATTTTACATAGTTGACAAGCAACTCCGGGTTTATTAATAAGTCATTTTTTCAATTAATTTTAGATAACGACTTATCGGGAAATGCCTGTCCCTGCACAAAAATACTTAGTAAACGGCATAGATTTATCCTTAATTACCACAAGTCCAAACCTAACCACATATATATTGTTCTCACTACATCGGATTGGTGAGAGCTTCTGTGAAGTAAGCTTATTAAAATAGGTCTTATTAGGAATGAAAAACCTATTCCTAAATAATAAAACCACCTTTAAATGCTACTCCTACACAAATAGCGTTTCAGCCCTGCCTCCAAATCCCAACGTCACAACAAGTTTATGACCCTGATTATCAACCAAAAACTATATTCTTTATTCCTATTATTAACTATAATTTCCAAATCCCATCGCTAAAATTGATTAACACCACACATTCTATTCCTAGTCTTTGTCTTTAACGGTAATGCTAAAATTAACACTCGTTTTCACCATAAATCCTATATTTAGTGTTTGTTTGGCGTTCTAAACTCTTTTTTGGCTAGTAGGTCATAAAAATAGTTGGCCATGAACACACATGATTTGACAATCCCTTACGAGATTTATATTTGGATAACATTTGACGCCATATCTTTTTGATTAACATTTTATGTATTCTAGCTATGTATTCTTGATGACAATTGCTAGGAAAATTGCAACTAACATTATTTTTAATAATTTTAACTGTATCATAAATAATTTCCAAGCCTTTGATACCAGCATACATTTTACGGAAAGCATCGTCATGACAAGTAGTTAATTCTTCCATCTGCAAAACCTTAGTCTTGACCTCCTCATTGCTATTGATGGGTGCCTCATCCACCAGTTAAATATATTCCGGAATAGCAACTGTATATGTGCAAAAACACAGCTACAAGCTACGTTTTTAGAGCATCCACTACCAACACGCCGCCATTCTCATAGGTTTCTCTTACCATAAATGTGCTTTCAGCATCGTATTTGGAAGTATCATGGCCACAAATATAGTTGGTAGCACTATCTTTTATTGTTGAGATGTTGTAGCCCGGAATAGACATCGTATACTAACTAAAATCAATGTAGAATCTTGTCAAGAGTAAGTTAAAGTGTTAGGTGAGAGCCTTGATTTCAAAACTACCTTTCATCAGTTCGCGTTCACTAAATTCATCCTACGAGTTGTTGGTAGTTGGCCAACATAATATTTAATAATAATAATAATAATAATTTATTCTCAAGTAACAATTTGTACATGAGAGCATGCCAGTTTACAGGCATGATCTGAATGATATAAGTAGTAGTATCAATACACAATTCCCTTGTGAGAAGTTGCATCATAATGTAATAATTAGTTCTGAGCGTGTGACACCCAAATCCTAGTGATGGAAAAACTTTACATATAAAGAAATAAGGTCTAGTGAAATTGGGTAATCACTAGGTTTCAGTTAGTAATTAGATGGTACAAAGCTATGATAATAAAACAAGATAAACATCAACGACAGTTGAAGTGTCACGTATAATGTCTATATCTACCCCATGGCATAGCAGAAAACTTTATTAACAAATGTATAGTGCTATTTAAAAATAAATAGAAATAAACACACCAAAAAGGTAGTAAGTTTACCTTAGTACATCAAAGCCCAGAAACGCTACATTACATACTTTATCGCCATAGAGGGCCAGCACCAAAACTACTGCTTTTGTGAGCACCGTTTTCTCGACGGTACATTAGAAATAAACGTAGGTTTTACTCTAGCCAACAAATTTGACACAAGTGAGGACTACCAGGGGATAGTGCACTGTAAGCCTACGCTATGTTTCACCTCAAATGGAGTCAGCTAGACATACTTGTCCCTAAGCTTCTACTTTATACCTGAGGGACGTATATCCAACCCTGTCTTTAGACACATTATCATAGCATTTTCTCTCCCCAAATATGACTCAAATGTTTCGAAAAGTGCCCAGATTATCATTGGGATGGTCTCAATATCTAGGTCAAAGGACGTGTAAGGGACAGCCGTACTCCCTTGACCAAGTCATACTTATGCTTACGAACAACTGTTTAAGTCCTATAATCTGTTATGGTTTCTTTATGAGGAATTTTATAAAGTATCGTAAGATTAGGTTTAATCCTTTTGACCCATAAAGCGTAAAATTTCCAAGCACAACATCTGTCATTACAGGGTTGGCCAGGAGTTAATAGTCCAGTAAAATGTTATTGAACTTTCCCTATTTGCTGTCGACCTGGTGAACGCATGCAACTACATGTACAATTGGGCAGTACTCACGCAGAGGTCTAACACAAATTTTATAAAGAATAACTCTAGATTCGCTGAGGTGATAGTTACGATGAATAAAACCAATAAGTCCGCCAGATTTAGAGACTTGTGGTAAAGCATGCTCAGTAAAAATAAGTTTTTTGAATGCCTTACTCCTAAACCACAGATACTACTTACTTGACGAAATTCGTGTTTGTTAATGCGCAGGTTGATCTCGGTGTTAGATTCTCCTAAATAAAAGAACCCTGATTTTTATCTGTTAAGGGGAAAACAGCCATTTATTACACCATTCAATCAGCCTGTTGAAATCTACTAGCATTATGTTGTTAACATTTCGACCTTCATCTGGGTAGGATGTATGAACAACTTTGAGTTCTCCCGCGATCATAGAGGTTTTACCCTCTTGAAAACAATGGCATGTGTCATTAACATACATAATAAATAATAACGGTCCTATGACTGAGTCAAGTAGTGATATTTTGAGGACGTGAGAGATGTCGCTCTAGTTTTACTAACTGAATGCTATCTTTCTAAAACAAAGCTATCCAGTCATATAATTTGCCCGTTATTCCGAAGGCTTTTTATTTATATAGAGCAGGTGATTGATGTAATTCGTCGAACGCCTTAGCGAAGTCGAAGTATAAAGCAACAAATGTTTTTCCTTCCAGTCTATTGTTGACTATATGGACATAGTATTCTAGATGGCAAGTTATGCAGGATTTCTGTGACATGAAGTCGTGCTAAGAAGATATGACTAGTTTATGCTTATCAAAGTGAATGTAAATCTCCTCTTCCATAACTTTCTCCATGGCTCTAGATAAAACAGAAAGGTGATTAATTGGGTGGTAGTTTTCAGTACCAAGCCTATCGCCTTTATGTGAGGAATTATATATGTGATTTTCCACGATCCAGGGAACGCTCTGCCTTCCAAGAAGAGAATAAATATTTTGGTGAACAGTATTGGGAAGGCTGAGCTACTATATTTAATCAAATAAACCGATATCCCATCTTTTCCACTACTAAATAGAGGTTTTGTTATCTTCTGGAATCTCCAGCATTACTAACTGTTAATTGGAAGACAGTTAATTAATTCTGGTTGAAACTGACAATCGCTTCTATACATGAGCTATTCCTAGTAAAGGAATGAGCAAAGGATTCACAAAAAGCCTCATAGATCTCCATAGAGTTACTAGTCATTATTTAAAATTCAAAAAAGTAGGAGGACTGGACTGGGCACAAAGTTTTTCCTGGGGATGGCTGCTAAATAGGTTATCAGGTAAGGTCAGATTCACTTTTTCGGCTTTTACTTCTCTCATATTTCTGTAGCTTACTATATTTATGAACACTAAATGAATACTAAAAACTACAGGAAATTTTTGTTGAACAAATAATTCCTTTCGTAACTTTCTTTGTTTATTTTTTAATTTAACGGGTAGTCAGGTTCCACTAGCTCACTATGCATAGTCGTTTGTGTACTAGTTAATACTTGAATAGCTTCTGATAGTTGTTCGCTATCTCATAAATTTAGAGTGGTGTTCTCAGAATGAGAACAGTCTTGGAGAGTACTGCTGGTAATTCTATGTTTGCTAGTATCAGTGGAAGTCGGAGTGTGCGGATTATCTGTTGACATGTCTAAATCGACACATTTACTGTTCTTAGGGTCCGTTACATTTATGTAGGACGGGGATTGTTAATCTGATTGAGTACAGCTGACTCTAGGACACGGTGAAAGGTATGTATGGTTGGATAAGGTCGAAGCTTAAGTAATGTTTTGGTTAAAGCTTAATTACGTCGTCATGGAGAATAATGTGATTAGCCGTTATTCGTCGCAAATTCGTTTTGCATGAAACTATCTTTATATGCCTGGGGCCGGTAACATTTAGTGTCGCCTACGAGACTGATAAACCATTTAGCGTCAAAGTTAACTAGATGTGGAACAGGACTGAACAATTAGTTTGACAGTCTTTTTTCTTAATCTTCTACAATCTCACGAGTTATGCAACACGTTACGGGCTTTCAAAATGACCAACTTTGCCTTATGTAGACAGAATTTGTCACATATGTTATAAACATTAGTTTTATGGTAGAATTTTAGTCAATTCACAACTTCGTTGACTATAAGTTTAGTAAAGGTCTCCAACGTCCATGTCATCTTTTGACGTAGTAGATAGGATATGGGTTCTAAGTCCAACAAAATACTGTTAATTCTGCTCAGAGTAGATTTCACTTTCTCCAGTTCGGCTGCACAATTTATATCGTTATTTGAGTTCCTCATAATGTTCACAGCGCTTACAAGTGGTGATAGAAGAAAAATTCCAACGAAGGATATATCGCTTAGTTTTGGTTAACTCCTACTAAGTTTAGAGAGGTTAACCCTACTGCGTACCATTGAAGTATTAGAACACATTATGTAGTTATTAGTGGTGTCGTATCTTAGATGACATCACTTTCTGAAAAGTAACTGTATGTCGTTTATTTCCATAGTACATTAGAAATGTTGTTTCCAGTGATGTTTTAACCTTTCTCTGAATCTAAGCTTGAATCGGTTAGCCACTTCATGTTTCTATTATCTAGTTTCCACCCTGTGCAACCTTTATGTAAGGCGTTAAGATCAATTAATATAACTTTCTGAAAAAAATATGAATGGTGTTACGGCGGTGAATATCGTACATTTAACGTGTATTCGTTAGTGCATTCTACAAATGATGTAAACGTACACAGCACTTTAAGTTCACATTCTACTGGCATCGCACACGTAAAATGTAGAAAGTTAAGCACACTGTGGAATCGCTCCAGTCAAATGCGCCACCTGCTACTTGCTGAGGGACTATTCGATAATCAACCCATTTTAATGATTCTATTAGTCCTGTTGGGACAGATGTTATCTGTAACCCCAAGAAATTGGTTATTAGTTGCAAGAACATTACATTCACTTCGTTTTTGTTAGGTATCGTGATCATCATCAAAGAGGAAAAGGGATTAATTGCAAATACTCATTAAGATTGGCTAGGGAAACTTAGACCCTATATTAATCTGTGTAACCTCTTTACCATTACTACGTGCTGAGTAGTTAGTAGTGAGCAGATGTTGATGCTAATATTTGAAATTCCTGTCAGTGGTTTTGCTTAAGTCATTTGCTTAAGACATTAATTGTGGTGATCTCCTATAATCAATTCATGTGAACCTAAACAATCATTTGTTTTGTGTGAACTTTAGGCATGGTGCTATCACAAACATCGAACTATGTTATAATTCATGTATCTATTCTTATGTCTGAATGTTTGCGTGCCTGCCTACTCATTTCTCTCGATGCATTTCTTCGGTGTTTTATGCTGATATGACTTTTATGTTTCATACATACCACTAGTAGTTCTATTTTCACCTCTCTATACTTAAGGGCTTGGTGCTTAGATATGGTGTGTTTTTCGATCAAACCGCTTGCTGGCTTGTGCTCACTTTTCCTAAAAATGAGCACTATACAATCCTACTAATGCCACTGTTAGATTCTTACTGTGTTACTACGTGACCATAATTAGGAATACTTAGCACTATGTACTACAGCAATAATACATCACTGGCTTATGCTTATTTAAGTTTAATGGTCACCTTATCAATGTAACAAATATTTATGAAAGTTTATTGTGCTACAGAAACCTCATGAGTGATTATTAAACAGTCCGATGTCTTTTGAATGGGGGGGGGTGATAATTTAACTTCGTAAGTAACGGTAAGTGGAAAATTGTGGTGTCTTACATACGATCCTTAAGACTATAAGTTATCTTTACTGAAATTAATCAAACACGCCACCAATGGGCAGTTGGATTTAATGTACTCAGAATAATATTTTAAATCTTAGCTTCCGTGTTCCTTTTTCCCCGACCATTAATAATGATAAAGAACAAACTGCCAAAATAGGGTGCTAACACTATAAATTTCAGTTCACATTATCTTAATGGTGAGTAGACGTTTTGCCTACTCTAAACATGCAGAAGGTTTTTGGTCATTAAATATGATTAAATAGGAAATATATCGCTTACAATGATAAGATAGAAATGAACTCCGGATTCTACTCCAAGGCATTCTGTTTCTAGGTAGAAGCTGTAAAACTTGATTCTACAAACCGACAAGGATGACGGTTTGTCTCAGTAAAATCAGAAGTGTGGATGGTGACTCGGTCCTCATCTTCTAGTGATTGCAAAACATTTCATGAATAAACCCACCTTATAGAACTTACGTTTATTTACAGGTATGGTTGCATTGGTATAATAATAAGCACACATAAAGATGAATCTTAGAGAAATAAGCGCACGGAGAGAATTAAAATTGCAACAATATTGTTAACAGTGAAGGGGGGGGTTTCAACCCATAATGGTTTCACAATAGTGGTGTATTCTTACGAACTCACAGTAAACAGGTTACTATAGGAAAATTAATTACAGAGTACACATCATCTGGCTAATCCAGGATGAGTGTTATATACAACTGAATGCAAGAGAACCAAGAGTAGTAGGACCGAATGAAATTATTTATTATGTTCACGGTACACATATGAAGACCATAATTATCTAGTCACATTACCTATTTGACCTAGGAATAAGAGCAATGCAAATGACTTAGATCGTAGTGAAATTCATAGAAATAGAGTACAATAGACCCACAAGTATAAACCCATGCGGAAACAAGTAAATCTAACTACCAATAGCTGTTATATAGCTGTCAAGTAAAACGAAAGTTTGCTTTTTCTTATCCTTCAACGTTCTTTGTAGGTTTGGTCTTTTAATTTGAACAGTGCATTTCTTAGCCTATAGTTGAAACACTAAGGATTTACGATTATAATTTCTAAGTAGGCACTTCGATATGCTGCGGAAAAGAAAAATTCACATCGTTTGTTGTAAATAATGAAAATGATATGACAGTTTTCCCTTAACTTATACCAGATGTAGCGACCTACATTTACACAACAGCGTGGAAAGGGATAACGTATAACGAGCATTTTCGAGTAAATTGTATTTTGAATAAAGTAACGCGCTTCCTTTATAGATGGCTAACATGCTATTATGTGAAGATCAAATGTTGCACAGATAGACTCCACAACTGTTGTTTTACATGATAAATCATTACTAAGGGAGAGATAAGACGGAGGGCATAAAACAACAATAAAACTATCCTAAGGTTACCACATGGATAAGCAAATTCAATGCTCAGTTAAACACGATGAAAACAGTTTTCTCAAACAACCTTATGATAGGTCTATAGGACAAAATATATACGTGAAACCAAGTTGGGTAAGTTTATTTAGTAACATATTCGTACGCTTAAAGTTCATATTCTTTTGCTAGTGCAGTACGAAAAAATAATTGACGCCTTTACTCTCAGCGCGGGATTTGCTGGTACAACAACTTACACCCACCCCCCACCCACAATAACCTCTCGATCGATGACTTTATTTATATAAACAAACGAGCAGACGAGAAAAATCATAGTACAATTCAGGCAGTTCCCCGTTTCTGGATTTCGGGTAAAAACAACTGGTGACAGTTGTTGAAAGAGAACGGGCTAAACGCTTCAACACAAATGCCATAATTGTTGCAAAACATAATCCATTCAGAGACTTGTCTTAGTTTGTTTATATGTTTATTTCTACCAGTCTGAACGTTAGTCTTGCTGACATATGGGTTTCCCGATTGTCATAGACCGTTGCTGCTGAAAGTTCCTCCTGTTGATTACAAAATTGTGGAGAAACTTAGTAGAACAACTAACGTAATTCATTATTTTTTGTAATGTCTTGTTTGAACCCTCGGGGATGTCTTGTCAGCCTGTATTTGGGAAACAGTGTGGAAATTTGTGGCCTAATCACATGTAATAAAGTTAAAGAAGCCCTAGAACCCCTGTTAACTGTCAGTTTTGTATTTTCATAATATCAGTAGTTTATGTCTACGCACTGAATAATCTCAGAATGTGGGGAGAACAGGGAACAAAGTCTTCTTATTATTAATTAAATTATTTCGTTGACACGTTTGGTTATATAAGTAAAGTGAAAGCACAGGTCAGTAGGATGCAGAGGAGTAGGGAATGGGTTAAATTTCCAGTTTTATTAGTTAATCTTTGTAGGACGGATTTTAGTGGTTGACGTCGGTGGTTAGATTTAGATATAAGCGCAACGAATTTATTATTCTCACAAAAATAGAGGTGTACAATCATCCACACACTTCAAAACATAATCCAAATTTCTTGAGTGTTATATACAACTGAATGCAAGAGAACCAAGAGTAGTAGGACCGAATGAAATTATTTATTATGTTCACGGTACACATATGAAGACCATAATTATCTAGTCACATTACCTATTTGACCTAGGAATAAGAGCAATGCAAATGACTTAGATCGTAGTGAAATTCATAGAAATAGAGTACAATAGACCCACAAGTATAAACCCATGCGGAAACAAGTAAATCTAACTACCAATAGCTGTTATATAGCTGTCAAGTAAAACGAAAGTTTGCTTTTTCTTATCCTTCAACGTTCTTTGTAGGTTTGGTCTTTTAATTTGAACAGTGCATTTCTTAGCCTATAGTTGAAACACTAAGGATTTACGATTATAATTTCTAAGTAGGCACTTCGATATGCTGCGGAAAAGAAAAATTCACATCGTTTGTTGTAAATAATGAAAATGATATGACAGTTTTCCCTTAACTTATACCAGATGTAGCGACCTACATTTACACAACAGCGTGGTCACAAACCAGTGATATATTTCCAGCCATCTTAATTTGATCACGAACATATTGAATATTTAACCCAAATCAATCACAATTCCAAATATCTCAAGGTCTTTGTTTTTATGATCCCTCATTATCAACAGCCTGTGACGCAATATCCTGTCCCTGGGAGAGCTATTATATCTGGTAAGACACATTACTTCAGATAAAATGACTTGTTCGAAGTTGGTAATCTTATAAATTAATCCTTTTACAATTCATATTTATTGCTTAGTTCTTATTTCACTGTTTTTTTAATGATACTGCTACGACTGACTTGCCATTCATCGTGGCAATTAATTTCAATTTCCGATGTATTTAACAAACCTACCCATCTAATAGATATTACAGGTCCAACGTTGCTTAGATACTACTTTAAAAACCCATATATATAAATAAGTCCCCTAATATATTTGTTAGACTTCAATACTGTTTTTGATATTTCGAGCCCGTGAACAATTAGTCAGAATTACCTTTGTCTTGTTTGGTTGGCTTACAGTCACAAATTGTGGACTATAGTTTTCCGTCATTGGACTGCTCCTATTCTAATTGTTTATACGTGATCAGCTTACCACGGATTCTCAAGCTCTCCTATGCAAGCATAGTTTTTGGATTTAAAGGAGAACAAAAACCTTTTGTAATATTTCCCCAGGGATATTTAAATGAAATACGTATTTGGGTCATCAGTAACTTCATGCAACATAGTGCCAGTAAGTGCATATCACTTGGTGAGCGTACTGTGTTAAAAAATCCGATACATATTTTATCACATAAAAGACCGTAAATACTACTTTCTGACATTAAGTGTCTTCTGTATTTTCTCTCGAGTTAATAAAGCTTAATGTGTCGTCTAGCTTATTACCGGGACCTTAGGTACATAGACTCACTACTGATTTCAAAGTCTATTTAGGCTCTCGGAAAAACTTATTCTGCCCCTTTGCTTCAGGAAAAACAATTTTTGAGGGTGTTTAAACAGTACCAACAAAAAAGGAGTCGTACTACACATGACTGTCAGTCAGTCAGTCAGTCAGTCAGTTACAACGTAGAACTTGGTACGTGCGTACATCAGTTCAAGTTGCCACACCCCAGTTAGCAAATAGGGATTAAATTGTCGAATCGAATCCCAGAATAGCGGAGGTAGAGACAGAGTTAACATTGATGGAGAGGATTGGAGATCGGAGATGACATTTGCGAAAACATAATTCAGTAAGAAGAAAACTTGATGAATCCAGAAGCTTAGAGTTTACATGAAGACAAGGAATGGGTATTCCTACGCCATTGCCGACAATTTCGAATCATATCTCCCAAAGTCTCTAACCATTTATTACGATCATCACACGGACCTAAACCAGGCAGTCTGCACTTATTAACGTGGCTCAGCCCAATTCTCAATGACTTCATGGATTGGTGCCTTGTTTTGGTTTGTCCTCCCCTAACTTTCTCCAAGCCTACTCCCACACCAGACTGCATTGATCGTCGAGGTAGGTGATGGTTGGGCATACGCGACACATGCCCTAACCAACTCAGCTGATGAAGATTTATTACTTCATCAATAGATTTAACATACTTACCTAGTACTTTATTCCTAACTAACGTATTGCCCATTCGGTGGTCCCAGCAAACACGACCAGTGCTTCGAACACATCTATGATCGAATACTAGTAATCTACGAATATTCCCTTTCTTTAGTAGCCACGTTTCATATCCATAAGGTAAAATGGGTCGAACTGCTGCTCAGTAAACGCATCCTTTGGTCAGTAGACGGATGTCTCGCCTACGCCACAAGTGACGAATTCCCAGAAGCTAATTGGGCCTTATGTTTACGAGCCGAGATTTCGTCAGACACCAGACCGTCAGGACTGATAAAGCTCGCGAGATAAGTTAAGCGGTTAACGCATTCAACCACCTCTTTCTGTATCACTAATTTCTACACCGATGCAAGCCGATCCCCCTTCTGACAACCGGAGCAACAATTAATGTACTCGACCGACCTCAAACAGCTGTCCCCTGGACACTGCGGTCACACTCTCAGGTCATCAAGACCTCCTCTAATCCTCTTTCTCTTTCAGGTTCCTCAAGAATAACCCTTCCACGGTGTGGGCAACCGGGAAGTGATAACCGCCCTCATACCTCTAACACCACAGGAGATCATTTTGCTCGAGGTCAAATCCCACCCTCAACTCTCAATAACTCCCTTATTCCCACGATTAACCCGACGAGCCTAACCTTATCACCTCACGCCTCTAATGCTAATGGTTTGAGTTCACAAAACGTTATTCCTGGTCTCCTGAAACCTCGCACTAAACTACATATCGGAGCTTTTAACGTTCGAACCTTAGGCCAAATAGGACAACAGGCCTCCCTAGCCATGACCCTTAATTCTCGTTCCATCGATGTCTGCTGTGTCTCTGAAACGCGTATACAGGATCCAAGTACAATCATTCACCTGACCTCACCTTGTGAAAACAAAGAACCGGTCCGGTTCACCCTTCGTATTTTCGGAGACCCCATCGCTACCACTCGAGGTCTTGCTGGTGTAGGTATAGCACTAAGTTCAAAAGCTGAACAGGCTCTCCTTGACTGGATTCCCATAGACAGTCGGTTATGCGCTGTCCGTCTAAACGGGACGGTAAGAACTCGGAAAGATAGGGACACACGCCGTTGCCTCTTTGTTGTCTCTGCCTACGCTCCCACTGATTGCAGCTCAGATGAAGTAAAAGATGAATTTTACAGAAAGCTTTCAGACCTCCTTCGTAAAGCTAAGCGTACTGATGTAGTGATTATGGCTGGTGACTTTAATGCCCAAGTAGGTAGATTAGACGAAACCGAAAGGCACCTAGGTGGATCCTATGGTGTTGAGGCCCAACGAACAGATAATGGCGATCGCTTATTACAACTGTGCTCAGATAATCGTCTATTTCTCGCAAACACTAACTTTAAACATAAAGAAAGACATAAGTTGACATGGCGGCCTCCACAGTCAACTCAACGTTGGTCTCAAATAGACCACATTGCTATCAGCCACCGTTGGAGAGGCTCGATAGAAGACTGCCGCTCATTTTGGAGCACATGTTTAGACTCAGACCACGCTTTAATACGAGCGCGTATTAGTCTGCGTCTCACTGGACGTAAAAGACCCACGGCAAAGATCCCCATAAGAGTTCAACTTAATGATGAAAAAGTCAAGAATATATTTCAGGAACAACTTAAAAACCAATTAGTCAACTGTATAAACGATACCCACCGCGAGTCAGCTTGGAATGATATCCAAAAAGCTGTTGAAACAGCAGTGATATCTACTAGTAAACTAAACCAAAAAGTTAGGAAAACTCAGTGGATTTCAGCTGCATCTACTGAACTGATAGATGCTCGGCAACACATCCCGTCTAGTCCTAAATACGATGAGGAGCGAAGGCAACTTAAACGCAAACTGGTTAAAAGCTTACGAAATGATCGTGAGCAGTGGTGGGTAGCGAAAGCTAAAGAGATGGAAAAGGCAGTGGCAATAGGTAACAGTAGGCAACTGTTCAGACTTATCAAGGGAACGGGCATCAAAAATCCAACTGTAAGTGAAACTATCGCAGAAAAAGATGGGAGCACTATTCACTGTCAATCCAGAAGGTTGGACCGATGTGCATAACACTTTAGGGAACAGTTCAATTGGCCCTCGGCGTCATCCCAGTTGCCCACCATTCCCAAACAATCTGAATGGCAAGTTAATACTGGTCCCCCAAGTCTTAGTGAGGTTGAGAAGGCTATAGGGAACCTAAAGCGAGGTAGAGCAGTAGGACCCGATGGGTTGACCCCTGAGATATTTAGGGATGGTGGTCCAGTTTTAGTAGCGAGATTAACCGGGATCCTGGCTAGAATCTGGGAATTGGGCGTAATCCCACCTGACTGGTCTCAAACACTAATTGTTCCAATCTATAAGAAAGGACAGAAGTCCTCCTGTGACAATTACCGAGGAATCAGCTTAACTAATATAGTGTCCAAAATATTAGCTTCAATCATACTTCGACGCCTAACTAAAGCTCGTGAAGAGCAGACTAGAGAGAACCAAGGTGGTTTCAAACCTGGACGTGGCTGCATAGACCACCTATTCACACTTCGGCAGGTTCTAGAACATAGACACACTTTTAGACGCCCAACAATAGTTGTATTCCTTGACCTTAAGGCGGCATTTGACTCTATCGATCGTAAGGTTATGTGGCAATGTCTGTCAATGAAAGGCGTACCAGAGAAGTACATTAACCTTATACAAGCTCTCTACTCGAACACCACATGTCGAGTGAGAGCTTATGGCAGATTGTCATCAGAACTGATTACCTCAAGTGGTGTTCGTCAAGGTTGTCCGCTTTCCCCATTTTTATTTAATTTTATCATTGATATACTTTTAGAGTTGACATTCTCATCGTCTGACTTCGGCGGGGTTGACCTCCTTCCAGGAGATAAACTAGCTGACTTAGAATATGCAGATGATATAGTTCTCTTAGGCGAAAATGCTGATAAAATGCAGAATCTTTTGACTACCTTAAACAAGAATGTAAGGATGTTTGGGATGCGATTCTCTCCACCCAAATGCAAAATGTTACTTCAGGATTGGATTGATTCGACACCGAAGTTAGTGATATGGAGTGAGGCAGTTGAACGTGTTGACCGCTTCACTTATCTTGGCAGCCTCAAGAATGACCCTTCTACGGTGTGGGCAACCGGGAAGTGATAACCGCCCTCATACCTCTAACAGCACAAGATTTTGCTCGAGGCAGCCTCATCAGCCCTGACGGTCTGGTGTCTGCTGAAGTCTCTGCGCGCATACATAAGGCCCGATTAGCTTTTTGGAATTTGCGTCATCTGTGGCGTAGGCGAGACATCCGACTACTGACCAAAGGACGCGTTTACTGCGCAGTAGTTCGGTCTGTCTTACTTTATGGATGCGAAACATGGCCATTAAGGATAGAGGATATTCGTAGGCTCCTGGTATTCGATCATAGATGTCTTCGAAACATTGCTCGTGTTTTCTGGGACCACCGAGTAAGCAATACGTGGGTTAGGAATAGAGTACTAGGTGGATACAGTAAGTCTATTGATGAAGTAGTAAATCTCCATCAGCTAAGGTGGTTATGACATGTGTTACGTATGCCTGACCACCGCCTACCTCGACGAGCAATGCTGTCTGGTGTAGGAGTAGGCTGGAAGAAAGCTAGGGGCGGCCAAACCAAAACATGGCACCAGTCCATGAAGTCATTGACAATTGGGCTGAGCCATGTTAATAGGTGCAGACTACCTGGTTGGGGTCCGCGTGACGCTCGTAATAAATGGTTAGAGACTTTGGGTGATATGGCTCAAAATCGTTGGCAATGGCGCAGGTGCATCCATTCCTTGTCTTCCTCCAAATCCTAAGTTTCTGAACTTATCATAATTTTCTCTTTACTGGATCATATTTTCTTAAATCTTCTCGGTCTCTATTCCCTTCCATGAATACTAACTCTGTTACTACCTTCCCCACTCTGGGATTTGATTCGACAATTTAATCTCTATCTGCTAATTGAGGCATGGCAACTTGAACTGACGTACGCATGTACCAAGTTCTACGTTGCAACTGTCTGTCTGTCTCTCTGTGATCCTGTAGCAACATTTTGCATTTGGAGGGGATAATCGCATCCCAAACATGCTTGCATTGATGCTTAAGGTTGTCAGAAGACTGTTCATTTTGCCAGTATACTCACCAGAGAGAATTATATCATCTGCATATTGTAAATCATCAAGTTTATCTCCTGGAAGGAGGTCTAGCCTAGAGAAGTCAGATGACGAAAATGTTAACTCTAAAAGCATGTCGATGATAAATTTAAATAAAAATTAGGGAAGCGAACAAACTGAGTGGACACCACTTGAAGTAATGCATTCTGAGGACAGTTCGCCATGAGCTCTGACTCTACACGTAGTGTTCGAGCAGAGAATTTGTATAAGGTTAATGCACTTCTTTGGTACGCCTTTCAATGACAGACATTGCCATATTATCTCACGATCAATAGAGTCGAACGCTGCTTTAAGGCCAAGGAATACAACTATTGTTGGATGTCTAAAAGTGTGTCTATGTTTCAGAACTTGCCGAAGTGTGAATATTTGGTCTATACAACCACGTTCAGGTTTGAAACCACCTTGGTTCTCTCGAGTTTACCCTCCACGAGCTCCAGTTAGTATTAGTTGAAGTATTATTGAAGCTAATATTTTAGACACTATATTCGTTAAACTGATTCCTCGGACTCCTGTCTTCTCTTATAGATTGGGACGGTTAGTGTTAGAGACCAATCACAAGGGATTATGTCCAGTTTGTAGACTCTAGCCAGGATCTCACTTAATCTTGCTGCTAAAACTGGATCACCATCCTTAAATATCTCAGGGGTTAGTCCATCAGGTCCTACTACTCTCCCTCGCTTTAGATTCGCTATAGTCTTCTCAACCTCACTAAGACTTGGGGGGACCAATATCAATTTGTCACTCAGATTGCTTGGGGATGGTGGGCAACTGGGACGAGGCTGAGGGCCAGTTAAACTGTTCCCTAAAGTGTTCTGCTCGTCAGTCCAACCTTCTGGATTGACAGTAAATTATGGTCGCATCGTTTTCAGTGATACTTTCACCTGCAGCCGGATTTCTTATACTCGTTTACTTGATAAAGCTGAACAATTGTCTACTGTTACCTATTGCCTCTACCTTTTCCATCTCTTTATCCTTCGCCACCCACCACTGCTTACGATCATCACGTAAGCTTTTAACCAGCTTGTGTTTGGGTTGCTTTTGCTCCTCATCGCGTTCAGAGCCAAACGGGATGTGTTGTCGAGCATCTATCAGTTCAGTAGATGCAGCTGAAATCCACTGATTTCTCCTAACCTTTTTGGTTTAGTTTACTAGTAGATATCACTGCTGTTTCAACAGCTTTTTGTATCTCATTTCAAGCTGACTCGGGATGGGTGTTGCTTACACAGTTGATTAATTGGTTTTCAAGTTGTTCCTGAAATGTATTCTTGACTTCTTCATCGTTAAATTGAACTCTGAGGGGGGGATCCTTGCCGTGGATCTTTAACGTCCAGTGAGACGCAGACTAATACACGCTCGCACTGAAGCATGGTCTGAGTCTAAACATGTTCTCCAGAGTGATCGTCAGTCTTCTATCGAGCGTCTCCAACGGTGATTGATGGCAATGTGGTCTATTTGAGTTCAGCATTGAGTTGGTTGTGGTGGTCTCAATAGCAACTGATGTCTTTCCTTATGTTTAGTATTGGTGCTTGCAACAAACAGACGGTTATCTGAACATAGTTGTAACAGACAATCGCTATTATCTGTCCGTTGGGCCGCGACACCATAGGATACACCTAAGTGCCTTTCGGTTTCGTTTAGTCTACCTACTTGGGCATTAAAGTCACCAGCAATAATCACTACATCAGTAGGCTTAGCTTTTCAAAAGAGGTCTGAAAGCTTTCTGTAAAATTCATCTTTTACTTCATCTGAGCTGCAATCAGTTGGAGCGTAGGTCGACATAACGTGTGTCCCTGTCTTTGCGAGTTCTTACTGTCCCGTTTGGCCAAACAATGCACAAGCGACTGTCCTTTGTAACTCGGTCAAGGAGAGCCTGTCCAGCTTTGAATTTAGTACTATACCTACACCACCAAGGCCTCGGGTAGTAGCGGTGGGGTGTCCGGAAACGCGAAAGGTTGATCGGGCAGGTTCTTTATTTTGACAAGGTGAGGTCAAGCGAATGATTGTACTTGGATCCTGTATACGCGTTTCAGAGACGCAGCAGACATCGATGGAGCCGGAATCTAGGGTCATATCTAGGGAGGCTTGCTGTCCTATATGGCATAAAGTTCGAACGCTAAAAGCCCCGATATGTAGTTCAGTGCAAGGCTACAGAAGACCAGGAATAACGTTTCTTGAACTCAAACCATTAACAATAGAGACGTAAGGTGATAAAGTTATGCGAGAAGGTTTAGTCGTAGAAAATAGAGAGTTACTAAGAGTTGAGGGTTGGATTTGACCTCGAACAAAATGATCTCGTGTGTTATTAGAGGTATGAGGGCGGTTGCCACTTGCTGACTTCCTGCACCATGAAAGTAGGTACCTGTAAAGGAAACTCGGTTAGTATTGGTCATAGTGACCTTGAAGCGCGATTGCGAAGCCTAAGGAACAACTGCTGGAGGCTGATCACACACGACCTTGTTATGGGACTGTTTAAGTTAGATTGTGACTGGTGGGCGGAATCCAGGACGCGCATTTTGTCCTATTTGGAACTCATCGGCTGGATGTATCCGCACCCCAATGTTGATGTTCACACTGGGATTCGAAGTTTTCGAAGTGTTAGCTCCGTTGTTTAGAAGGCCTTACTATTGGGGACGGAAATCCGTAGAGTAAGGTGAAGTGAAGCATTTCTAGGGTCGACCTTTTCTAACTTCTTCTTTCCTTTGTGCGGCAATTTAATTTTTATCTGCTAATTTGGGTATGGCAACTTGAACTGGTGTACGCAAGTACCAAGTTCTACGTTGTAACTGACTTACTGACTATACTTCTTAAAAGGAGTAGTTTGCCATTGTGACAGCGCTAACAGTGTAGATAATTTCTCATGGAAGTTAAAGTTGATCCCAATTCCCTTTATATATCAACCCGTTAACTAGGATAAAGGAAATACATGTGTGTTATTGATTTAGTCGCCTTTAGATAAATTTACATAACAGAGGCTTAGCACAATTATAAGTCATTGCATTTGACACAGCATATTTTAGCAACAACATGATCAGCAAGAACAAACACAGAGATTGCATTGTTAACATCGATAGTATCAGTAAACTAAAAATAGCACTGGAAACAATTGACAACGATCCCACAAACCTTAACCATCAATATTTCCGTTTTCTGTACGTTCTACATATTGGATAGTTCTCAACTTTATCCAAATACTGTCTTGAAACTAGATCACACTTCGAAAGATACGCTAATTTGTTAAAATCGTATACATCTCTTGCTTTCGATTTGATCTATTTTCACTAAAAAATCATATCTCCGGTAGACGTATGAAATTCATAAGTATTTTAAACGCTAAATGCAGTCTAGAAATCTGGACGATTCGGGAAGAAAATTAGAGAAACCTATATTTGGATATAAATATTATATTCTGTCAGATGTTTTTATAATTAATTGACTAGTTATCACATCCCAGTTTTCAGTGTTTGTTGATATAGGAACAGATTATACTAGGTTAACTGAAGTGTGGCATTTGTCAATATTCATGTATCGAACTGGGTTGTCCTAGTCTGAGTGAGCATCCGGACTGGAATCTCAGTCCTTTATTGTAAACGGGTGATATAACTCTAAATCTAAAGCAGTAATGCAGTTATATTCGGCTTTTGTTCTCCTCAGTTTTGAGTCTAATATCCATTACATTCGTCTCCCATGTTACCCACCCCTTTCTAACTTGTTTAAGGATCTACTTTGTTTCATATTTCTTTTTTCTGTTCATCCTGTTAATCTGCTATCTCACTGTACCTATATTAGGCGTAGTAACTTGATTGATGTAACCTCGTGTCAGGTCCTACGTCATCATCATCATCATCAACAGTAATGTAGAACCGGGCACAAACGCCTGTAGGTTCAAGTTGCCATACCACACTAGCACTACGAGATTATTGAGGTAACGTATAGACAGAATACAAGAGGGAAGAGTAAAGTAAAGATATCCAGAAAATAACAATAGAATTCAAGATCTAGATGAGGTTAAAGAGTGAATACACTTGCGCCACTGTGACCGATTCTGAGCCATATCGCCTAGTGTCTCCAGCCATTTATTGCGATCATCACGCGGACCCCAACCAGGTAATCTACATCTACCTACATGGCTTAGACCAGTAGTCAAGGACTTCATGGACTGATGCCATGTTTTGGTTTGGCCGCCCCTAACCTTCTTCCAACCTACTTCAGCCCTAGCTAACATCGTGCGACGGGGTAGACGGTGGTCGGGCATGGGAAATACATGTCCCAGCCATCTCAGTCGATGAAGGTTAATGACCTCTTCGATTGATTTACCTACGTCGTTCTACGTCGTTTATTGTTGGTAGTTGGGAATTCGATATGGTTCTAATTATATAATTCAATTCTAGATAATTTAAATAATCTCTTATTTTATGAAATTTGTTTGGCTCCTTCTACTGTAGTTATAAAGGTTTTTACTGGTTAGCATTATAACCACAGTAGAAGGAACCAAACAAGCATTCGACAGCGTGGATAGGAGGATGTTATGGAGCCTTCTACGACATTACGGCGTACCCGAGACGATAGTCAACATCATACGAAATTCTTACGAAGGACTACATTGTAAAATCGTGCATGGAGGTCAGCTCACAGATTTATTCGAAGTGAAGACCGGTGTCAGACAAGGCTGCTTATTCTCGCCCTTCCTCTTCCTACTAGTTATCGACTGGATCATGAAGACTGCAGCATCTGAAGACACTCGGAATACAATGGACAACATCAATGCAACTTGATGACTTGGACTTTGCAGATGACCTAGCTCTTCTCACACACAACATCAAATGCAGATGAAGACCAACAATATAGCAGCAGCCTCAGCAGCAGTATGCCTCATCATACACACAAAAAAGCAAGATTCTTAGGTACAAAGTAACAAACACTAGCCCAATTACTCTTGACGGAAAACTTCTGGAAGACGTTGAAACCTTTACATATTTGGGCAACATAATCGACAAACAAGGAGGGTCTAATTCGGATGTGAAGGCGCGGATTGGTAAGGCAAGGGCAGCATTTCTACAACTGAAAAACATCTGGAACTCAAACCAACTTTCAATCAACATTGAAGTCAAAATTTTCAATACAAATGTGAACACAGTTCTGTTGTATGGAGCTGAAACTTGTATTGAGAACTACGAAAAATATCCTTCAGAAGATACAAGTATTTATAAGCAACTGTCTGCATAGGATTCTTCGGATTCGTTGGCCAGATGTTATCAACAACAACCCTCTGTGGCAAAGAACTAGTCAACTTTCAGCCGAAGAAAAAATTAGGAAAAGACGCTGGGGGTGGATTGGACACACATTGAGGAAACCATCAAACTGTGTCACAAGACAAGCACTGACTTGAAATTCTAAAGGCCAAAGAAACAGAGGAAGACCCAAGAACACATTGTGTCGGGAATTGGAAACAGACATGAAGAGAGTGAACAGCACCTGGGAAGAGCTAGAAAAGAAAGCCTAAGACAGAGTTGGTTGGAGAATGCTGGTGGGCGGTCTATGCTCCACTTGGGGTAACAGGCATTAATTGATTGATTGATTCCTTCTACTGTGTATGCGATACGTTTATTCCTCATTCACTTCCTTATTTTTCAAGGTCCACGTGCTTCCGGACCAGGTATTCTACCGTCAATGGTTGGTCAGGATGGTAATCAGATCGGTCAGCTAGCAGGTAGACGTATGTTAACTGCTGATCCTCGCTTGCATCAAATTATTGGACGAGCTGCTACTGCGTAAGCATTACACCATTTACTATTATCTTTACTGAAATTGTACTGGTGGAATATTACGCATATTTATTTAAAATTCCCAGTTATTCCCGATTGTTTACCACTGAAAATAATACTTGATATTTAACCAGCAAATAAGACATCGTAAAACTATTTATGAAATATTACGCGAGTTAAAATATAGAAAAACGAACGAACTAGCAAAACGTTTGTGGCGTGAAATGTAATTGATTAACTGAAAAGTTGATGTGTTATCCTCAGATGTTAGTGTAAGTAATATAATTCTTTATGCAAAGTTTTTACCACCGTGCAAAGTGGTATACACAGTCTACGAAACATGCGTAACTGTTTTTCACCTTGTTTAACTGTTCGCTTATTCTTCCACCTATGTATAGGTATTGTCAATTCTAATTATGAATTCGTATTCTTAGCCACACTTCGATAATAGTTGGAATTGTACTAGAGCATAATATATGTTGGAATTATTTGAGTTTTCGATATTACGGTAATTTAGTGATCTAGGCGTTGTCACTAACATTCCAGAAATATAATGTGATTAATTAAAATAGGAATTTGACTAATAATAAACTAGAATGTCGAGGGACTTATGTATAGCTTAAATAAATTTTGTCCGGTAAAATAGCCTAATAATACAGACATATCCGTGCATTCAGACAGAGACGCAGGAGCGTATATAGGTGGTCATGATTAATTATATATCTAAATACAAATAGCCAGTAGAATTGAAATATCACATTAGAGTATCACGGGATTATCTGCTTGTGGGTACAATACACAAAAGCATTGTGCCTGTTTTGCTACACTCATTACATGTATCGATTGAGCAGTTAATATGAATCATACTAAAAGGAACTAAGCGAGCCAGGCAAACTACTCGAAAATTCTTGAGGTTGTGAATACAAAATATTTGGGGGAAACCAATTTAGTTTTAGGCATAATATTAGTCCTCCGATTCTAGAGGAGAAATATACTTACAACCTCCTCTCACTGGACCTATTTCTTTACCTGCAGTCGGGATTTGATTCGATTAGTTGGAGGATATATTGCAGCAGCAGTTGGGATATGTGGCAACTATAAGAAACCGGAATTTGTAGTGGGACTTCATTATATAGTTTGGAAACAATCGCACTAACAGATGCACTCATCTCGTATGCATTTACTCTTTTCAAAACTGTGAGATGTGTTTATGAAACCGAAAAGCTTTTTAACTAGGAAATTAATGACCGTTTACATTTTTTGTGTGAGTCAGGATCCGATTGTAGCACTTAAACGTGACGTTCGGATAAGTGGTAATGTATATCATGTAAGCTCTTTCAATAAACATGAAGTAGTTGTTCGTGTTGATGTTAAGTAGACAAACTACCAATTACTAGGATAACTCATAAACATCTCATTTCGAAACTTGGTACGGATATTCCACTTTGTGTAAATTCTGCGTCCAGAGATGTGTTTTTGATGTATCACGTCTGTAGGAAAAATATCGTATTGTTCAAATCCATCTCTAATTACACATTCACTTTATATGTTTTGTTTAAATCTGATGATATTTTTCTCCAGTTTATCTAGAGACTGTGCGAAGAAGCAATTTTAAAAAGGTTTTATGTCGTATTTTGAATGCTATGCTGCTTAGTATCTGATTATAGGTTCATGTATTTGGATTCGACTACAAATTTTGAACACGAATTTGTTATGTTATTCACTTAGACCACTTACGAAAAATAACGTTATGAGAACTAATATAACGACCAATCAAACAGTGACTTGGCGTTGTATGCGTGTTGATTTGCACCGGTACTGTCTAGTCTCAACCTGGAATGGGAAGAACACGAGATCACTGATTCAACCAGTCTAAATTCAGCATTTTATTTCATACATTCGTTTAAATGTATACATTGATATCCAGGCCGCATAACAACCCAGTTAGAATGATAATATCAATACAAAGCAGTAACATAAACAATAGAAAAATGAAGTAGTGGGTACACGAATAATAAGTACTGGTTTGTGAGGAAAAAGACAGTGACAGTTAGGGGTCAAATGGCAAGTCAGGATGAGGTGAACATAAGAATAATGGAAACAAAATGTTTAATTTATGTGTAATTAAAATATATAAAACAATCTCCCAAAAAGTGATTCTTCAAGTTTCATCATTCTTCAGAACTCATTTTTTATAGCAGAATTAATATGACTGAAGTAGATGAAGTGAGTCTAGAAGCTATTCCCAGACGATTGAAAGTCAAGTTATTGACGAATCGTTCATTTTGCCATTAATCTGGCATGCAGTCTGTCAGTAAAGTCGCTATCACCTGTTTTGTTATAAATTCAAGTTAACATTAAACACCATTCAGCATATGGTTAGTTGAAAATTGTAGAATGCCAGTATTGTGTTTGGTATAGAATATCATACATCGAGTTAAATGTCTATAATTTGCTAATGCCAAAGTAGTGGTATTTCAACCTTTCAATTTACTTTGTGCTATTGAACATTGACCAACATTTTAAATCGAATAGCTTTGTTTTTATATAAGCGATCGTTATTGTTTGGTTCTTTGATTGTAAAAAAATTTCCAAAACATTTCCTTTAGGAAGCGAAAGCGTCGTTTGGCTGATCGTTTGCTTACAAAGACAGTGCGAGAAATCATTCCAGAGTCTGAGTCGTATATGGAGCTCTTAGAAGTTGAAAAAAAATTGGACTTCGTCTTAATGCGTAAGCGTTTAACTCTTCAAGAAGCAATGAAGAAACCTTTTAAGGTAATGCACACATTTTCGGACAGGATAAGCGTTTATATTGTAGGTTAAGCGCAAATTGAGAGTTATGCTAAGCAGTACTTTTAAACCCGGTTCTACCGTTATGTCTGTAGGATCAGATGGACAGCCTACTCCTGGTGATTGTGCACCTGGTTGGGAGCTGAAAGTCGAAGGACAGTTGTTGGATAAAGTCAGTGGATAATTCAACTAATATTCCTTATATGTTGTTCTCAACACTTTTGTCCTTTGTAAATTTAATTAAATTAGTCCTTCAATTGATGTCGTACTAGATCATTGGTTATAGCTGTATTATAATTGAATATTGTAAGGTTGACATCTATCTGTATTGAAGGCATTAAGATATTCAGGAAGTTAAGTACATTCTGGAAATGCTGGCTGATAATAATTTTTAAACCTATGAAAGTAACTAGTATACCTTTAATCGATGTTACTAAACGTGGATAGTGGTGTGGTAATTTGTGATGCATCGTGTGTAACTGTAAGCTAGCCTAAAGAATAGCGATTAGTTGTAAAGTTCTTTAGGTTTATAACGTTCTGTTTTTATAGGTCCCACATTTAAAATTAAAAATTAGTACTGTTTTCCAATTAGTGAAAAAGAGTATATGTTCTTGCATTTTAGCCTGGTCAACCGAGTAATAATGACCCCAAATGTCGTAGAAAGTTTTCATCCTTCTTCAAATCACTAGTGATCGAATTGGATCGTGAACTCTATGGCCCTGATAATCATTTAGTTGAGTGGCACAGAACAGCTACCACAGCCGAAACTGATGGATTTCAGGTAATTATTTTACTTTCATCATATATATATATCATTAGAAGTTAGCCCGGGCTATAGTCCAGGGTCTAAAGTGATAAGACCATTGAAAACATTTAGGGATGAAAATAGTGAGTTCACTACGGCTGGATGAATGGTGACAGATAAAGCGGCAGTAAAGAAAATTTAAAGAATGAAGTAGTTACAAGTGATGCAGTTAAATAAGTTCGCATATATATCACGTGCATTATGACAACTGAGTACATTTATATCGTGGTAATAAATTTTGAATTATGCCACCCAAAATCTATAATTATTGATTTCTTAGGACCCCAGATACACACAACTGGTACCAGCTTTGTAGATTAGGATTATGTTTTGATCAGATAATCTTTGAATGTGTAACAGTTCTTTCGAAATAGATAGATATTTGCAAAATGTCCACATCATCCTTTTTAAACAGCTATACATCACAAATGTACGATGATATGGAGTAAACATTTGAACTGTTTGTCTGTCGTCTTACATATATTCAGTTATCTCACTTAAACAATAAGTGGTATATTTAGTCAAATATAGAGTCAAGATTTTGTATGCTTGACAATATTTTGTTGATAATGTATAAACCATGAAGTGCTTTGAGCGTCTCGATGCGATTCATTCAGCTTTATTGTTGTGATGGTGAGTTAGAAAGTTACGTATTTTATCACATTCGTATTATAGTATCATTCTTGTTTGAAAATTAATACCCTGCTAATTATCATTTGCTGGCTTATTGTTGTGATTTGTGATGTTAAATTTAATGCAATAACAGAACGCCGCTTAACTATGTGGGCCCACCATTGTGCTAAGTGAAAATGAGGGATGGTAGGTAGCTTTAGTCGCAAAGTGAATCTATATATACACAAATCACGATCAGTCATTTGATCAGATTTGTACAACGTAGAATGTGGCCCATGTTTGCATCTATCCAAGTTGCCGCACCCGTTTCCATAGCAAAATGGATATTCAAGCTGTAGTAATAGTATTTACATCAGTGGTGGTAAAAAAACTTGGATGTAAAAGATGTTATTCTGAAAGTAAAGATGAAGTCGTTGAAACAAAGATACAAAATGATTTCAAGCAAAGATGTCGTGTATTCATCTTCACTGTTATCAACTCTGGGTCCTGTCAACCAATCTGTAGACAACAAATCATGTCTACTACTCCACTAACCAAAGTAACATGTATGTTGAAACTGAAAAAGTGCGTAATGGACTTCCTTCAATGGCATGTTGCCTTTGTAGCTATTCACTTCACGTTAGGTCTTGAATTATGTAACTTTCGCAACATATGACAGCATATGGCTCGTCGGGCCCATCTTCTAACGTCAGTATTTAGGAATCCTCGTTAAACGCTCGAAAATGCCGTCAGAAACTTAAAAAATATTGTTTCGGCCAATCAGTGTTCATTAGGAACTTGCAAAGGTAGTCTATAAAATAATGGATAATATTTTGATATTGTGATCTAACAATTAGAAAATTTGTGACAATTATCATCATGTTTCCATGCGACTTCTGGAGGCTTTAACAACTACTCTTGCTTTTGTTCACAAACTGACATTGAAAATATTGTACCTCTCATATTTTTTACTTTTGTTTCGGGCTTTATGAGTAGAAACGGCTAGGAGGTTAACATCTAGGTGTTGAGTTACATGAAGTATCATTAGTATATGACGAACTGATAAATACATAGGATTTGTTAAAATGTACCTTAAATAAAATGTGTAGTGCAATCACATACATTAGTCAAAGTTCAAACTAAATACCTCTTATGACATCGATATACTGCATAGATAGATGATTGTAGAGTAGGAAAATTCTTACAGAATGAAGTCAGTTTTAATTGTGATAATTAGCACAAATACAGAATATTTTCACCATGTTTTTTTTAAGATGGTTTCATTCGTCTGTTCATCTTCTTTTTTATAGAATTTATTTACAGTAGTTATTTCTTGACTGTTTTCTACTTGATTGTATTACTAGGTATGCATAATCTAATTATTTCTCATTGTTAACGTTATATTCATAAAATTTATTCAAATAATTTAATACAGACACAAAAGTATATAGATATTGGTGTTATACTTACTAATCAATAATTTCTTTCTGATTATAATTTATAGGTAAAACGTAGAGGTGACAGTAATGTTCGTTGCACAGTATTGTTAATGTTAGACCATCAACCTCCACAATACAAGTTAGATCCACGTTTGGCAAGAATATTAGCTCTGCACACAGGGACACGTTCGCAAATATTCTATGCTTTATGGAATTATATAAAGACACATAGGTTAGTTTTTGTCACTAATTATTTATGTATTTGTGTTATAAACATGTATTACTTAGTATTGTACGTGGGCCATGAAAACTCAAGATATGCGTCGACTCCAGATATTTGACCACAGGAATCTTCGTAAGGTCGCTCGTATATCATGGAATAACCGGATTAGTAATAGTGAGGTTAGACAAAAGGTTCTTGGGAAACACGGTAAATCAGTCGAAGAAGTCATTAACCTTCATCGACTGAGATGTCTGGGACATGTATTTTCCATGCCTGACCACCGTCTACCCCGTCGCGCGATGTTAGCTAGGGCTGAAGTAGGTTGGAAGAAGGTTAGGGGCGGCCAAACCAAAACATGGCATCAGTCCATGAAGTCCTTGACTACTGGTCTAAGCCATGTAGGTAGATGTAGATTACCTGGTTGGGGTCCACGTGATGATCGCAATAAATGGCTGGAGACACTAGGCGATATGGCTCAGAATCGGTCACAGTGGCGCAAGTGTATTCACTCTTTAACCTCATCTAGATCTTGAATTCTATTGTTATTTTCTGGATATCTTTACTTTACTCTTCCCTCTTGTATTCTGTCTATACGTTACCCCCGACCATAGCTGCTACCTTGACGTGGTGGTCGGGCTTGCCTATCGTGATGACCCAACCGAGCTATATTGGCTGGAACGCTTGTTCCTCTAGATCCTTCCATGCCAAGCAGGTCTGTTGGAGAGCGATAAGACTAAAGGCAGCAACCTAAGATCTGAGGGCGAAGTCGTACTGCTGGCTGCAGCGGGGTGTTACAGCAGTAAGGTGTTTCCCTGGGATAACCAGCATCTACAGCGATGCTGCCTTCTCACAAAGGAAGGGCGGTGTTAGAAAATGTCGACCCTAAAAATGTCACACCTCACCTTACTCCACGGATTTCTGTCTCCGGCAGTAAGGCCTTTTAAATAACGGAGCTAACACTTCGAAAACATTCCATAACAAGGTCGTGCGTGCTCGGCCTCAAGCAGTTGCCCGTTGGGCTCTGCGATCGCGCTTTCAGGTCACTATGACCAATACTAATCCAGTTTCCTTTTCAGGTACCTCAAGAAGTAATATCCATTCATGGTGTGGGCAGCCACTAAGTGGAAACCACCCTTATACCTCTAACAACACACAAAATTATTTTGTTCGAGGTCAAATCCAACCCTCAACTCTTAGTAACTCTCTATTTTCTACGACTAAACCTTCTCGCATAACTTTATCACCTTACGTCTCTATTGTTAATGGTTTGAGTTCAAGAAACGTTATTCCTGGTCTTCTGTAGCCTTGCACTGAACTACATATCGGGGCTTTTAGCGTTCGAACTTTATGCCATATAGGACAGCAAGCCTCCCTAGATATGACCCTAGATTCCGGCTCCATCGATGTCTGCTGCGTCTCTGAAACGCGTATACAGGATCCAAGTACAATCATTCGCTTGACCTCACCTTGTCAAAATAAAGAACCTGCCCGATCAACCTTTCGCGTTTCCGGACACCCCACCGCTACTACCCGAGGCCTTGGTGGTGTAGGTATAGTACTAAATTCAAAGCTGGACAGGCTCTCCTTGACCGAGTTACAAAGGACAGTCGCTTGTGCATTGTTTGGCCAAACGGGACAGTAAGAACTCGCAAAGACAGGGACACACGTTATGTCGACCTACGCTCCAACTGATTGCAGCTCAGATGAAGTAAAAGATGAATTTTACAGAAAGCTTTCAGACCTCTTTTGAAAAGCTAAGCCTACTGATGTAGTGATTATTGCTGGTGACTTTAATGCCCAAGTAGGTAGATTAGACGAAACCGAAAGGCACGTAGGTGGATCCTATGGTGTTGAGGCCCAACGAATAGATAATGGCGACCGCTTATTACAACTGTGCTCAGATAACCGTCTATTTCTCGCAAGCACTAACTTTAAACATAAGGAAAGACATCAGTTGACATGGTGGCCCCCACAGTCAGCTCAACGTTGGACTCAAATAGACTGCATTGCTATCAGCCACCGTTGGAGAGGCTCGATAGAAGACTGCCGCTCATTTTGGAGCACATGTTTAGACTCAGACCACGCTTTAGTACGAGCGCGTATTAGTCTGCGTCTCACTGGACGTAAAAGACCCACGGCAAAGATCCCCTTAAGAGTCCAACTTATTGATGAAAAAGTCAAGAATATATTTCAGAAACAACTAAAAAAACCCATTAGTCAACTGTGTAAGCGATACCCACCCCGAGTCAGCTTGGAATGATATCCAAAAAGCTGTTGGAACAGCGGTAATATCCACTAGTAAACTGAAGCAAAAAGTTAGGAAAACTCAGTGGATTTCAGCTGCGTCTACTGAATTGATAGATGCTCGGTAACACATCCCGTCTAGTTCTGAATACGATGAGGAGCGAAGGCAACTTAAACACAAACTGGTTAAAAGCTTACGCAGTGATCGTGAGCAGTGGTGGGTGGCGAAAGCTAAAGAGATGGAAAAGGCAGTGGCAATAGGTAACAGTAGGCAACTGTTCAGACTTATCAAGGAAACGGGTATAAGAAATCCAACTGTAAGTGAAACTATCTAAGAAAAAGATGGGAGCACTATTCACTGTCAATCCAGAAGGTTGGACCGATGGGCAGAACACTTTAGGGAACAGTTCGATTGGCCCTCGGCGTCATCCCAGTTGCCCACCATTCCCAAGCAATCTGAATAGCAAATTAATATTGGTCCCCCAAGTCTTAGTGAGGTTGAGAAGGCTATAGGGAACCTAAAGCGAGGTAGAGCAGTAGGACCCGATGGGTTGACCCCTGAGATATTTAGGGATGGTGGTCCACTTTTTGCAGCGAGATTAACCGGGATCCTGGCTAGAATCTGGGAATTGGGCGTAATCGCATCTGACTGGTCTCAAACACTAATCGTTCCAATCTATAAGAAAGGACAGAAGTCCTCTTGTGACAATTACGGTGGAATCAGCTTAACGAATATAGTGTCCAAAATATTGGCTTCAATCATACTTCGACGCCTAACTAAAGCTCGTGAAGAGCAAACTAGAGAGAACCAAGGTGGTTTCAAACCTGAACGTGGTTGTATAGACCAAATATTCACACTTCGGCAAGTTCTGAAACATAGACACACTTTTAGACGCCCAACAATAGTTGTATTCCTTGACCTTAAGGCGGCATTTGATTCTATTGATCGTAAGGTTATGTGGCAATGTCTGTCAATGAAAGGCGTACCAGAGAAGTACATTAACCTTATACAAGCTCTCTACTTGAACACCACATGTCGAGTGAGAGCTTATGGCAGATTGTCATCAGAACTGATTACCTCAAGTGGTGTTCGTCAAGGTTGTCCGCTTTCCCCATTTTTATTTAATTTTATCATTGATATACTTTTAGAGTTGACATTCTCATCGTCTGACTTCGGCGGGGTTGACCTCCTTCCAGGAGATAAACTAGCTGACTTAGAATATGCAGATGATATAGTTCTCTTAGGCGAAAATGCTGATAAAATGCAGAATCTTTTGACTACCTTAAACAAGAATGTAAGGATGTTTGGGATGCGATTCTCTCCACTCAAATGCAAAGTGTTACCTCAGGATTGGCTTGATTCGACACTGAAGTTAGTGATATGGAGTGAGGCAGTTGAATGTGTTGACCGCTTCACTTATCTTGGCAGCCTCATCAGTCCTGACGGTCTGGTGTCTGCTGAAGTCTCTGCGCGTATACATATGGCCCGATTAGCTTTTTGAAATTTGCGTCATCTGTGGCGTAGGCGAGACATCCGACTACTGACCAGAGGACGCGTTTACTGTGCAGTAGTTCGATCCGTCTTACTTTATGGATGTGAAACATGACCACTAAGGATAGAAAATGTTCGTATGCTCCTGGTATTCGATCATAGATGTCTTCGAAACATTGCTCGTGTTTTCTGGGACCACCGAGTAAGCAATACGTGGGTTAGGAATAGAGTACTAGGTGGATACAGTAAGTCTATTGATGAAGTAGTAAATCTCCATCAGCTAAGGTGGTTAGGACATGTGTTACGTATGCCTGACCACCGCCTACCTCGACAAGCAATGCTGTCTGGTGTAGTAGTAGGCTGGAAGAAAGCTAGGGGCGGCCAAACCAAAACATGGCACCAGTCCATGAAGTCATTGACAGTTGGGCAGACTACCTGGTTGGGGTCCGCGTGACGCTCGTAATAAATGGTTAGAGACCTTGGGTGATATGGCTAAAAATCGTTGGCAATGGCGCAGGTGCATCCACTCCTTGTTTTCCTCCAAATTCTAAGTTTCTGAACTTATCATAATTTTCTCTTTACTGAATCATATTTTCTTAAATCTTATCACCGATCTCTATTCTTTTCCATGAATACTAACTCTGTTACTACCTATCATACTCTGGGATTTGATTCGACAATTTAATCTCTATCTGCTAATTGAGGCATGGCAACTTGAACTGACGTACGCATGTACCAAGTTCTACGTTGTAACTGTCTGTCTATACGTTACCTCAATAATCTCGTGGTGCTAGTGTGGTATGGCAACTTAAACCTACAGGCGTATGTGCCCGGTTCTACTCTGCTGCTGCTGATTATGATGATGTACCCACAAGTGATTGAGTAAGAGTCCGATCCGTGTGAGCATCTAATATAACCAGTGATATGGTTTACGTGATGGTGAAACAAAATCTTGGCATCAGTCCATAAACTCGTTTACTATCTGTTTGAACCATGTTGGTAGGTTCGAACTATCTAGTTATGTGACCCATAGTTGCGGACGTTGGGTGATGTGGCTGGAAATCGGTCGGAAGAGCCCCGTTTTGTTCACTCTTTGTCTCCCTTTGCTGTATTGATAAGAGATTTTCGATATATATATATATATATATATATATATATATATATATATATATGAGCAACTGTATGTTTCTCATTACTGACTGATTGACATGGCGCACTAGTCGAGAATTGGCGAAATAAGGTTACTGAATTAATTATAATGATCTATTGTTTGGATGTGTACATGTTAATGTTGTTAAGTTTGTCTAATATTTTTGGAGTTGAGCCTCTTCGTCTTTTATTTTAAGATTCTAGTAATCAATATTATGTAGTTGACTGCATTTTCTTAAGTCAAGTCCTTAAGTGAAACTCGAGCGTGCGTGTTTCATTTAAATGTCTTCCGATTGACGAACTGATAGAACCCTCTTATTGATATTGTACATTTCAGTGGGTTGATCGTTTATCATAAGCTGATCGATAGTGAATTATTGAAGTTGTAGGATAAATTTCAATTATTGTTCTTACTTTACTTATATGTTAATCAAATACCTAACAAGGTTTCACTGTACAATATAACTTCCACATTTCATTTATAGCTTGAATGCGATATGTAGTTTTTCATGGTTTTGAAAGGCTGGCGATTATTGGTAATTAATTTAGTCTAAGCAACTGTCTCTCATATATACATAAATTCAATAGTCTGATATTACTGATGCAGCTATTTGTTAAGATGTTAATAATTGTAATTGTATGAAGATTTTTCCTGGACTCAAAGCTGTAGTATCTGATAACTATCAAACTAAGAATAATCGTAAGTAATTCCCAGTACATGTACAAATTTCTATAAGACCTTAACCTTTTTTAAAATATCCTGCTATACTCACTAAAATGATTTTTTGAAAGGGAAACAATTGCCATTTACTCTGGCTGATACGCTTGGCATTACCATCAATTTGATTACGTGCATCATTTTTCTAGGTTACAGGATCCCAGTGAAAAGGATTTCATCAATTGTGATTCATACTTAGAACAGGTATTTGGTTGTCCTCGTATGAGATTTGCCGATATACCTAGTCGTCTGGCTCCGTTACAACAACCACCTGATCCAATAGTGATTAATCATATTATCACAGTTGAAGGGGATGGTCCAAAAACAGCCTGTTATGATATTGAAGTTGAAGTGGTATGTATTACAATATTTTTATTTTTGTGGCTTGCAGTAGTAAACATTTGTCCCTGATACCATAAAGGGGCAAATTAATTTAAATCGTAAAACTAAGATCTACTTTTTGGTAGATTATTGCGTGTTTTTGTATACTTACTAAGTATTTGGCTTCAGTTATTTCTACACTGTTCTGAATAAAATTTTTATTTGACTCATCGATTATTGGCATGCCTCTTGTCATACATAAATCACAGCTAATTAAACATTATATCTATTACCATAGTTTTTAACCAATAATGCTCTAGTTTTACATTATAATAGTGACTTCCTATTTATGGCGTAGTGGGGCTTGGAAAATTATAAATGTTTCTGTGATTGTGTTATAACAGTGTTATTTCAACCTACTGGTTTTTAACCTGTTCTAAATGGACAAAAATAACATTTGCGTGGGCTAATTAGCATATACAGTTGCTGTGCTGTGAGCACAGTATTATTGCCATAATCTAACGCTTCGTTTATTGGGTTTATCATAATCAGAGTGAGGTTATATAAAGTAGTTGAAGTCATATCACATGGAATGGCTCTTTTTAATGAAAATAATCCCCGTTATCAAGTTTTAGTGTTAAATATTTGTGTTATAACTAGTTCGATCATAGAATAATAATAATAATATTATTATTATTATTACTGTTTTGCAAATTATTGCAGCGATTACGTCTATGTGACGAACTCCATGCTTTGGTGTCATGTACTCCTAGTAACAGATTTGTTTCTAAAAGATTCTTTATCCTGACAAACTGTAGATTTTACGTGTTTTACATCATTTTTCATGAGTGTTCTGCAATATGGCTTAATTTAATTATCAATGACTTCATGTAATTTTGAGGTGCGTTATTTCTATGCTATCAATTAGAGTTCACTACAAAATACAAGCAATTTCACGTAGAAGCTGATACAGAATAGCTTCTCATTGCAATCTGAACGTGGTTATCAAAACATGTTATCGTAAGGATTACACAATTGGTCGATGTTTTCTTCGGAAATTTTGTGTTATCAATAGAGACGTAGGTGGATGGTATTATACAGAGTGCAGTACATTCTGTCCATCATCGACAAGCAGTATGGCTATCTTAAAGCTAATCTAGAAGTCGTAATAGAAACATGTAAATAAACGCTTTAACTCCATAAAAGGATCCGTTTTGGCTGTTTGTATATTGTATTTATAAGAGCTAGTTTTAAAAAAATTATCAGAATTTTTCATTGTAGTGGGTAAGTTACTGAATCATTGCTAGATTACACCTTTTGATTATATTTGGTGTTTACAGGACGATGTATACAAAAGTATGGTACACAGTTATCTAACTAATATGCATACAAGTCAAGAGCTCTCTTCAATAGACAACAAAGTAAGTCTCATTTAATTGTAAGCACGTCTCTCAAATTATTCCATACTTTTAAAGAATGTACAAAACATCAGGGCGTAAGAGAAAACATTCACTCACAGTATGAAAAAAGGTTATTTGTTTGTACTTCACTTGCTCACTTTCTATGCCAGACAAAAACGGCGTAAGGCTTCAAATAGGACAGCAATCTTATAAGCATGCACGCCAGCTCTAGCTGTTTACAATGATTAATTTGAATCTAGGGGGTGAGTTCCTGAACGAATATCCTAGGTAACACAGCGATTCCTGTTGCCGAATTTGGTGCTCTCCAGAAACAAGTTGTGGTCTGTATAAAGCTCTAGGAGACGGTTACTATTATCTATCCTGTAACCATTCAGTCCGCAATGGTCATCCATACGACTCTGCACGTATATGCCAAACCTGCACATTCAAATCCACGGCTAACAGAACAATGTCTGTTGGTTGCGCCTTACTTAGAAATCATTTAATTGATGGTAAAACTTATTTAACAGCACATAATTGACTGTCAGTGGGGATCCGACTAACTAATAAAACGTAAACCCTGGTACCTAGTTTGACGACACTACTAGTGGAGCTGGGAACCGATGATATATAGTTCCTGGACAAGCGCATGTGAAACAGACTCCTTTAATCGATAGATAGGGGATGAATTTGCTGTACAACGCTAGAGTTCTGAACACGCGTTTCAGACACGCAGCTCATCTCGACGATAAAACTCTAAAGGCAGCCAAATTTATCTGTTGTCTATTCTTCGTGAACGTGCAAATGTTAGAAGCCAGTTAATAAAATGGGACATTCAGCTTCAGGAGATGTGTATCAGGTTTTTCAGTTGACGGTAGCATTTATGTAATCGACCTTCGGCCACATGAGACAATAAGTAGAACTTTCGACACGAATACACTGCTGACATGAATAGTAAATGTAAATACAAAATGAATACGTAACGGAATAGAAGGATGGATGAATGTAATTAGATCCATTCGAATCGACTGAAGTGCAAATGCTGTTTATGTCGGTATTGTAAGTAGGCGAGTAATTCATTTTCTTAAATGTTAGTAAATAATGTGTTGCAATTGGGATACTACTCAAGCGCGTATTGCGAAACAGGATACAGTGGTTTCGGTTGTCAGATCTTAAATCAATGATCCCCACTAACAACCCAAAAGACTTTCCTGTTTAGTTAGAGGTTTGGTATCCATTACAGTTTATCTAGGTCACTGAGTTGGTGAAAAGACCTACTCAAACTACAATACTTTTGATAATAGATAGTGATAACGAGAAACAGTTCTTCTCGTCAGTTTCTTCTTACCCCCTAAAACTAGAAGTAGGCAGCTGATTATTATGCACATTCAGTTGACTAGTTCTTACCTAACGTAGCATTAGCGTTAAGAGATCTGGATGCTTGTTGCACAGAGTCCTCAGATAAACTCACACGAAATACATTCTTGGTATCGGAAAATAAAGAACGGGTGTCTGTTACATCAGTGAAAATTGTTGATATGAGTTTTTTAAATTGGGACTTCCTAGAGCCTGAACATATTCGAATCATGGTGCGGACTTTGCAGGTGAAAAGCTTAAGTTGATAGTGTGGTTTAAGAGTAACTATAGTAAATATTGCATTGAGTGAAATTTCTTGATACTCGATCATTTAATGGATTTTGACTGTTCACTCAGATGTTTTGAGGTTTGCTCACTTAAGTAAGCAAGCTTTCACTCATGGTTCTACATTTATGTGATTATCTGTTTTACACTGTTAAGCATACATGTGAGCCATTTTTTAAAAATAGAAACTTTCAGGTAAGTCTAACGATTTGTTGGTAAACATAACGTGTTCGCTTAAATTATTTTAATAATTAATATCCTTATTTTTACAGATACACGAACTAGTTGAACAGATTAATCAGATGAAAGTACATCGTGAATTTTATTTGGAATTCAGTCGTGATCCACAAACCTTTATATCTCGTTGGCTAGCTAGTCAGTGTCGTGACTTCTGGGTGATGACCGATGCCACACCAGGACATCCTGAAGAAGAGCGTCATGCTGAGTTCTATAATGCTCACTGGACACAGGAAGCCGTGATGCGTTACTTTTACAACCGGGTAAGCCATTCTTTTTCCTTTGGCACAAGGAGCATTAAGGACTACTTCACTGAAAGATAGACGGCTTTTGTGAGGAATTACAGATACTGTTATGTAAATGTTGGGAGAAGTTTTACAATTTTGACAGCTACGTATATAATTTGTACTCAGTTTATGCTTTTCTTAAACGGTGTTTATCATCAACGTAGTATTGTGTCGAGTGAATTGTGATCTGTTGAGTGGTCTTATGGAAGCCAGTCTTAATTTGTTTATTTGAAACCCAACTTCGCCTTAACTTTACTGACCATTCTCATTCAAGAACCTGTTTAGTTCATTTAAACTCTTAAAAGTATCGATTTGCAAGTACTTCACTTTTTCACGTGAATCTTCTGGATTGGAGCCCTTCCACTAATCGGATTCCTATGTCTCAGTCTACTGTAGTATCCATCTGGTGTTTTTGAAAGTTGATTAGCAAAAATACCATTCGTTTGTTCTCACTATTTGGTTGATGTCATAATGATTACCAGATAAACCAATGTTCCTCATACGCGTAAATGTGGTGCCTGTCTTAGTACGGTTGTAGTAAGTGGTCACCGCTATCTTCTCACTGGAATGTAATAACTCTCACCTAAATGTCTTTTTAATTGGCTTACCGTATCATTTAGAGCGTTGAATTAGTTCGCTGTATTATAATGTCTTTACAAAGGTAGATAGCTTTCGGTAGTTCTCTCGTTTTCAAATGGACGAGTCGGTTGGAGTATCGACTGTGTGTACTCCAACTCTTCTGTTCTTATAAGAATAGGTGATTGTCAACTGTAACCCAGTTCATAAGTACATTTTTAAACCTAATGTTTGTGAATACACTTGCAGCTTATTGCCATATATCTGAAGAACCAACCTTCTGAGTTGATTACATTGAGCAAGTGAGTTCAAATTAGTAGCTGTATTTTTTTTTTTGGGGGGGGGGGTCCCATAAACATATCCTCTACACAGAATCCTAGTTTTAAATAGTACGTCCTTTTAAATGATTTGATATGGGAGTTAAACATATAGTTTGGGTGTAGACAACATGCTTTTAGCTGAAATTATTAGCACTGGTTATATGCTTGCAGATCAAACTACATAGAAGGGCTTTATTACTGAAATAAGGTCTAAGAAACAAAGTAGACTCTATTATTACTAGCATCCAGGTTCCCGAAATAACTGGATTTTCCAGACGGCAAAGAGATACCTATGTTTGAGGATATACTAGTGGTGGGTAGTAAATTACCTTTTTGATGTCTCTTGTTGGTTACATGTTTTAAACTGACAATATAAGCTTTAAGTCCGCCGAACCGTTTTAAGTAACTAGCTAGACAAGCATGACTTCATCAATTTTAAGTTTGCAATTTGTAAACATGCTAGTTATCAAAACATTGTCACTTATCCTTGCAAAATATTAGATTTTCAACGTCATCTGTAGAGAGATTATATGTATCCGTCGGTTAGAATTAATGACTAGCTCCTGCTGATCTGAATAGACCCATTTTATGGTAACCATTACTTACTAATATTTAGTTGATTGTTTATAGTCCAGAAATAAATCATCAGTTCGTATGGGTCCGCCTTTATGAAATACATTGAATACAGTAAATATTAAAACCTTCAATACTTCTTATTACTCTTCGTATGATAACAATTTAGAATTTTTGTTTGAAACTATTTAGTCTTTTACTACTTAGGACAGAAAATGTATGAACCCTCTATTCCTACAAAATCTGACTCGACAGTTCTTTCGTAGATTGACAATGTTTTCATTTTGATATAAAATGAATATTTGTCGAAGTAAGATTTACCAATCATTTTATTTCGCAGATCTCTCAGAGACGACAGGATTTGGAACACGCACTGGGTCTTAACAGCAGTTGATGCTGAGGGGCAACTTTGTTTCCGTGTGCACTCTAAATCTATGCCGAGAGAATTACGATCGCTAATAACTTCTGGTTAATGTTCGTTGTATATGTACCTGTGCTAATATATTCTAAACTCTATAATGTCTGTTATTCTGTCGACTTACTGAGATCTATTGTTTTTCTCAATAACTGGGATGATATTTCCATGAACCTAAAGAACTTCCTCAATTTTGTGGTTTATTTAGGAGTGAGTTGTTCGGAATACTTATTATAGTGTATTGTACAACAACGTGATAGTGTACCCTTATTCTGATGATATCCATATGAACCGTCACATAATCCATAATTAAACATTAAGCATTAAGTACTGATTGAAGGAAAACGATGTCGGCGGGGTTTTGTTTTATCTCACAACGATTGTTGTTTATCAATGCTAATTTGTTTTTCTATGCAACAGGTTCCTCGTTCAAAATTACGTGGGATGCTTCTTTAAAATTTCGACCAGATTTAATTGCGGCTGATGAAATGTATTTCTGTTGAAGACGCTTCAAAAATACGAGCAATGCTGTCTGGTGTAGGCTGGAAGAAAGCTAGGGGCGGCCAAACCAAAACATGGCACCAGTCCATGAAGTAAGTGGTAATTGGCTGAGCCATGTTAATAGGTGTAGACTACATGGTTGACGTCCACGTGATGGTCGTAACCAATCGTTAGAAACTTTGGGTGACATGGCTCAAAATCATTGGTAGTGGCGTAGGTACACCCATTCCTTGTCTTCCTTCAAATTCTAAGCTTCTGAATCCATCATAATTTTCTTTCTGGTGAATTATATTTTCTTAAGTATTTTCTCCGATCTCTATCTCTCTCTATTAACATACACACTGTTACTACCTCCACTACTCTGGAATTCGGTGCGACAATTTAATCTTTATCTGCTAATTGGGGCATGGCAACTCAAAATGATGTACGCATATACCAAGCTCTACGTTGTAACTGACTGAACGATGTGTGCCTCATTATTCTGTTGCTGATATACTACTGAGTTCTAAGTTAATTAAGGATACCAAAACGATTAGACTTAAAAAAACTAGTTATTTTAATGTTTCGTGTTATTAACATTTAGGCCAACTCTTTTTCCAGATGGTATCCATTGTTCATCTATAAGCCATTTAATTAGGTTTAAAAATTTAGTTCTAAGTAATCTGACTTTTACACACTTTCCGACAAAGTTGAGCAACTGTGTTTGTGTATTACTTCAGTCATCAATAGCTATAGTTTAAGTAAGCTATATTTATGTTTAGTAAAAACAGCTATTAATTACATTTGGTTATTTATATTTACCTCAAAATCAGTAGCCACACGTACTGCTGGAGGGATTAGATCAAGTTATATTCGTCACTTAGACAACTGTAGTTAATAAATGTTGGGCTGGTATATTGACGTAGTGATCTGTTTTATTAGTGAAAACGTGGAATCAATTAAAGAGCAACACCAAGAAGGTATACAACTTCAGGTTAGGATATTCGTCAAAATCAGGTTTTTAATCCCAATTCTAGGCAGTTAACCATGAAGAGTGTAAATACTACAGAGCAAATAGGTAATACGATGCAAAATCAACCGGCAAACTGCGGAAGGACACATTTCTGAACTCCACATAACTGTTTTACTGCACATCTTGTTCGCTTTCTTTTTAAAGAGATGTTTGATTTAGCGAATTATTTTTCAATTATGTTCGAGAATGTGGCCATATGATTATAATACTATTAGACCTGGACAATATTGTCAATTGTCGATGTGGCCCGTCTCATTGGTAATCTTAACAGCAGCCGTCTAATTAATGGTGAAATGCATGCAGTCAACCTAAAACTGTCTTTTGTTTTCATATACACGTTGTAGCTCTCAAAACTTGATATAAGACCTAGTTCCAAAGTCTAGTTTTTTTTATGCATTTACATTTTCGTTTGTTCTACGGATCTTAGAAATAGCGGTTTTGGTTGTAGTTAGCTATTCAAAGTAATTATATAACATGCGCTTGGTTTACAAGCATCGTTATGAGGATGTGTTGGTATGTTACCGTTGTAGATGTTAAGGACTGAAATTGGTCTGTCCTATATGTACACGTGAGCAGATTGACGTGATGCAGCAGTAATTCCGAAGTATAATTGAAATTGGATTATGGCTGGCAAGTGGAGTCCACGACATGCATTCCTTGCCATTTGGGACTCGTCAGCTAAGTGTACTGGCTTCCTAGGATGTACATATGGCGATGGAGACTAATAAGATTCTGTCTTGAATGACATCATGTTTCAACTTTATGCACGTAGCCATTGTACAAATGTGATTGTCTGGACTCAGTAGTAAATGCAGTGACATCCAACAAGAATCAACTGTTCGAGTCCCTATGTGAACACGGGCACAGATACTAACACGTTTAGTTGACGAACCCCCCCCCTCCTATGTGATAAAACACGCTCACTGGGTTTTATTTGCCAGCCATAATCAAGATTTAATCACCAATTAGTTATGAAAAAAACAAGACGTCAAACTATCACCTAATGCTTTACGACTGATAGCAATTATCGCACTAGCCCCGACCAAGAAGTCCGCGAACTTTGCTAACTCAATATGAAGCAGTGATCAGAGCATTTAAATTTTGATCATTATGACGTACGTTTAAATCCCTTCGATGTGAACAACCAGTTATCACCAGCTAAATATAATCACTTACACTGTGTGTAACTACTCATTTATTTATATTCAGATTATCTGAAACATGCTAGACGCCCAAACACAATTATATCTAAAAGGCTTTAAGCAACCACTTTGTCATTGAATAGTCATTAATTAGCAATATCGTCATATTGAAAAATTCGCAAAAATATTAATCAATCGCAATTATGCAGTGAACCTTAAGACCTCGATTGTGGCTATAAAGTTGTTTGAAATTGTATAAAAAGTTGAGACCAATAAACGATTGATCTCAGTTAGTATGCTTTCGCACCTTATTTATAACATGAAAATGGTAGTTACGCTTATTAAGTACATATTTTTCTTTTTCAACGTCGGCTGACATGGCATAAAGTTTCAGCTTACTACGCATATTCTGATGTCAATTTACACGTACCATACATAACAGATGAAATAAAGAACTAAGTCCTGAGAACTCTCAATTATATTAGTGGAACTTTAAACGGCTGCCAACAATTGTTGAGCATTTATAAATACAGTGAATTGGTCACATTATTAAAAAAAGAGCCGACCTTTAATCATGGTAATGCAACACTTTCATTCGCTGACACATCATGTGAGTGTACATTACCTTCGAACCTGCACAAATGAAAAGTAAGCAGTGAAGTAAGGATAACCTACCTGGAATGTAGATTACAAGTATGACCATCAAAACAAACCAGTAGCTGAATGAACAATTTAAAGCGTTTGGAAGATTGAGGGAATATTTTTCGGTCTCCATTAGTTTTTTTATAGCATTGACTATTAGAAGGACTTCACCCTGAATTACGAATTAATCGCAGACATTCATAACTTACAAAAATTCCAGTCGGATACAAGATCATAAATGCTGAGTACCTTTTAAAATAAATGGATGATAAATTTTTCCCACCTTAACCATGTTAGCAGAAACAGTTTTGCACCACAAATGTCTGCCATGTAATATGAATACCGAATCATTTCAGCAACCGACCACGATATTGTAATTAACGGAACACCCCAACTATCAAGTCCAACCTAAATTATTAAGCCACGTTAGATCCATTTACCTCTGGCACCACATATAAGATTCCCCATACAACTAGCATTCGAGAGGATATCTGCAATACTGTTGTAATGACGGAAGACCTAACTAATCCTATTGCAGAATGAATTATCTGTGGAACTTATTAATTTTTCTGTCATAATTACCTCAATGACAGCTAGCGATTGGAACAGGCGTAAAAGAATGCTTACTTGGGCAGTTGATTCGAGCCATTTCTTTCTAATGGATGACTCAAATATGTACATAGACAAAATATAAGCCCATCTAAAAAATTATTTACACATTCGGCACAAACCCCAATAACTGAACTCCATTGTACGTTACCAAATAGCTCACTCGGATACTCATCTATAACTTTAAAAGTTCATACAAAGGAAAAAAACAGAAAATACATTAAAACTCATTATTGTAGGTATTCCGAGAGAACAAGACCTTACATTCAGCCAAAAATGGTTTGTCTTTCCATCTTTATAAACATATTTTAAGATGACAACTTATTGTATATGTAGAACAAAAATGCTTCAAAGTGCTGTTTAGTTTCTTACTTGAATCATGAATTACTCAAACTTAGTTGATGAATAGCCAAAATATACCGGTGTTTCTTTCCGAACAGTGGTCAGAAAAGAAAACCTTGAACGGAACACATAACGTCAAAACTAGCAGACTTAGTGTTTAGATATGATATCGCCAACTGCATGACCTTTGAACCCCAGAATTATGTCCAATCGACACAAAATGTGAGAAATCCATTGTACAATAAAGTCAGAATGCTACGTGAATAGAGCCCTATAAATTAATCAATGACCGTCAGGTTGAGAACTCTTTCATGAAGGTTATAGGATAATTATTCAGGACAAGTTAAGGAATAGTAAAACGAAATATTTGGAGGATTTCTTCGACGAGTTATCCATAAAGGAGACTTATCGTATGCTCATCTTCACACATGATAATTCAAATTCAATAACTATGACTATATTTAGTTGTTAATACAGTGTATGCAGTTGTTTCTACCATTTACTGGATATAATAATTACTCAGTACGAAATACTAGTGATAAACTTCACAATAGGTCGATATCAACGACTACAAGATTGGCGGTGCAATCTAACCTTGTGGGTGAACTTCCAATATCTACATGACGAGCTGTTTTAAACCAATAGAATTCTTTGTGCTCTCATCATTAGTGTCGCGGTTTTGGTTCCAGGTCTTCAGCTTTCTTCTGTAGTTGGCTTGTCACACGGCCGCTCGTGACCTGGCAGTTTTAACCGATAATTCGTTATCTTTTAATTTTTCTTTTCCTTTTTTTTAAACCATCCGAATGTACTAGTTTTCGTCCCTTCGTTCTATCCTTGGTATCCTGGTTCGATAATAAGGCTCAAAAGAATACCGTAGAATAAATAAAGGTTAAAAGTGCTAAGGTTAAAGGTCTAGAACTAATACCAAGATTTTTAGCCCTGTTCCAGGAGGCTCTAGGTACACTGTAATGGTATACATAGTCATGTAGTTTTCTTTTGAAACGAATTAAGCTGAAGGCTGCTGTTACTTTTTCTGGCAGCAGTTTCCAAATGAAGCTAATTCTTAATGACAAGAAGTTTGCTTACACCTGTGTTCGTGCTCTATTTTGGTCAATAGTTCGTGGGTTTCCTCGAGGTGTATGAACATGTTGGGCGAGCAATATGCTCTTACTTAGATGCCCATTTGTGCCTAATATGTTGTATACGGTAGATAGGCCTACCCTCAATAGTCTCTAACTCGGAGTGGACAGCCCCAGCTGTCGTTGCCGATCAGGGTATCGCTATTTTGTTGCTTGCCTCTGGACTCCACAAAAGGTCGGCATTCATTTTGAGTGTTTTGGGTGGTGGTTTTCTTAGAACGGTATGTTTTAAAATTTATGAAGAACAAGTTTAGTGTCAGCACGCCTAACTGTCTACGGACTTGGTGCAACGTGGCATACGCTTTCGTGACGTTCATATGATGGTTTCTTTAGTCCCCAGTCTGTCGGTGAATGTTAAGCTTATGTCTCGTTTCTTGGTGGTACTAATTATTTGTTTACCCGCATTGGTAAAAGGCCGGCTGTGTGCTGCCTGGAGCGCGGTAGTATATTACATAGCATTTTTGTATACTAAGAGTGGAACCGCTGTCGTCTGTTCAATTCTCTATCCTAGGCAGGTCCTGTTGTAAGAGTTTTGTGTCCCCGTTCTCTATCATAGATCTTCACAGTTTTACGTCGTCTGCTTATATAAGAATGGAAAAGCGGATGAAAATAAGGAACAGCAGTGGCCTGAGTATCGAGCCTGCGATACTCTAGATATAGCCAGCTTCCAGTTTAAGTACGTCCTGTTCACCCAACTACAGATCTTCCACCCCTTCAGGTGACTTCTGTAGCCAAGTGAGTAACGGCTCCGTGATTCCCTTACTACTGCTTTATGGATGAGCAGGCTATGGGGTAGCATCAAAGGCTTTTGTAAGGCCCAACAATATTGTGTGAACTTGGATGTTGGTGTCCTAACAGGTTGCCTAGACGTCCCAGACGAGAAGGATGTTTGTGTTACAGGACTTGCTTCGCCGGAAGCTGTGTTATGCTACGAAAAGCAGATCGGGATTGTCAGAGAAATCTCCAACTTCATCATTCACAAATCTAAAACCTTTGATAGTGTTGGGAGCATCGCCATTAGCCTGTGGCAGGTGGGGTCTTTCATGTCCCCTCCCTTGTAGACTGGGGATACAATCGCCAGTTTCCATTCTTCTAGTAACCTTTTGGATTGCAATTGGTGCTGAAAGATATTATGATTAGGGTGGACCAGTGCTTCTGCGCACTCTTTTGATACCACCGGCCATATGTTATCGCAACCCGGCAATTCGTTGGGCTTTAACTTCTTAGTTTTCTTACGACTAGCCCAAATTTTGTCTTCGGAGATGCGCTCGTTTTGGCCTGTTCGCTTTTGACTGATTACTTGATTGATATTACTCTTGACAGTATGTCAACGTTGGTCTATGGACATGTTTTCACAGTTGCTGGGCCATATAGCTTGGGTCAGATATTCGTTTAAAACCCAAAATTCTGTGCAAGCATAATTGAAACGTAGTGTGCTCTAATTTCATGGTAGATTTTCGCTAATAACCATTTTGGAAGTTGTCATGGCTTATTAGTTGTTCCCTTTTGGGGTCTTGATCTCAATGTTTTCCAGTGGAAGTCTATCATTGGAAAGCATGTAATTCAACTTTGAGAGCTTACCATCTGTTTCCTATCTAGTATTGCAACCTACCCGTTCTGTGATTCCCGCTTCATTGATGGCAGCCAGAAGCCTATTAGTATCATCTTAGTGAAACCCTCTCGGCCAGGCTCGGTGACGAGGTGTTGAAGTCCGCTGCGATCATCACATTATCCGCTCTCTCTCTCAAGAGCGAAAATAATTGTTTGGTGTAAATTGTCATTATGCACATGAGCATTTGCAAGAGGACAGTATATCTCGCCGATTACGTACTTATTATTGGTAGCACCAAAGCGGCGCCAGATAGATTGTAGTAAGTTCGTCGACGTGGTGTTAGTTACGAGTGTTGTTTTGATGAGGCTAAAAGCATACATTGCGACCCTTCTTCCCAGACTGCATTCACTGTCTTTTTAGCAGGACCATATCTTAGGTGTTCACCTCATCATCTGGGATTTCCGCAAGAACCACATTTCGGTGAGCATAACTATTCACGGTTTTAGGCGGGTATATTGGTGTTTGTTTCGCTATCTTGTTCTTAAGCCCATAAGTTACTGTATAGACGGCCGACTAGTTGCCTGGTAATTGTGTCCTCCTCTGGTTGACTTGTTACCTGTGGTTTAGTTCTATTAGTCTCGTTTATATGGAAGTGAGAGAGATTTATGTTATCAGGGGGGGGTTTGGTAATTATCCAGGTCGGTAATGGGGTTTGCTTTCCTAAAATCACTGAAACAAATATGAGAACCATACTTGCTGCTGGCCTCTGCCTTGTCCACTTGGGTTTTCTTTCACAGCATCGGATATATCCATGTAGGTCATGCATGACCTCGTACCAGGCCTGTAGAACTTCGGTTAGGTCCTCACGCTTTCTAAATTTCATGCTGATAATCGGCGTGAGCTTATTGTCTGTAGGTGAACAGGGCAATGTAGCTTACAGAAGCTAACTGTCGTGACATCCCTCAGGTTCAGTTTGCTTGGGAGCCATTTCCATTAGTTTGGTTCGTGCAGGAAGCGCTCATCCGAACAACTGTCAGGCAGTTTAAGGACTCCGTGCACAACCATGAAATTGTTTTCTTCCAAACCCTTTTCAAACAGTTTTTTCGTAACTTTTTCTCCGCCTAGGTTTTGTCCTGTCTGGCGCTAGTCTTAGTATCTCTTATGATGGATAGCTTCTGGGAGGTAAGTAATATCAATTCCATCTCTTCTGGTGTGTTAAATGATACTCGTAAGGGAGAGGGGTCAGTCATTGAGATGTTGCCTCCCTGGTAGAGACTGTGGAGACCCACGGGAGCGGTTTCCATCCGTAGTAGTAGATAATACCCGTACTACCAATGGTCAAACGCAGGCTGAGATACTCGTTGGAGAGCCGCTTGAGGGATGGGCTTTATTGTTTTCTGGGTGTTTACTAGAGAAAGTCACTGTGTCCCCCTGGCTTTCGATGGGCGCGATGGTGAGATTTTTTATTCTAGGCTCCCCATAGCGTGCTGTTAAGCGTATGGTTTTCTTTCTAGGTGATTTGCGTTTGGACAGATTTGTTTGGGCCTGATAATGTGAATCACCAACCAATACCAGGATGTCACTCACTGATAGTGCGTCGCTTATGACTTTGGTTGACAAGCTGGTGTTTTCGGCGTTCCGTAGTACGTGAAAGTTAAGCCTGCATAAGGGGTAAAAGTACTAGGTCCACTGGAAGATGTCGTCTAGCATAAAGGCGTAGTATCCCCTGGGTGTTGTTGTATCATCATTGCAGTGCGTTCGTTTACTCCAAAAAATACACTCGACTGCTAGATATCTGTTACCTACCAGTTTTATGCAAACTTTACACTTGTTGCCAGGTGACCGTAATTTTACCTTGACGGGCTTTTTTGTAGAGGTACCCCTGTTGGACTTACTTTTGAGTCGTGTTGAAGTGACGTACAGTCGATTTGCTACATGTTTTTTAAGTTTGGTGTCATGCTGTGTTACTTTACGTTTTCCCGGGTCTCAGGGTGCATTAGTGGAGGCTATCAAGGTCTACGATGGAGCCAATCACTTAGTCTTTTGGTGTCAATTCTACCTGAGGACCCTGTGGACGAGAGAAAGTAATAATAATAATTAACAATAAGCAAGTGGGAGAAAATACCATATGTAGTAAGCTTACACTTTACTTTGAATATACTATGATCCTAGTGTGAACTACTTGGTAATTTCACTGTATAGCTTGTGAATAACCGTAGCTACCAAGAGCAAGCAGCGTGCAGCAATCAACCAGGTTAGATAGGTACTCCGCCTTGTGGACTGGTTGTATTTTGACGGTCGCAAATGGGAAACCGTGTTGTAGGTATATTATGGATTCAGTTGCATCCCAAGTATTCCTGGTGGCTGGTGGGATATGGTGATTATTGAAATAATGGGGAAATAGATGCGGCGGCACGTCACAGTTCAGAATGCCTCAAAGACACTAATGAGGACCCAATATAAGATCTTTTTGATCATTCTGTGTGAAAATCCCTCCAAGTAACATTTTTCCCCATGGTATTTCGTTGTTTCGCGTTTAAAAGTGCATGTATTCTTCTTATTTCACTTGGTCATGCATTCTATTGACCTTTTGAGTTAGTTGTCATTTATTTCGATTGCAATATTTGTTTTTCCTCTGAGTTTATACCAGATTTCTATTATTCTCATGGATTCCATATATTTTGTTTTATTGGACTTTTGGCTTTGGTGGCTCCCATATTGGTTCATTACTCTTCTTGATTGTATTGCTAGAATTGACTGGTTTTGTGCATTTTTTGATTGTGGATTGACGCACACTTTCAGAACTCAAAATATTTTGTTGTAACAAGTAACCTTTGATACTTTGTTATTGATATTTCTATAGATTTAGACCTTACTCTCTGGACAAGCAGTACCTGGTCTATCCCGAAAGAATAGAATAACCTTCTCGTTTATTTCTTAAAACTGAATTGATTATTCCAATCTTTGGGATGAATTCTGGTCGAATAACTGGTGGTGACATTTGTTTAGGTAATGTATAAATAAATATGTATGAATAATTTTGCATAGAACCGTTTCTTACACAACGATTTGTTCTGAATTTCTACTGGGCATGAGTACGCGTATCTAAACCAACCTCAACAGTTATTCCTCAATGCAAACTGACTTAGTTTGGATTCTACACTCAATGTAAAGATCAAAACTACTGGTGTCGTTTGAAAGCTAACGTAGCTTCTGTATAGTTCCAGCCGGTTCTTGAGTAACGCATAAATTCGCTATAGGATATCCAGTAATACAATTTATTGGCGCAAAACGTGGTAATTTATTTGACAATAAACCCAAATTTGGCACACAAATCTCAACGGTTCCCCCTTCCCATAAAGCTAAAGGGATTCAAGCAAGTTATACAATTATTCTATAACACAACAAATAGGTAGTAAGTAGACATCAAACTAGTTACTTGTCCAAGGAGGTGTTCTTATCTAATAAAGGAGTCAAATTATGGCTGCAACCAACTGAGTCAAACCACTCAGGCATAGACAGGCAAAGTATCAAGCAAATATGGGTTAGAACTGGACGTTAAAACCCGGTAAAACAAAGCTATAAGCCAATGGCATGTAACGTGTGATAACAAAAAAGGGAAATGTAAGAGCCTGTTTGTGAGCAAAATCTAATACTGTTATGATGAAAGATGACAGGCGGAAAGAAACCAGACTGGTTTCAGAGTAAGATCAAAACAAAGTGGCGAAATACAGATTAAGGAACTGCTTAATACTAAAAAACATGGAGGGTTTTTCATAGAAGCAAACATGGATTTTACACCCAATATTTAGTGCTTCTATGATGAGCAAGTATAAACTACTTGATTTTCGTGCTCACGAGTTTTGGTATTTAGGCATCGATTATCGGTTGTTTTGGCTAAAAAAACAAAAAGAGTCGTACGTTGTGTGGATGCCGCAGTCTCAGACATTAGTTTTGTGATTATCTTCTATCCTTTTTGACTTTTTGTACCGTTGAAGTTGCTGTGGCTAGCAGCAGGTTGCCAGATCACTACAAGCGAGTGCATACATACAGTTGGTAATTAGAAAAGAAAAAAACAAAAGAAAGTCGAAAGAAGAAATGGGGGAAGTAAGTAGTGAAGTGCAGTGAATGTTGCTACATAGGTGTTGGTGTAGAAGGGTTAGTGTTTTTGGCCCTATTCCAGGTAGCAGACGGCAGTCCATGCTATATGACATGAGGGTGTAGGCTTCGCTTGAAGCTCTCTACCTATGCAGCTGCCGTCACAATAATAATACTTTCTGCTATTAGTAACAATGAAGGCACACTCCCATTGTGTAAAAATGGGTCTACACCTGTAGTGACATCCTTCAGTGAGTGATTTTTCATAGTTCACTATGGCCCCATTTGAAGGTGAACCCCTATGTTAGGTTGCTCCGGATCTCACACTGTTTTGCGTGCTTATATCCTGTCCACTATTACTCTTCTGTAACTAAGAGCAGGGAGGTCTACCTTTAGAAGACGAACTTTGTGTGTTTTGTGTCTGCGACTTATTGCCCACTAAATTGTTTGACGATGAACTACCTTTTGGGATACGATATAGTGATTTTCTATATGCAAAGGCATAATGACAAAAATATTTCTGCAGTTCATGCGCCAAGATGCCTTTACATAAAGACAAAGATAGCTTTGCTTTGACTGCATCGTTCTTGTGATTCGTCCATGTTTCCAAGGTGTTTCTGAACACTAGGCCCAGGTCATCCTCTGTTATTGTATTAGGGAGGAAGCGGCGTTATCGAGTGTATTTCCTTGTACCCAGTTTTATCACACACCATTTTGTCAAGTTAAATTTCATACCATTCTTACTGATCTACATTGCAAGCATTGTCAGTTCATATTAAGGGGCTTGGGAGCCCTATTTGCTCCCTTCAGCCCACCATATCTTAACATCATCTGCATGCGTAAGGATCAAGGAAATTGATTCAATAGGTAGATCACTTATAAAAATAAGAAACAGCTAAGGTTCAGCTGCTACATATTGTGCAGAAGTTGCCTAGTTGCTTAGAATCCTGTTAGCCTTAAAACAATATTTGGTTTTGTAAGCGGTTTTTGGGCAAAAAGCAGATCCATGGGACCAATACACATAAGTTTCTTAGGGAGTGCAAAATGAAACATGGTGTCGAAGGCCTATATAAGGTCTAAGAATATGATATGAACTGGGCTTTTCATTTCTCAACAGGTCATCGAAAAGTTCCGCCCAATAAAAATTTGGTTGTTTGTGATCTACTGCGACTCATAACAAGTGCTTGTCATATCCATCTGTTCTCTCACCTGACCGTTGGTTAAGCTCTTTACGACCTTGGGTAGCATGAGAGTCAACGACAACAGTTTGTAGAGCTTTGGGTCTCTTCAAGCACCTTCTGTAAGTATTGGTTAAAGAACAGAGCCCATCCACTCCGCTCAGAGTTAATGAATTTATATTTAGTGCTTGAATTGATTACGCATTTACTTACAGGTAGCTTTTACGCATTGCTTTAGAGCTATCGGACGAATGCCATTCTATTCTGGTGAATTTCCTCGTTTCAGCGACTTCCGTTCTTAGAGTACCATATGCTATATTATAAAGCTCGGTAAATGGAGACGCACAAAAGGAAAATAATAACCTAGCTAAAGCCAATGTGCACGGACGTCAGCACTCGACCTTTATCCTATCCTTAGACAGTCGGCCCCATACCAGCTAGCCTGAACGAAGTGTAGTAAGAACACAAGACCTTGATTTACCAAGTTGAAGACTATTTTAGTACATTTCAAACACGCTTTATATATATGCATAACCAGATCACACAACACGCCAATTAGAATAATAATACCAATAGGCAACATTGACGTTTAGAACGGGGAAACGGAGTAAACGGCTGGCAAATAACCAATTCTGAATAATGCATGTTATATTCTCCTGCAACAATTTGTAGTTTAAATAAAAACTGAAAACTGGATCAATGCAAAACAGTAGTAATAGAACACTAGATAATCGTGCAAGTCTCGTGCACAGATAAAACCTCTGTAAAATAGTTTATAACGTTTTTACCTCACAGATCGATTGTCACCCACAAAACCGTCTCCGGAGTAAGTGTGGCTGCACGAAATTTATATACGAGTATTATTAAAACTATTGCTTGACCAAGATAATATGTTATCAGGTGAAAGAAGAAATCGTCATACGTAATTTGTACATTGATTTTGGTTATTTATTTGCACATCTTCTGAGCCCCTCGGTCCATGTTAGTTGTAGACGTGTTTTCTTGGTTGCCTTCATGTTGCCTACGTATTGTTAACATGCCTTAACCCCTGTGGCCCCGCAACACACTTCATAGGCCTTTTTGCTGTTACCGCTTTCACATGACGTTTCGTAATCTTTTGGCTTATAGACTACCTTATGGGTAGCATTCACTACATTGTCACTGTAGAGTCACTGTTTGCATCTCGGTGGATTTGTTTAGGCTGTTAGGTGTAATAAAAGCTAAGGGTGCTAGGTATCTTTTTACAAGTCATGACTTTCCCACTTAGCACGAACCCTCTGGTTGGTTGGCTTTCGATTTTTCTGCACAGGAATTTCGGGTTACTTGATAGATATGTTCGTAGTGGCTTCCTATCTTTCCCAGCCTTTACGTTGCATCTATTTCTTAGCCTCGTATAGAATTAGCAGTTCGTCAATTCCACCTGTCCCAAGCTTTCCGTTCTGACCGGAGCAATCGTTCGGTGCCCAGTTCTAGCCAGGATACATCGTAACTTGATTGTCTTTTCAATAAAGGAATGTTCTTAGATAAGGCTTTGTATGTTGCATATTTCATAATCTCTTAGTGTTCGACAACTATCAATTCCTTCCTCTGTTTTTAGGACCAGGGAGCTTGTATGTGCTCCCTTTAGAGAATAGTAATGTGCTTTACTGCTCTACTACATTGAATGTGACCACAGCGTAATTGCTACTTTTTAATAGGGTCTGCACGTCAACGTCCTCTACAAGTGACGAGTTACCTGATGGCAGGTAGTTTAGTTCGGATTACCTTTAGTTGTTACTCCGGCGTGTGTCCCTTGTTATGTGTTCATACAGACTTGCAGCTTTAGTGGCATTTGTAAAGGCTCTTGGAAACTGTATTGCGATGTATGTAGTTTCTGTTAAATTGAGAGATGGGGTGCTAAATTCTCCGGCAATAAATAACTCGTCGAACTTCCTTTCGTATAACTAAAGAGGTACTTGGTGTAGTTGTTCATTTTGACAATGATCACTTGCTGGAGGACAATATATTTCACCTACTATGTACTTAGTGCCATTCACTTTAAAATGATACCCGTATAATAACAAGAGATTTTTGAGCAGCGGGTAATTAAGTCTAGAAGCGTTTGAAGAATCGTCGTCCTTGGTGGGATTTTGACTTTATTATCAGAGACTTTGAGGGTTAGCTTCATTGCAGTAAGTATTATTAGCTTTTAAATCGCTTTGTATAAACAAGCGTTCAAGCTCAATGATCTTACTTCGGAGGTCTCAAATATTACTGTAAAACGTTTAATCGTCGTTCTTGGCATATGCCGTTTTTCTGAAAATTAGCTGCGTGAGGAATGATAGACAGTGAGTGGTATTCATAACTTTGGGTGACTAGTTTCCTGGAAGGCCGGCACGTGGAGACTTATTAAACCAGTCGCTGAGTGTGATGCCGTGTCCAACACGGAGGTGAACTATCCGTTGGAGGCAGAGTTTAAGATTTATCTCCCAAGAGTTACCGTTACGTCAGTGAAGATTGTTTCTATTGCTTTATGCTGACTTAGTGACTTGGATCTGCTCCCAAGAAAACGTCAATGACTGTTCAGGCTGTCCTTTCTATTTGAAGAACTGCTGTTAAATCTTTTTGGTTCCATGCATTTACGTCTAGCTGGTAGGGTGTGGTTAAACTCCCGAGGTGTTCTGGTATGAGTAATCATCGAATACTGGCTGTAGTGATACCACACATAGTAAGTCATTACCCATTCTCGCTGTGGTACGCTGTGCACGTAGTGTTCGTCTGGACTTCAGCACTGTAGCTCTGGGCTCGCATAAATAAACAAACCCTCTAAACCGACCATTTTATGACCCTGCTTCCTGAGGGCCTTCAGTCTCTCTGACCCTAGGCGTTTTGAGAATTCATTCCTCTGCGACTCATCTAATAGCCTACTGGCGTGAAATATGATTCTGCTGGACTCTGGCAAGTTAAACAGCACTAAGAACTGTTGCCTGTTATTCAAGATTTTAATCTCGATTGCCGCGGTGCCAACGATCAGCTTATATGGACTGTCGTTGTTTCTAGTCGCCTGTGTCTGCTATTTGGTTCTTTTCGCTTTCGGTGTGTGAAAGTTGATGGGTGTCGAGCAGATATGGAGTAATCTGGTCTTGTTTTCTCGAGTTAGCTACAGTTGCTATTAAATTTAAATCATGTATGCTGACAGAGATGATTTGGTAGCCCCAATTATTTTCGTGGGTTGTTTAATATAAGGATCGACCTAACATGTTGAACATGAACACCAGAACAACCGACACGGACGAATCTTCTTCATGAAACGAATCTTAAGGAGGAAATGTAATCAAATGAGACATGTGAGAACTGAACAGGTGAATACTAATTAATTTAGTCTCACTGGCAAGCTGTCGATATTTAATATCAAACATTAGGAAAGGAACATTTCTGACATGTCTTAGGTCGAACTGCAAATATAAGCCATAATTCATTTTTGGGACACACGTCCTGTCAAAATTAGCTGTTCATACGAGTGACTAGTGTACCTGTCAATCACTTTAAAGATTTCGTTACATTCTTCGTGTAGTTATCCACTTAAGAAATTTCGTGGACTCACGTTTTGCTGTTTACATACAAAGTATTAAGACATGTGGGGCTTTCATTAATGATCCTACGGTCTACTAGTAACACGGCACTTATTATCATGTGCATGTGTCAAAAAATGACTCTTAAGATGTATCATTCAGTCCGCATATGGTAATAGTCAGGCCTCATGACATTGTATTATGATGGCCTAAATGTTGTTCCAATGGAACTGAATGTATTTGTCCTAAGATGCCCTAAGATGAACATCGTCAGTAACTATGATGATGTCACTAATAGATTTGCTGCTACCAATGACGTCAAAAGAAGATCCAAAGATGGCTAGCCAATGAAGCAAATTACTGCTTAAGGTTTTTCATATGTCGAAGCAACGAATCTTCTCCAGTGCTTACTACTGTACAAGCTGTTTAGTTCAAAACATTGGTTGAATCAATGAATGCATTTCGATACAGTAAAATCAGTTAGATTATACTTCACTTGGACAGTTTTCACCCATCGACCAGAATAGAAGTACATATTAGATGAATTAAAGTCCTTTTTATTCTCCTGGTGATCTCGTCTGATAGAGTGCTTATAATCATATCTCTACTGGATTGCAATTCTAGAAATAGCCATCTCCTACGTTTAAACAACATTTCTAGTCTCCTGTTCTAGGCAAGTTAAGTGTTTTTACCGGATATAATGTATTGAATTTAACTTTATCGTATAAGGTATTGGGTGGATATATCATTCTTGCCGTGCTTTGGAGAAATCTCATGGTGAATGGGTACGAAATTAAGACAATAAGTTGGTTGACAAGCCGATGTGCTTTTCCTATACGCACGATTGTTAAACTTGCCGAAGTTGCCTCTATCTGTGTCTCCAAACCAGGGCCCAAAAGTTGGAATACTACGTTGCCACCAGCCTAAGAGTGATTATGTACGATTAATTGTTCAAAGTAGTTACAACCTAATTGTTTGCTTAACACTTGCGCTAATAAAAATACTGATAATAAGGGTACAAAGAAAAATGATTCATCACAACCAATGTCGGGCGTTCTTATATCGAATTCTTTTTTTGATTGTCGTTGGCATATAAAGCTATTGAAGAGTATTTTTGTGAATCAACAAGCAATTTCTGGAAATATGCGTTCGTTGCATTCTTTCTAGTCTTTATTACTGTGTTCTAGCGTAAAGCCTACTAAAGATGATTCAAAACAAGATACTGACTATTTTTATGAGTTGTTCCAAGCTACTACAATGAAGACGGAATCATCGTCAAATTACGATTCTTCTTTCTCATTTCAGAGTTCTTTTGAAAAATCTATAGCCACTATATTCAAAATAAGTTTTTTCGGATCTCGGATTTGTTCGTCAATTGTGCGGAAATGACAAAGCATCTGTCTGAAGCATTAATGTAATTTACCTTAAATCTTTGGTCTCGGAGATAAATCGATTCCAGATGAGTTTTAAGTCTATTTAGGTGCTTCACTTGAATTACATCACAAATCTGCATAAACCACTATAGTTGGCTGAGTGGTGACTTTATACAATATGTTTATTTATCCTGCCGAATGCAAGAGGATTCATGTAGAATGTAAGACAGCTTAGCCTCGTCTTTTTTATACATGAGAAGAGAAGTAGTTACAAATTTCACCGTTAGTGCTTGTAAGGTTCTTTATCATTTAAAGACAAATTAAAGAAGAATAAGCCGTCATGTTGGGTCGAAGCCATCCTTTAGTCAGGTTGGTAGAAACAAGTTAGTTTTGCATCTTACTGCTAAATTTGAGATTACGCCACAAATTTCAGTCGGCGTATAAGCATGTCGAAAGTGCAAACCAACGTGTTTTATTTCTAGTACGAGTTTCAACTAATGTTTCACGAAATTCCTACAATGATCCACGTCCAATTGTGATTTTACATAAAACGTTCCTAATTTCACTTTCATTCAATTCAATAATTTAGATGGAACAACTAATAAGAGGCTTACCAAAAATTTCAAGGGGTAAACAATCATGAGCTAAACTCTTAGTATTTGCCACAGCGAAGCTTAATTCCTGCTATTAATTTCTAGGTATATCTTGAAACAACACAGATAGTTTTCGAGCAATCAAAACTTTAGTCTTTGACAGCAGTGCGGGCAAAATTTTTGGACAAAACTGAAAGTACTTCCACTGTTTGTTAGTATGCCAATTGACCTAAATTTATTGAAATGTTTGTTCAACCTTAATTAAGTGCATTTAAGCAAAAATTAACTCGTTGCCTAAAAGTGCAATTAATTATCCCCCCCTCTTCATCTTGTTATCTATAAAGTTGACCTTATATATTTCCATCAACAACATATTATTTGCATTTGCGACCAAAATTATCACGTGAAAGTTTTTATACTGTATTAAAGTTGATATACTAAAAAAGGAAGGCGTAACAAATTTGTGCTCACAGTCTAATATACATCTTGGATTAGTCAATAATAAAATCAGTCGATAATGCAAACTTCTGAACGTTCTTAATTTAAGAGCGTTGAGCTAATTTCACCCAAAAGTGTGAAAAATAAATAAAAAATGCCACTTTCTAATTGCGTTTGTGAACATTAAGCTATTGAAATATCAGTTTGGGTCATTTGCCGTTTAGACATCTGTTGCATTATCGTTTCAGTTTATGGGAATTCTTTCTAAGTAGGAAGGAACGAATACACACCTTATTATTAAAAAGTAATTTTCTAAATAATCCATGTATTTAGTATTTTACAACATTCATAATGTAAGTAACACTTCAGTAACACTTCCGAAATTGGTACGTTGTCTAATAAATTCTGAAACCAGTCACAGTAGCATAGGAGTAAATGGTGCATGAGATCCAAGGTAAGGTAGGTTAAATGTGACAAAAATACGGTTTCGTAGTGCCTAGAATTAAAATTTATTTAGGTTGTAGTAAGTGTCTAGATGCAAGTATCTCTAATGAACAACATGTATTGTAAATCGTTCATCCTAGTTGCTTTTAAGAAAAAACCTGTCTAAACAAATTTTGAGCTTCATCTGTTTTTTTGCAGACATTAGGGGCAGGAACAAGTATAGGCAAGTCTTCTAACTAGTACTTATTTGGCAGTCATGGATTATCACTATGTAATATGTTTGCGCACAGTGAGGTTACTAACGGACTCAACTCGAGCGTGAGATGCAATAATAACTTGGTTTATGATGTTAATAATAAACCAGTTCGACAGGCAAAGATGAGCATAATATAGCAAGTTACTATGAGTTTTGAAGCCGTAACAGATAAAAATGTAGTGGGACTTCAGCATTTGCTTATGGAATTCAAAAATGGACATTATTAAATATACATTTTAGCAAAACAAAAAGGAAAGGAAGACCAAAGCTAAGGCCCTGGTGCCAGTTCTAACAAATTACTTCACTTCCAGAAATCATAAACTGAGGGTCAGCAAAAATTAAAGTATGCGACAAACTAAAACTTTAGCCAATGAAAGTAAATTGTTGAAACAGAACATAGAAGATGGAGTAGATAACATTATTCTTGCCTAAAATGTACTTCATGTCTCTGCTTACTGAAGTCTGTATATCACTTGGAGTACGTTAATGTTGCACTTTTATGACACAAACAGCTCAGTAGTGAAAAGCCCAAACAACCAACTGTTAAAGTGTAAGATCAGATTACGGTTAACTAACTTTGGGTGTATTAAAAAAATTAACGAATAAACTTAGGATACATTATGGCGTACTACAAATGTGTAAAAACAATGAATCCTTTGTGCCAACAGTTCCGAACATGATCATAGTGCAAAGATCCATACAGCATGTCAACAAAAGCAAGTGAACTAGCAAATATAACAGTTGGTAAAAGATCACTGTCGTGTCAAATAAATAACTACCTCAAAATATTGAGTTTGTTGCTGGGCATGCAATCGGCAAAGACCTTTCAGGATAGTCTAGAATCGGTGTATTATTTGACCACTGGAACAAATCTCGATCTTGCATATCTCTAAAAATAGTATCGTGTGGAACACATCGACCGTTGATAGGGTGATTTTTAGTTTGAAATTTTGTTTTCGGATGTTCTGCTAGCTTATAATTCATATCCTTCTGTAGTTCACGGAGCTTTTTGCACCACAGAGTTTCCAGGGCACGAATATTAGTTATCTGAGTAGGCGTTACATGTCTAGATATTTTGTATGACTGTTGATGGTACGGAGAACAACACAGCATATGAGAAGAAGAGCCTGAATTCGGTTGATGTTTGAGTAGCTGTGGAATGATAAGGTCCAAGTCCTTTTCTGTGATTATAGTTGTTCTTGATTTAAAAGGGCAAGCACAGTTTATTTGGTTAGAGTTAAATGACTTCGTCATTTTCAAGTTTAAAGGAATTGGAGGTAGATTAAGCAAGTCCACACAGGCAGCTGACGGTCTCGTTCGCTTCTTCCTTCGTACAGAAATATTTCCGTTCTTGCTGAACACAAGCCGATTTTCAGCTAGGCTAGGAAAGCGACCATTATGTTTTGAGTTACAGCAGGACGAATTACATGGTGGACTAGAACATCGTGATACCGACTTACATCGGAGTGGTCTAAATTTGACTTTCTTTGATGCCATAGGTAATTTTGTAATAGTATGTTCTTTTTTCATTTCTCTGAGTAATCTTCCTTTATGAATGCGTGAAATGCTATTTAAGTATGACTGTTTTTCTCTTGGGCATAAATCTAAATATGGAAATTGTTGACGTTCGAAAGTTCTTCGTTTAGTCGACTTTTGAGATTGCGAAATGTTGACGTCTTCCTTCTTAACAATATTTTCAGCCATTACGTGTGCATTCAAATAACAGCGTTTACAACCGTATTTGCCACAATTATTTTTAGATGCTGATTTAAACAACTAACCAAAGTACTTTATCTATAAACGTATAAGCTACGCTAAAAAATTGATAGAACATTTTATTTTTAAAAGTAAAGTTTGCCTACAATTTTTTAAATACTGGTAGTTTTATTCTTTTTGGCGCTAATTTATTTTGACATTCTGTTAGTGCGCAATGTCCGAAGAACAGTAAGCACATCCTTGGTACAGGGATTTATTTCTAGGGTGAAAGTAGCTGTCCGAGTAAGACCTTTCAACAAGAGGGAAAGAGAGCGTAATGCAGAGTTGATCGTATCTATGAATGGAGGTACAACAATACTTAAACACCCTGAAAGTAAGTCAACGTTTTTATTAATAAATGAATACAATTCAGACCCAAATTTAGTTATCTGCCGAATTTTTATAATCTTATTAAACATAATGAAGACTGTTTAATGAGATGATAATGTGCGAACAATTTTTTGTAGAGCAGACTGACTACTGTTAATACTAAGATTATATAAGTTATGCATGTCTTATGTGGGCTACGTGTTTGATTGACCGTTCAAAACGCGGATCGTTATTACTTGTTTCTATTGGATTACGAAAGGACTCTGTTGAGTAATATTTTAATCCTAAACTGTCTATAAATCAGCGTTTATTATAGTGACTTACGCACATCCACAATTCATAGTATAAGCGTATATATTAAAAGTCAGTGACGATAAATACGGCAAATTATATTCATTGTAAACGTGAATCCAGCAACTACAAAATCAAAACAAGCGGGGAGTGTGAGTTATGTAGATTTCTGTTCTCACTTATGCCATAAATTCAATCCGTAAAACAAAAGAAGTTCAACCAATAAAACTCACTCTAGGGTATTAGCGGCTGCTACACATTTTACCATTGTTGGTGTTGGTGAGATTTCTTATTATATAATACAATTATAACATAATATAGTTATGATATAATCGAAGTACTATGTAAGGTTTTGTAAAAAAATATGTGATTATCTTCAGCCACACAACGTATATTTGCCTTTGATCTTGATTTTAACTAACATAAGTAGCAGCCAGTTGTATATTACCGTGTAAAATATGATTCTAACGTTAAGGAGGACGTTAGATAGGAGTGGTTGCTGTGAGAAAGCACGCTGTCATATGCTGAACAAAACGATGATATATGAATACTGAGTGTCTGCATTTTAATATGCATACCTTCTGAAATCTTGATTAATCTCATGGCTAATAAAGCTATACGTTTACAAGTCTATGTATTTTCCCATTATAGTTGGAGTTTTGAGGATAAATACTTTTGGTATCGACTCTTACTCGTATCTTGTTGCGATTTTAACGAGTTGTTAAGTAGTAAATGTTACTAGATTGATAAATTTACTTTATCTGGACGTAATTTGTACTCAGTCCCTACTGGATTGACAAATTTCAAAAAATGTTGTTGCCAGTGCTATTCTGAATATTCATAATAATTCTCTTTTTAACTTTCTACGAATCACGAAATCCTAGGATAAATCACTCAGTCTACATTAACAACTTTTGAAAGATAATGTTTAAATAGTTTCTACAGCCTAACGAATGGTGGGATGGCTTGTGAGTTTGATTGTTTTCTAGACTGTTTATGAAGGAAAATTATTTTTAAGATACTTTGTTAAAAGAGAAATATCCCTTTTTGGTGGTATGGAAATTCTCAGGGAGGGATAATCTAAGCATCTCTTTGAAACAACTGTGTTTTTTCACTAGGAGTCCAGGCTTGAGAAGATGGTAATTTTATTTAATTACAATATTTCGTATATCCCTACTTCTTAAAAATTACCTAGGAGAAAAGTGACTCAACTGCAAATCGGCATTCTTTGAGCTGAAAAAGTTCTTTACACGATTAGGACATGTGCATGGGGATTTTAGAGGCAGTCTATTAATAAAAGTAGAGAATCTAAACTTTAAACGTTTCTCTAAAGATCTCTAGAATTGTTTCTTGTTACCGGATAAATAATACTATTGCAAATATCATAATATAAATATTTATGATACGTACTGTTGAAGCATTTAAATAGCATTCTTAGCACCTTAATTTTTGATGGACAAAAATTCCGTAAATCATTGTAACGTTATTTCTCAGTGGTCTTAAACGTTTTACTTATTGATCCATTACAGATCAAAAGGACGTCAAGCAGTTCACATTCGATCATTCCTATTGGTAAGTTATAATACACTCACAACAACTTTATACATCAAAAACACAACTTCTGCAACACCAACTTTCACTTATGTCAACTTCTTAACATATTTGTATCTTTCACATATTGTTTATTGATAATAACTAAGTATCTACAGAATTTGATGAAATATAAACATCTTTTTTACTATCTGTGCTATGTTTTATTCGCATCGTAGCCTTACATTAGTTGCAGACTGTGTTTATTTGGAAAATGTACCTTTATTTTCTAAATGTTCTCATTAATCTAATATCAACCTTAGCATACCTAAATATCGTTTGGATGTTATTATTCTTCGATGGTCAAAAGATTTTATTCTAGTTTTTCAAAACAGGATTGTTTACAAAACAAATACTAGAAGACATAAAAGCTGTAGCTGATATCCTTCACAAAGTTAGGTTTTAACACTTTAAATCCAAAACAAGACTTTTACTTCTTCGAGTCAGCCCTTTATATGCATTTTGCCATTAATCTTAGGCTTCTCTAATAGTCTGTAACATTTGACAGAAACGCGAGTTTAGCGAGCTTTTAACGGGCTATGGGGTTTTTCTGTTTTAAATTTTTTGATGTATCAGTCAGTAAAATACTGGTTTACAAATAACTGCTATTTTAATACGGCACTACTAAGTGTGAAAAATGACTTCACATGCTACGATATCTTTATTTTATGGATGATTTATCCTTACTGACTTATCAAAAATGTACTACAACTCTTCAACTTAGTAAGTTGCTAAAAGTTTATCTAAACTTAACAGAATTATTATTTAAGTTATCTTACTCAAGCATATTCTTTAAATGACAACAATGCCTAATTTTGACCGGATAGGCTAAACACTGCTAACGGTCCTAAGGTATGATTTCCACTAGTTATTGTAAGGTATTTGTTTGTAGGGCATATTTATTTCTTTATTCAAGAGCAGAAGTCAATCATTATTTGTATCTTTCATGAAATCATTTCATACTTTTGGAAGTAATAAATTTGGTCAACATAACCTTTGGAGTTTATTAATAACTTTTAATATCTTAACGTCTTTTGTCTACCTCCTAACTGGACCACCTTCACCGTAACATACTTTTATATGACTTTAGGATTTCGTTTGTTTTGTCTAAAGTAGTGTTGTTGAGTGCTCACACATTATTTAAATCTACGAAGTTTACTTGTGGTGTTTTAAGTTTGTCTATATTTATTTCAGCTTATACTGATTGCTTTCATTTTTTAGGTCACATGATGGTTTTAAAACTGGAGCCAGTGGTTTGCTTGTACCAGACGGAAAAAATTCAGCTTACATTAGTCAACAACATGTTTTTGATGATTTGGGTCGAGGACTACTTGAAAATGCATTCAAAGGATATTCGTGTTCATTATTTGCGTATGGACAAACCGGTTCTGGAAAATCTTATTCCATGATTGGCTATGGTCCGAATAGGTAAAAAAAATGTGTAGCTTAACAAATACATTTACTGATTAGAGGCATTATACCAATCATATGTGAAGAGCTATTTAACAAAATTGGCAAGAATACAAATTCCGATAAAGTAAGTGTTGATAGTGACTATCTCATAATATGTTTATTACCGCACTTTGTATGCATAATTAATAGTATTTACTGTGGGTTATTTGGTACTGGTCGGATCACGTGTTTGTTTAATTAGTTTCGTCTAATACACATCGTCAATACAATTGATTAACACTGACTGGATGCAAGTAACAATCACTTTTTACTAAAAGTCAAAAATAACAGTAATGAAAGAGGTTAAGGGTAATTACAGGAACCAATTCAAATTCAAAGTCCAAAGCGTATATCTGTAGCATGTGTAATTAACCCAACCAAACAATATCAAGGGATCAAACGAGCCATCAATATTTATAAATATGAAAAATAACAACAAACCAAACCTATGACTCATGTAATTCGGTAGTTGTCAATACCATACAACACGTAGCAGAGAGCTAGTATAATCTGAGTTGTCATCATATGAGTGAAGTTCAGATGAAACTTGATTTTTATAATTCGATCAGCCCTTATAGACTAGATAAACGTCACATTAGTCCCTACACTGTAAGCATTCAGTACAAATGCCTCATACCTATAGAATGTTAGTCGCGGACGGATAACTGAATGGTAACGACATAGACTCTGAAATTTGTAACTTTAGTTCAAATCTCACTTGAAGCACTAGGTCTCTTGTAATATCATTAGCACAACTTGGTACTTAGTATTCCGAACCACACTCACGAAGCAACCCAGTATAAACCCAGCTGTAGTGTTAATAGGACTGTGTTTTACCAATTAGTATTGCATGTACGTACAAGCCAGCAAGTGGTCTGAACATGAATATGTATTAGATCACGTCGAAATGCCAACGTCTTAAATATAGATAGGCGAAAAGGGTGAGTATATAACGGCCAATAACATGTAAAAATATGAAGGTCAGATTAGCATACTACACCAGAGAAACATAACGAAGAAAACGAGTATGCAGATACACAAGCACACATAATAACTAATACATGAGTTGTAACATATAGTGCAATGTTCATGGAAATATAAAAGCCTAAAGTACACAAAAGTCAAACTATTGTCTATATTTTTGCGAAAATTGATTGTTGGAGATCCCTACTTTTTTTATAAATGTAGATACACATACTGACAGGTGTCAACTAGCACAAAACATATATCTAGGGTTTTTTGCTGACATTGTAGTTAATAATAAGGCTAAGTCAATCTGATAAAATCTTACATACACATTGCACGGAAATGATATAACTTAATGAAAATAATTGTCATTTTGAAGACAGTTGTCTTGTAGTCATAAACACAGGATTTGTTATCCTTGCATGTAGTAGTAAGTTTCTGCGAATATTTGCTCGGATTTTTCTCTCTATTCATTACTTTGTTCATTCATCTCACTAATCAAATGTTTTAAATTTATATTTTTCTCTAACTGTGAACAGAAATTTCAAATTACTTTATCTATGATGGAAATATATAATGAGCAAATTCGTGATTTGTTAACGCGAGATAAGTTACTTCAAACGAATTTGCAGATAAGACAGTCACCAGTCCAAGGATTCCATGTGCAAGGTTTAACACAGATACCGGTTGGATCATATATTGAAATTGAACAAAGAATCAAACAAGGTAGATATCATGTGTTATATATATATATATATATATATATATATATATATATATATATATATATATATATATATATATATATATATATATATATATATATATATATATATATATATATATATATATATATATATATATATATATATATATATATATATATATATATATATATATATATATATATATATATATATATATATATATATATATATATATATATATATATATATATATATATATATATATATATATATATATATATATATATATATATATATATATATATATATATATATATATATATATATATATATATATATATATATATATATATATATATATATATATATATATATATATATATATATATATATATATATATATATATATATATATATATATATATATATATATATATATATATATATATATATATATATATATATATATATATATATATATATATATATATATATATATATATATATATATATATATATATATATATATATATATATATATATATATTCTGCAAATTGACATGGATAAAGGGTGTTGTCTCAAATACCAGTAGAATCTTCACATGATCAAGTTTCTTCACTGTTAGCTTTTGGATTCATGGGCTATATTTACACACCAAGAAATTGCTTTCTTGGTTGTGTCAAATACTACCACGAAGAACAGTTCAACATCCCTATTTAGCAAGTATGTTTGGTGAAAATTTACAAGTCATACGTGGCCTACAGATACATTTTATAAATTATCAACATGCATTCCTCTCAGTGTTTTATTTATACTTCCACGCATCTTTTTGCATCAGCCTTTCTTGCAATTGACCTTTATATAGGATTTGCGGTACTCACTTAGCGACGGACCATAAATCATTAAGTGATAGTAGGTCACCCTTCGAAATCTGACATCATGTTCTTCAAAAATTGCAGAGTGAAAAAAGCATCGAAAGTAACATGCTTCTAAATCGGCTTCAAGTATACATAACTAAATTGCACCCGAATCTCACAACAGTGTTTTCGTGAGTAACATTGTTTTCCATTAGAAAGTGGCATTTTTTAAAATAAGTAATTTACATATCTACCAAAAACCAATGGTTTTATACCAAATACTATCATTTTGATTAAGCAAAGGGTGATAGACCAAAGGCTAGAAAAAGGGTGAGTGGGAAAACTCTATGACTATAAAGTACTTGTGGTAGAATAAAAACTATGCGTAAATGGAATGAATGATGCTGTATATCTGAGTTTAAAACATTAAGAACTACGATCGTAAAGTAGTGAAGGATAATACTATTTTTTTAGTTCAATTGAGATGTTTGTTTTTGTCGATAGTGGTATTTTTAGTTGACTGAACATATCACAGATTTCTGTTGGCAGGGTACCGGTGAAAATCAGGCAGCACTGGACATCTGTTTCGTACTAGTGTGGAACTCCTCGGCAGTGCGCACCCCAAATTCCACATCATGGGCTTCAGGTTGACGGAGAGTGTTTAACCCTCTGCACCACTGGGTCGGTATCCAATGGTAGTATTCAAACTTCCATCAATTTGTGATATATGTATGTATATATACATACCCGTAGACCTTGGTGTGGAATCTGGGATGCTGAAGGGTTTCACACCAAAATGAAACAACTGTCTTGTGCTTCTTGATTTTCAATGATACCTTGCCAGCATCAATCTGTGACATATCCAGTCAACTATTTTTTGGTTTAAAATAGTGAACTGATTTTATCTAGATTATTATCGAAAACCAGATGTTGCTGGACGTTTAATTTTGCCCTAGTATGGGTAGCGTTCATCCCCACAACTCATTATATCAAATAACATAATCTTTTTAGCCATACTATCCTCCGATATTGTTCATATACTCAAATATATATATATATATATACATGTGTATGCGTATGCATACTACTGTATATCCTTTTTTAACAGTATTAACTATGGGACATATGTCACTTATTTCAGTTGGTGATCGCAATATATTGCAAATTGACTAAAATTAAAACTAAAAACTATCAAATTCCAAATCGCTTCACCAAACGTTAATTTCTCGATACGTGGTCTTGAAGTTTTAGGTGTAGTACCAGGTACAGTCGTGGATGTGAACTTCTAAGGATCCCCCGTAATAGCTGTTTTATGTTTCACGGCTTACAAGAAATGATTAAACACGGTCACCACATAAAGTCAACGTACAAAATATATCGCCAGTTAATTATATTTCGACAAAACAAGTAATCTGTTATTGCGTTATATTGATAAAGGTGGAAAAAAATTAGTTCTATTAGAATAAACTGGTAAAATTAATTCACATTAGTTCCATTGTTACACATTTTAAAAAGATGTATAGTAAAAGGCCTAGAACAAACGTATCCCATGACAACTGGGTTTTAAATACCTGTATATTCATTTTTAACACAAATGGTATTTATTGAGGTTAAAAAAATCCTATTTAGCTGTAGTATACATTTCTGTAAAGCAACAACAAAACATTCTATGTTTCTACCTACTTATAAAGCATATCCCATTTATGAAAGATCCACAAACATTACAATAGTTTTTATATAGTACAATGAAAGGAAATGGACCAGTGATAAATGTTTCCGTGGAGTTGAATTTTGTGCCTAACAAATGATATGCTACATGTTAATTCTTGGTTATATTAACAGTTCATGGTATAAGATAGATTATTCTCTCCTAAAAGTTTGTGTCGTTTCTCAGCTATTTTGCTTCTAAAGTGCTTCAAGCAGTAGCTGATTGTAGTCAGTTGCACTAAGTCTCCATTTATAACCCGGATAAAGAAAACTGACGTGAGATTTACTTATAATATAAACATAATGTAAACATAACTGGGCATCAAACTGAGGATTTTATTTTCATTACATTCTTTCACACTTGAAAAAATGCATTTTATGCTATAAAACCATTATTCGGGTGATTTCGATTCCGGGATCAGAGAGCACTGACATTAACGGACAGCAAGAATGACACTAGCAGAAACATTGTCATAAATGTAGGCTCACAGATCTGGACCTCAATATATACCTACCAAAATGATATTCGTGTTTACTCTAGCTTACGAGAAACAAATTTATATACGAATTCAAATCTGTGATAAGTTTATAGACGTGGAGTATTAAGGGAATACCTGGCACGATACACGGGCCTTTACGTAATGAATCTTATAAAGATAGAAGCTTTGCTAGGTCCATAGTATTAATATTTAAGTGGTCGCGTCAATATAAAATAAAAGTCTTATATAAATTACTATTTTAAAAAATAGCCCAGGATTAAAAAGAAAGTAACTATCATGGGTCCAATCCAAAACAGTATATATTTGACCCATTAGATCATTTGGCGAACAAATAACAATTAGCGAGTTATCTAGTTGGGTTAAACTGTATATACCAGCTATTAGAATATTAAGGAAATATTTATACTATGAGATATTTTGCGTATTAATGGGTATTTGTACTTTGTGAAGTTACTTTCGTTTGCAGAGAGGTGTAAACGCGATTATAAGGGAACAAGCCTTTGAAAATGACCCACGAATCATTAATACTAGTTTATAACCACCTATGATTCAGTGCAAATAACTATCGTTACGTTAAATTCGGGCTAACATTTGTTTCTTGTGGCTTTTACCTAGTATTCAGCTAGCAGACGTCAGCCGGTCTCTGTAGGTTTCATCAGTTGGTTTGTTTATCAATATTAAGCATTTTTGTAGCTTATGAGTCTGTGGGCCTAAAAATATTTGCCTATGTGACTGAAGATTAAAAGTTAATGTAGTTAAAACGTTAGCACTTTTTATATCACTACAGAGGTAACTAGATATTTTGATAGAAGAATAGAATGTTGTGGATAGCACTGGAATATAATGGGTAAACAGAGGATCAGAAATAATTTCATGAAAACATGATTATTATTTAGTTCTCTGGTATCCATCAGGATCTCTTAGGTTGAAAAAAATTGAACTATGATTGTGGAACATATAAAACTGGTTAATCTTATAAATTTATAAGCAAAGCGGTATAAATTTTGTGTTAACTTGGCAACAACTTGTCAGTAATGTTGCAGTGTTGTTGAAATGCTGATAGTCATTAATTGCCGATAAGTATCAGTACTATAAAACCAATCTTTCATTGATTCCAGTCTATGACATTCTTACTCAGAACATAAATCATTCATTTTCTTTCGTCCATATATAAAATATAAGAAGCATCGAGAACTTGACTATCCATCGAATCTAATACGAAATGACTTCTGCTTTGAGTAAATGACACTAAATATCTGTTTTTCTTAACCTCTTCATTTAAGTAAAGATGAATTGTTTTAGAACGATCATATTCAGCTAAATTTAAATTATAGTTATCAGTTGTACTAAACAAATCAAACGCTAGAAGTGAGGGCGATGAACGATACAAATGTGGTTGCACATTTTCTGATTAGCATTTCATTAAATGCCAGGTGATGACACTATGAACCTTCATATATAACAGGCCTCGTAATAACAACCAATATTCCTGCCAACTGGTGTGTATCCAGAGCATGTTGCAGATAATTAACTTATTATTTATTGCTGTAGATATAAGACGAAAATGAGCACTTTTTTTATTTAACCAATCGCAGATAATATCTTTTCTATAAGCATAGTACAATACTAAACCATTTACTGTAGTTAATGATGATCAATTAAATCAAAGGGTAACAGCTTTACTACTTGCATTGTAATAAGTAGCATAAATCCTGTTCAAAAATGTCCCGATGTGGATAGAATTATCATTACGTACCTGTGTATATGACACTTTATCAGTTACAGTAATTTGGTATAAAATAATTTATTTTGTTTAGGCAATTTTAAGTGAGCCCAGAGTATCTGTCGTAGTTCAAAATTCTAAGTACTTATACCTAGTAATATTATTTCCACTTTATTTTGTAGGCACTGCGTGTAGAACCGTAGCGGCAACAAATATGAATGAAACGAGTAGTAGAGCTCATACTCTAATCACCCTGACATTTGATCAGTTCCTTGGAACAGAAGAATCGAAGGTATCAAGGAAGCGTTCAATAATAAATTTAGTTGATTTAGCAGGTCAGTTTGTTATTGCCCTTTTTTCTGCTTAATTGTCACGGCGTGTGATGCGAAACTGTAAATTAGTAGTAATCATTTATATGTTCATGTCCTTGACGTTCAAGACTGCTACAGATAGGTTTCTGTGTATATGTAGTATAAGCTTCTGCTAATACCCTCATATCCCTCGAACATACTTGCAGCTATCTGATTCAGTAGCTTAGTAAATTACTTTTTAAAGTTTGAAGTAAATGGTACTGAGTTCGGGTCCCCGTGTGAATATTAGTACTGAGTGGAGTAGAATAAGTCGACTGGTAGTAAGTTAGACAAAACATGTATCCTACACTCTACCGTTAGCTACATACTAAGTATATTAAATAAGTAGAGAAGATACCTTAACGCAAACCCTTTGTGTCGACTATATAACACATTCTGTAAGGAAAATATCTAAGGTAAAGTATTTTCAGCATGCTTAATAAAGTAGTTGCAATAACCTAGTCAAATAGAATCATTTTTTAAGAAAAAAGCCTTTTGTTTAATGACTAATACTTCCATTACAAGAATCTTTAGAAATGATAACTTTTATTGATGAAATAATAAATTTCATAATCACATAAAACAGTTTGCACGGTTTCTTTCGTCCAATTGGTTGAATTTCAACGTAAGTTTCCACTTTCCGTTCCTTACTCTTATATTTCATTTTAATTTTATCGTTATGTTGTCATTTTTAACAATGAACAGATTTATTTTAAATTTAATCTTGGTTTTTACAATTAAAGGAAATAACTTCTTTTCACTTTTGAATTAGCTTGCGTTTATTATAACATATTCACTGGTGACAATAACTCGGTTCTTAAAAACAAATATATTCTTACACTACAAAATTTTATTGCTATGTAACTTGTCTTAATTATCAACCAACTTTTGCATTACATTTAATTATTATTATCGACTTGTCACTACTTATTGGAAAACTATACATTAGTTATGAGCCTTGATGAGAAGCTAATTTAAAGGAGATATTTCTTTTCTGAATTTTTTGTTTTTAGTGCTTTTACGGGAATATCTAACATATTTAAATTCTTAATTTTCATATTTAATAGTCATATAACCAAATGATTTTTCATAAATTAACAAGCTTAATGGTAATAAAAATAATTCACTAATTTACTAAACAGACATCTCCTTGATATTTGAAATAAATTTTATGTAACTGATTGAAGTGGTCTTTAACTAAATAAATATAGAAAAGGTTGAGTACAACCGGCTGTTGAATTGTCTACGGATGTCCTGTCCTACTTTGGACTTATCAGGTGGATATAGTGACTAGGACGAAAAGTATCTCCTGGATTATACTGTTAGCCAAGACGGAAAGACTTTAAGACGGGCAACCGAAGACACTATTTAGGCAATCATGATATACATATATTAATAGTGACTGAATACATACATTATTTATTATCAACAATTATAAAACTCAAACCCTTGTATACATATTATTAGTGACTAGAATTCTATAGGCTTAGTTTACGAACTTAATAACATACGATACATTTCCTGTTTAATTCTTTTAAATATAGTGTAATTTTTTCATGTTAGTTGATATGTTGTATATTGTTGACATATTAACTCATTAGTACATTTCGAAATTTCTCCTTCTAAATTATTATCCCTGATATTGAGGTTTTATAATGCAAATGAAAATATCTAAGTTATACTTTACCAAATAAGTTTTATGTTATGAGTATAATCAGGTAAAATTTAATAAACTGCATAACTTCAAAAATGTTTTTAGGTTCTGAAAGAGCCGATAGTACAGGAGCAACTGGTGATCGCCTGAAAGAAGGTGCGAAAATCAACCGTTCATTGTCAGCACTAGGTAATGTGATATCCGTAAGTTATTGTTGACAAATTCACATATCTTTATAATTAAGCCGTTATATATTTGACATATCTTACTAAGCAGAAACTGTTCATATGTTGCTAATGTGCCCAATAGAAAGCAATATCTAACGATTGACATACCTTGAACAATTTTACCAAAACACTCACATATTAAGCGTGTTCAAAATATATCGTGTCTTGAACACACTTAAATTAGTTCCACTCTTACACATTAAAAATTTCACAATATTTATACTCACAAAAATATACATAATTATGTTTTAGATGGATAAACTTGAACTATATTTTTATGATCAGCTCCGTCTTTCTTTTTGTTAGTTACTGATTACTTTATTTATTATCTAGTAGCGTTTAAACTTATTTCAACTTGCTTTGGTTATTTCTGCTGTGAAGAATTAGCTTAATTTAAACCATGATAAATCAAATATTTATTCTCCTACTAACTGAGATATCTCAAACAAATTAATTACTCTTACTATTATAGACGATTCTCTTAGTGCTTAATTTATTTGCAATCATGAAGTTAAACCTTGGTAAGAATATCTGTCTATTTTTGCTTGAAAAAGTCTTTATAAGTAGCCTTTGGCTGTTGTATTTCAGTATATTAATTTTTCAATGTTTTACTGTAGGCATTGGCTGAAAATAAAAAGATTGTTCCTTATCGTGATTCGGTACTAACCAAACTGTTGCAAAATGCTTTAGGTGGGAACAGGTAAGTTGAATTATGTGTGATAGATCTATATTCGTCTGGTTAAGGTTGATGAATAGATTAGAATTACTCATTTCTGTTAATTATCTATATTTGTTACAGAATGGTATTATTTGGTTACCATTGAAAACCAGGGATCATCGGACAGCTGTTTTGTTCTAGTATAGAAATTCTCGACTACACACACCCTAACTTCCTTCGGGGAGTCGAATCCAGGACCCTCAGGTCTCAGGACGGACGCTTAACCATCTGCACTTGTCCTGCAGGTGTCAAGTAGTAGCACTCTCACTTTTATAAATATTTTATACAGCATGACGATCATCTCTTGTCACTGATGATAACTCTCTTACTCCTGACATGTTTTATCTCCACCGGTCACAACTTCTCGCTTGAACTTCAAAAACATCCTGAAGTTAGTCAGCTGATGAGCTGATTATTGTAAATGAATTGGTGTATCACAAATCAATAAAAGTGGAATTTTACCGGAGGTCATCTGATTCAGTGGTGCATATAGTTAAGCGTTTGCCCTGTGACCCGGAATTACTGGCTTTTGGTCCCCTGGTAGGATCAAGGAAGGGTACTTCTGATGAGTCCTATGCTAGGAATAAACAGCTTTCCGATGCTCCCTGGTTTCCATTGGTGCGAAACCAACATCAGTTTGTGACGAACGCAAACAACTAAACTTAATACCTATTTGAATAAAACTACATCAATATAAATTATTTCTATTAGTTGGAGATAGTTCATCTTCTCACTCCGAATTTCATCATCAATCTGACAACTGGGAATAAATAAATTACAAATCTGCATAGTCTGGAAAATTGCTCGAGACCGTGAATTTTTGATTGACTAATTACGCCTAATTTATGACACTTTAGATATATTATATCGAACTAAGTATCCACGTCCTCACTAATGAGGTTAAATACCTATGAATTTGATATGTAAACAACACATGTAATGCTAATTGTGTTAGTACAGTGTAAACTTTCTTATGACAATCACTGACGGTTTTAAGCATCAATTATGTACTCGCCTGTACTGACTTGAATCTATTTCTGTTTTCGGTGTTTAGTGTAAACTATTGTGTTCCTTACGTTGCAATTTATTTATTATCTGAACATTACCTTTTCACTGTTTTCTTGTTTAGCAAAACAGTTATGATTGCTGCAATATCACCTGCAGATATTAATTACGATGAAACTTTGTCAACATTACGTTACGCAGATAGAGCTAAACAGATTAAAAATACAGTTTTAATTAATGAAGATCCAATCGAATCCTTGATTCGTGAATTAAAAGTAAGCATAAAATAGTACTTAAATTCTTATGAATTTGTAAATAAGTTGATTAAAATATATTTTAGTGATATAAATTATGAATATAAGATACCTCTTGTTTAGAGCTAGTCAACTTACTGGTTAAAACTAAAATATAGCATTTGTTACTTGAAACGTGTGGTGAATTAAGTCATTTGAAATACCAGTTTAAAAATTACGTTGTAACTGGTTGTTTTTAAAATTGCTGAATGCTAATTTGATATCATGAATTAGTCTGACTTAAGCAGCGATTAGAAACGATGAACAGCTATTCCGTCCAAGTATAGGACACCACAACAGTGCACATCCTCAACTCCACTAGGGTATCGAACCTAGAACATTTAGTTTTAGCAACGAATGTATAACCGGTATCCAATAAACAATATTTTTGTCTCAGTAGATTCACAATAAATCCTCGCGACCACATCTATTGCCATCGGTCGGTAGCTGTTTCTTTCTTAAAATGGTTGAACACCACACCCCACACTTTATTAAATCTCCAGGGATTACCCTACTTTAGTTCGCTACTGGTGTGTTCATATTGACTGTAATTGGCGTTGTGGGAATTACTGACCTGTTTGTAATATCAAATAAACAATAGGTACTTGTTCGTCAGTATCTAATTACCTTTATATGCGTTAAATAATTATTTTAACATTCTGTTTTGTAATATCAAATAAACAATAGGTACTTGTTCGTCAGTATCTAATTACCTTTATATGCGTTAAATAATTATTTTAACATTCTGTTTTGTAATATCAAATAAACAATAGGTACTTGTTCGTCAGTATCTAATTACCTTTATATGCGTTAAATAATTATTTTAACATTCTGTTTTGTAATATCAAATAAACAATAGGTACTTGTTCGTCAGTATCTAATT
>CM068305.1:23065449-23094582 GCA_034768735.1 Schistosoma mekongi
TGGAAACTGGAAAAAATATTATATTTTGAAAAATCAACATTGTAAGTTCCATAGAGCAAATTACACCATATATGTAAGTTAGGGATGAATGAATCTTCATTCCAATCTAGACTTTTGCATTGAGACTTGAACTAATCAAACCATGCCTCAAACGACTGAGGGTTATACACTAGGCTATTGGATAATCAGAAACAGAATCCTGGAAGTATATAGACTCATATAATGGGTACAGAATAAATAAAATGGAAACACAGATTATATAAATCAATCCTGACTATCAAACAGAAAGGTTAATAATTTGACAGTCAATCCGGAGACCATCTGAAAAATTGTAAACGATCCACAAAACGCAGGGTCATCAATACCAACGAGGAATAACTAATATGTTGGAACCTGACCTATTAAAATATCAGGCAAAATACTTTCTATTACCCTGTAGTAGACAACTTCAAAGGAAATGTTAGGATGCCTATAAAGCTTCAGTGTACCCGATAGTCTTTTATCACACCTATCCTACTTAGGTCCTACAAGTGATTTCAATTTCCCTTACCACTAATCTGTGTTCATGAAGTGGTGGTGTGTAATGCCTCTTTCACAATACCAACATTTCGTTCCGCCACAATTCTGACGTAAACTACGATTCATCTAAAAATATTTTCGCCTCACGATTCGGGAGCGTAAAGATTTTCGTCGCTATTACAACAGCAAAACGAGGGACGAATTTATAGCACTTTCCAGCTTCGTTCAAACAAGATTTCGAGATATATCTTCTTAAAAAGTGCATCAAAGCTTTCCATGTTCACAGGAGCAGGACATACAACTGTTTCAGTGACGTGTCTGAGTTATTTAATGATACATTTACGGTTAATTAATTCCCGGCGTAATCGAAACGATCATGTTTCCAAAAATATCAACACCTTAATCAGCTACAAGAATATTTAGCAGACTGACAGGTGCGGATGGTTTAAATTCTTGTATATCCAAATATGGCGGCTAAGACACATAACTATTCTACCTAAGTGATATGCTCTCTCATTAGAATCCCCTACTTATACAGATATCTGGAAAACAGAATTTACTGGCATAAATTAGATCATGCATCAGAAGTTAGCAACTATAGGCTAATTAACATAGCTCCTATCGTCTCCGGAATAAGTGAATAAATAAATAGTGAAAATAATACGCGAATAAAATATCTAAACACGTAATATCCCACAACCTAATAACATCCAATCAATATAGTTTCATTCTATTCCGGAATAAGTGTCAAATACTTAAGCTTCAGCTGGTTTGGATTAGGCACTATAAAACTAATCTCAGTTTTTTTTATACACTACTGAAAAAGTTATCGTTTTCAAACGTGAAATGAGCCACAATTTAAGCATAATCGCCGTTTATGATCTAAATAACCAAATATTTAGCGGAAAAAAATATTCAAGACTATATGCACAGTGAACTTTTCCAAGGATAAATTTACTCAAATATGGGACAAGCTCCAAGCATACCTAAGTCCCATCTACAATTCACTAGTTTGTGAAAATCCATCTATTCTGATGAGCTTCCTTAACTACCGATTCAAAACTTAAAATCTCACTTCTACACTCCAGCTTCTAGGTCTTTTTAATGTATGAATTATCTATACTATCCACAGAAGTTACACATTCTTCTTTTTTTTTAAATTTTATTCACATATGCAGATATATTACCATACTTAATTGGTATTGCAATTTAACCTAAAATGCACTTGTCACACTGCTTAATGTTTTGTTACGTAAACCTTCCTATTGACAGTCACTTTACACTTTTTATACTACCTTGCCCATAGTTGCAACACTACCGTGTACCTAAATTTCCAAGAGTAAATTCAATCAGTCAGTCAGTCAGTCACAACGTAGAACTTGTTACACGCGTACATCAGTTAAAGTTGCCATGCTCCAATTATCAAGGGGAGATAAAATTGTCAGGCCAAATTCCAAAGTAGTGGAAGTAGTAACAGTATAAGTAGTAATGGAGAGGATTAGGGATCAAAGATAAAATCCAAGAAAATATGGATCAGTGAAAAAACCATGATAAATTCAGAAACTTAGAACCTAAGGGAGGACAACAAGGAGTAAATTAGAATTTATTTATTTCCGTGAGATTCAAACTTATGACATTTAGTATCATATAGATATGAGTTGAGTACATTTACGTGTACTTGATAAATCTCATAGTCCGAGAAGTTGTCATCGACATATAAGGCACACAGCTGTCATCCTGTGTGAATGAGATTTTAGTATCGAATTCTCTAGCCATTAATAAATGCAGACACGATTTCTAAAGGAAAAAATTATGTGGTTAGCCCATTAAAATAATAAAAAAAACTGACAAACTAAAATTTGAAAAGGCAGAGGACCTACTAATTCCTTGATTTATATTTTCTGTTTTTGCAGCAGGTGTCTCCAACGGCATTGGCTGTGTTAGCACATGTTCATCATCTGCAAATATATCCGAAAGACGTTGTTTTTTTTAGACTTGAACATTCATTTGAACTACCAGATATATTTCGCACACGATTTATTCTAACAGAAGTCGCTTGAAAATTTTCGTTTAAACTGACTTCTATATCGTTTGCGTAGATGTGTTGATAATATCTAAAATGATTGGAGTGATAGCATACGTAGGTTAATAAGTACAATCTACGATCAGTTAAAAATGATATACTAATGATAACCATCCATAAAACCATATACAAACAGAAAATAACTAAAACATTTGAGTCAGAAATACGATACAGCATACTACATAATAGATCATGGATTTTATGATAATGGATGTTTCGCTCACTTGAGAAGTAAAAAATGTAATTATGTGTTAGAGAAGTCTACATTTTGCAGCTGACATACAAGAGTTAAACATTATAAAGACCTTTGAAATACATCACAGAAACTTATCGTGAATGAAAGCTGCTGAAAAATCAAAAACAGGATGAATTGTGGATCTACAATTTTACTTAGCAGCCATAGTCAAGTTTAAATGACTAATATTTATAACAAGAATTTTTTATCTTTGAACTAATAACTGGCTAATAATGAACATAACACATTAGAGTTAACACTTACAATTTTACTCGGTACTGTTTTCGACTGTTTATCATCGATAATGTTTTCCTCAGCAGTCGACTGTTTCATTGGTGTGATCCAACTGGATCTATAAAGTTTCGGTCTCGATTTTCTCTTATCAAACACTAAGTTGGATAGACTAACCTTCAAAGATAATTAAAAAGTAGAAAATATTAATTATTATTTGTTTTAAAAAACGGAACAACCGGTAATTAATTAGCAAATAGTCTATAGTTCAAATTCTCAGTTCAAAGCGGAAAAAAAAACATTAGAACTGTGTAAAAGTCTAATCCGGTCTCAATGACCGAACTCAGAAATCTTATTTTCTCTGAACTTCATGGCCTAATCCTGAAATCAATATGCTATGTAGTATGTGCTGATGATGATATCTAGCAAAATAAAGAAACGCTTCCCAATTAAACAAAATACCTTGAAATCGCCGAGTGTACATAATTGAAATAATAACAAACTGTGAATGTTATTTTATACTACCTGTAGTAGGCAGGAGTAAATGTTTTCATTTTGAAATGAAGTTGTGAGAACTTTTTATCATACTTTACTACTGACTTTCAGTTATTGTTGAGTATTTACAGATTCTTACGAAATGAAAGTGACGTAGCTTTGTTTAGTAATTACTGGGCAACAATAAATGTCATGTTTATCTAAGCCTTAGCGCTAATCAAACTCTACCAGTCAAGTTGTATTGTAAGTACTAGTTTGAGTTGTCTGACATTCAAGCTTTGATTCCTACAGAGAGAGCCAGTTACTTCAAGATTGAAAGTACTCCCAGATGACGAGCACCAAATCTTGGTCAAGTAAGGATTTCTGATGATCACCTTCAACTAATTATAATCAAGTTATCGCGTATTCTTTTCCTCACTATTGTTTCTATAAGTGATTTGGTGATATATGATGAAAACAATTTTGCTAATGATCATATGCATAAAATGTTGAAGAATACACCCAATAACTGAACTTAAGTGGTAATTGTCAGTAAAATAAAAATAAATTTAGCAACTTAGCTAATTTTTATTTTATTCAGAAGTAAAAGAAATAATTCCAGCATAAAACAATTTATTTCTTACCTCTGGACTTGCACACATTTTCGTGGTCGAATTACTCATACTGATTTTACCATCGTTCTCAACTGAAATTTTAATACCACAAGGAATAATAGGTAAAAGGTGTCTCTTTCTTAAGTTATTAACCTCTGATTCATGTATTGACACTTGACCTCGCCGTAAACTGAATGAAATGTATGCAAAACATATTATTTATAACAATGGTTTATATTAAGAATGAGTATGTACATTCAAACCGATTTTTGTTAAGAAAGAGGTGAACAAGTGAGGACAAATTTTCGAGACTGATTTCCAGAAAACCAGGATTTATGTGTATTTATCGTAATTAATTAAGTTTATAAGACATATTCTCCTAATTGCAAGTTCGTATAGAAGTCAACAACTGTTAATATACGATTTTTGAGTCCCTGTTAATCGAATATCTACCAGTAAATCAGTTACGTGACAACAGTTGATGCATTCATGTTTTGTAAACGCAAGAGCGCTAATGAATAGCAAACATAAAAGAAAATAACATGTGATTCTTTTGGTTGTACCTATTGTACATTTGATATATATGCTTAAGAAAGACCCCCTCCCGTTAATTCCAACAATCCTGCTGCCCGCTTTGGGCGACGCTGTCGTTTGAGAGTTCACGAAAGTCAAGTTCCAAGACTTTCAGTATTTACGGTGGTACATACTCATTACAAGCCAGACAAAGGGGAGACGAAAACCCAACATTTACTGCATCTCATTACAAGACGCCAGCAAAAGAGAAATTGAAAACTTCGCTATCTACACCATTGGGTTGCGATGCATGGTATTTAGTAAAGTCATCTCGACAGAAAATGCACGAGGATGGAATTCATCGATAAAATACACTCTGAGATCCCAAGACAAAATCATTGTCAAACTAAGCCAGTATGTGTATATATGTACAATCAACATAGAACCTGGCACATGTGTGCATCGGCTCAAGTTGCCATACCACCATGGCACCGCAAGATTAGCACCACCACCACCACTAGTAGAAGTTACTACAATAAAATAAAATAATAATAGTAAAAAGGAATGTGAACATATAGAATATGGTTCAGGAAGCGTTGAAAGAAAGTAATGGAATAATTTAAAGCTCATGATTTAAGGGAGGACAATGAGTGAATACATCTGCGCTATTGTGACCGATTCTGGGTCATGTCACTCAGTGTTTCTAGCCACTGGTTACGGTAATCGCGAGGACCCCATCCAGGTAGTCTGCAGCTACCGACACGACTCAAATCAGGAGTCAGTGACTTCATGGACTGACGCCATGTTTTAGTTTGGCAACCTCTAACTCTCTTCCATCCTATTCCTATATCAGCCAGCATTGCGCATCGAGGAAGACGGTGGTTGAGCATACGCAACACATGTCCCAACCACCTCAGTCGATGAAGATTCACAACCTCATCGACTGATTTACCACATTTGCCTAACACCCGTCGTCTAACCTCGCTATTACTTACTGGGTGATCCCAGCTAACGCGTGCGATGTTTCGTAGACATCGATGGTCAAAAATCAATAACTGTCGAGTGTCATCTACCCTTAATGGCCACGTCTCACATCCATACAGTAAGATAGAGCGAACTGTTGCGCAGTACACTCTTCCTTTCGTTGAGAGACGAATATCTCGTCTACTCCATAGGTGACGTAGGTTGTCAAAAGCCAAACGAGCTTTTTGAATTCGTACTGAGATTTTGTCAGAGACTAACCCATTAGGGCTATTCAGACTTCCAAAATAAGTGAAGTGGTCGACGTGCTCAACTACTTCACTCCCTATCTTTAGTTCAGGGGTTGACGAAAGCCAGTCCTGGAGCAATAGTTTGCATTTAGAGGGGGAGAAACGCATTCCGAACATACTTGCATCGGAGTTTATTGCTATTAAAAGATTCGACATCTTATCAGCGTCTTCACCAAACAGGACTATATCGTCAGCATATTCTAAGTCAATAAGTGGATTTCCTGGTAGGAGATCAATTCGTTAAAAGTCAGACGATGAAAGTGTAATTTCCAACAGTATGTCAACTATGAAATTAAACAAAAATGAGGAAAGTGGGAAGTTTTGATGGACACCACTTGAGGTTACAAGTTCAGATGACATTTTGCTATATGCTCTGACACGACTAATAGTGTTTGAGTAAAGAGCCTTAACAAGATTTATGTACTTATGAGGCACGCCTTTCAATGAAAGACATTGCCATAGAACTTCACGGTCTGCAGAGTCAAATGCCACTTTCAAGTCAAGGAAAACCACTATTGCCGGCCGCCGAAAAGTATATCTGTGTTCTAAGATCTGACGAACGGTGAATATCTGGTCTATACAACCGCGACCAGGTCTGAAACCAGCCTGATTTTCTCGTATTTGTAGATCACGAGTTGCAGTTAAGCGTCTGATAATTATAGAAGCCAGTATTTTTGACACTATATTAGTCAAACTAATTCCTCCATGGTTATTGCAGGACGATTTTGACCCTTTTTTATACACTGGGATGATTAACGATTGACACCAGTCAGATAGAATTATGTCAAGTTCCCAAACCTTAGTCAAAATATCAGTCAGCCTGGTTGTCAATGTGGGACCATCATCCTTAAACACCTTTGGGGATAATCCCTCTAGACCGGCTGCTTTGTCTCGCCTCAGATTGGCTATAGCTTTTTCGACTTCGATAAGAGTCGGGGGACCTAAATCGACTTTCCATTCTGGCTGTCTCGAAATAGTGGGAAGTTTTAGAGTAGCTAAAGGCCAACTAAACTGTTCCTTGAAGTGTTCAGCCCATCGTTCTAAACGTCTAGACTGAGAGCTAATAAGCCTTCCATCTTTTTCGGAGATCGTCTTACTAACGCTGGATTTTTTAACCCCAGTTTCTTTTATCAACTTGAAAAGTTGTCTAGTGTTACCTATCGCCGCTGCCTTTTGCATTTTCTTTGCTTTCGTTACCCACCACTGCTCACGGTCGTTTCGCAGACTTTTCGTCAGTTTATGCCTGATTGCTCGTTGCTCATAATCGTGTTCGGAGCCCGATGGGATAAGTCTTCGGGAGTATATTAAATCAACAGAAGCCATTGAGACCCATTGATTTTTCTTGACATGTTGATTTAAGTCCTTGATAGATATCATTGTAGATGCCACGGGTGCTTGAACATCTTGCCAAGCAGTATCTATTTGGGATGCATCTTTATAATTGCACAAGTGATTCCTCAGTTGTTCCTGGAATTTAATCTTGGCTGTTTCATTACTAAACTGAATTCTAAAAGGTTTTCCTGTGGTAGTTTTTCTTCGCCCGGTAAGACGCAAGCAAACGCGTGCTCGCACTAGAGCGTAGTCGAGTGCAAACATGTACTCCAGAAAGATCGGCAGTCTTCTATCGAGCCTCTCCAACGGTGACTAATCGCAATATGGTCTATTTGAGTCCACTGTTGAGTAGGACCAGGAGGTCACCATGTTACACGATGTCTCTCCTTATGCTTAAAGTTCGTGTTGGTTAGAAATAACTGATTATCTGGACAAAGTTGCAGCAGACGGTCGCCGTTATCCGTTCTCTGAGCTGGAACACTGAAGCATTCACCTAAATGTCTTTCAGATTGGTTCAAGCTACCTATTTGGGAGTTAAAATCACCAGCCAAGATTACCAAATCTGAGTGTTTGGCCGTATGAAGTAGTTCAGAAAGTTTTCTGTAAAATTCATCTTTCACTTCATCCAGACCGCAGTCGGTGGGAGCGTAGACAGAAACAATGAAAAGACAACGGCGTGTGTCCCTATCTTTCCGAGTTCTTACTGAACCATTTAGTCGGACGGCACATAGGCGACTGTCGACAGGAATCCATTCAAGAAGCGCCTGTTCTGCGTTCATACTTAACGCAATACCTACACCGGCGAGCCCACGAGAAGTTGCTGTTGAATCGCCAGATAAACGAAGAGTGTATTGCGAAGGTTGTTCATTCTGACTAGGTGAGGTCAAGTGAATGACCACGCTAGGATCCTGTATGCGTGTTTTGGAGACACAACATACATCAATGGCGCGGGATTCTAATGTCCTAGCTAGGGAGGCTTGTTGCCCTTTTTGACATAGGGTTCGTACATTGAATGCACCAATGTGAAGTTTGAAGCGTGGTCTTAGTATGCTAGGAACGTTATTTTGTGGGCCGGAATCGTTAGCACTAATGACACAGGAGGAAGTTGAAGATAAGGATTTAGGCTTGAAGGTGGGGGCAGGATAAACATTAGGAATAGAAGAAGGAGTTTGATTAAAATGGCAGTGATCTTGTGTGTTGTTAGCGGTATGAGGGCGGTTATCTCTTCCCAGCTGCCCACGCTGTGGAAGGGTTCTTCTCGATGTACCTGAAAAGCAAAATGTGTTATGGTTGGCGTGAAAGACCTGAGAGCGTGACCGCAGTGCCCAAGGAACAACTGCTTGAGGCCGGTCACACACGGCCTTTTTGAGAGAGGTTTTCGTTGTAGCTCCGTACTTGTTGAGGCCTTACTGGCGGAGACGGAAATCCGTGGAGTAAGGTGAAGTGTGTATTTTTAGGGTCGACCTTTTCTAATCCCGCCCTTCCTTTGTGAGAAGGCAGCATCGCTGCTATGTTGGTTGTCCGAACAAAAAAAACACCTTACTGCCGTCACACCTCTGTACAGCCGGCAGTATGACTTCGTCCTCAGACCTTATATTTACTGCTTTTGGTCTCACCGCCCTTCAACCGACTTGCTTGGCATGGTAGGACCTAGAGGAACGATTGTTCCAGCCAGTATAGCCCGATTGAGTCATCACGATAGGCAAGCCCGACCACCACGTCAAGGTAGCAGCACGGTCGAGAATCCAGTAGTGAAAAGAATATGCAATTAAGTGCCACCTAACTAACACATCCATTACAGCAAGTGATAAAATCTAAACTCTCCGTTCACAACTTCCCTCAGCTATGAATAGAAGTTCACATCTAAGCTATCTGCCAATTGGTGCAGAAACGGAATCACGTGATCGTGATCCAACAGACTATTTCTTCCTACAGTAAATATCATTTCTAACCCACGATTCGGAATTAGAAACTGAAAGTCATGGTTCATAGTTGAATAAGAAAATGAAAAAAAACTACTTAGAAAGCACGTAATAAGATTACAAGGGACTCAAACATTAAGGACAAAATAGTATGGACGCTACTTACAAATGTAAAGAGGCAAACAAATACCAACTTACGAATAAACTTCATTTGTAGTGCGACAAAAAACTTTATAGGGGCGTTCAGGATCACTTGAATGGGAGTTAATCACACAATCACCCCAGTATTCATTGTCATCTCTTAATTCAGCACTGACCTATGACGACGAAAAGGAAAAAATATAGAAAGTCAAGAAAACGATGTTAGTACATAACTATTTAGGAAATAACAGTCGATACTTTGGTCAGTAGTAAAAATGGGTAACAGAACTTAGCAAATAAGTATAATGTATGGTGTAATAATCTCTAACACATTTAACGTGTCAAAGAAAAATCCATGAATTGATGCTTAAGTGGAAACTACTGAGTTATTGAGACAAATTTTCGGACCATTAATGAAAAAGTAGTAGTTGCAACTGTAACTGCAACGACGACATACACGTTTTACGAGACGGCTAGGATTGGACGTCGATAACCTAATCCAAGCGGATTTTGTGTTTTGTCGCTGCCGTTAAAACTTCAAGGTTGATGAAATAGTCAAGGAAAGTGAAGTAATTGACGTGCAAATGTAATTTACTTCCTCAGTATAAAACTAGTGAGAATCCTAGTACACAAAGTAATTAATGAACTAACCATTGACTGCTAATCAGGGATAGAATTAATTTTTTATTAAAGAAATAACACTTTAAATCTTGACCAAACAAAGAAGTAGTTCAATCATGCAGTTACTAATCGAACTTCTGAATGTTTATTAATATAGGAGATCATCTTTAAGTTAACCAACCTCAGCTCCAACCGGGAGTAAATAGACAGTAACCAAATCAGACGGCTTGATGTTAGCTTTCGTTCCATCTTCGAAAATAACAATACATCTAAATAACACAATTCGAAAATAAAACAATGAAACATCTACAGCGTAAAGTATTTACAGAACTAAAACTGACATAGTTAAATTGAGACTACTTAATTCACGAAAACTGACTGCAGAAATCTCGATTAGTACGGTGTAAATCAAGTTAATAATAATGATTGAAGATCGAAAACTAGAATCAGAGGAAGTATATGCTCTTGTCTTAGTTTTGGATTGCAGCTATTCCAAATGAAGTATGTAAATTTGCAGTCAGATAAGTAACCAAATTGTGGAAAATCAAATCCCACAATCATTATATCGTAACATTAACTAAAAGCTACATAGCGCAAACAAAAAAAAGATGACTTTATTTTTATTTACTAACTAAAACTGAATAAATAAGATTTTTAAGATAGTAAACTGCTGATACATTTGTAGCGGTAAATAATCCCCAAAATAAATAGTTACATAGGTTTCGACATTGATGCTGACCATGTTTGTTTTAGCGGACACTACTAAGGTGAAGGCGCCCGGTCACGCATCACCACCATATATCTCGCCACGCCGTACCGAAACAAGCAACCCTCTCTAGTTTGCCAGCCTAGACGTTGCTAACCCATTGTCGCTCCATTCACGATCAAATATAACTTCTCTTCCATCCTTCATTGCCTTCTGATTTCTTCTCATTCATAAGAGTGGGTTCAATCGTTAGAAGTTGCTCTGGTAATAATCCAAACGTAACTTGGTCATATACCGGGTGTAACTTCATTGGTGAGCCCGACGTGATCTGAACACGTTCAAAACTGTGAGTTCGTTCCTGTTTGTCGTTTTTAACAGTATTTTTGGTGTGATTATCATTTTTTTGGCACGTTTTAATCGCATTTATTTTTATATTTTTATATATTGCATTTATAGCATGACTGATCAGACACCTAAGTTCATTAAGATTAAAACTCCCACACCCCCGAACTTCCAGCTCATTCCTTTCTGGACAGAAAACATTGAAGCTTGGTTCTGCTACGCAGAAGCCGAGTTTCGAGACCACGCTGTGACAGATCCACGTGTTCAATTCCTTGCCGTCGTAAGGTCACTTCCGCGTGAATTGAACAGGTACGTCACCCCTTCCTTTTTCAGCCCTGACTGCCTAGAACCTTATGACCAACTCAAAAGATCGATTCTCAAACGCGGAGACTTGTCCGATAGACAACGGCTTGATGAGTTGTTCCACACCATCGAGCTAGGTAGTGGTTCAGCAACGGAAATGTTGACGCGCATGCGAGAGGTAATTGGCCAACGCACCTTCGACGAAGGTCTTTTCCGTCAACTCTTCTTATCCAAACTGCCACAACAAGTGCAAGCAGTTCTGGTAACGTTTAATAACAACCCAGTAGATGAACTAGCCTCATCTGCTGATCGAATTCTGGAGATCACCAGAACTCGCGACAATCAGGTTTATTCCATTACCGAAAAACCTCAGGCTACCGAAAACGAAGTAACGAAATTGTGTAATGCTCTTTCGCGTTTTCTTGACCTGAAGGAAAGACACCGACCGGACGATTCTCGTCGACGAAGTACGTCACGGAGAAGGTCGTCGTCTCGACCTCGACGAAACGAAAATTCACATTGGTGTTGGTACCACAACACCTATGGAAAAAATTCCAAGAAGTGTAGAGACCCCTGTTGTTTCCCTAGACATAAACCGATTGTTGACGCATCGGGAAACTACCCCGCCGGCACGCGTTAGCGGCAACCGTAGCCGGTGGAAGCAGCCGCCTGTTATTTATCACTGATGTGATAACGAAGGTTCGCTACCTCGTCGATACTGGCGCAGAAGTTAGCGTTCTTCCTGCAGCTCCATCTGATCGCCACCATGAAGCTGCGTTCGATTTACAGGCAGCCGATGGAAAACACATAGCTACGTATGGCAAACGTTACGTCTACTTAAACGTGGGTTTACGAAAACCCATACACTGGATTTTCACCATCGCCGATGTGAAAATACCCATCATAGGCATGGATTTACTTAGCCACCACAACTTGCTTGTGGACCCTAGTAAAAGGAGATTAGTGGATAGTAACACAAATCTATACGTTCGTGGAACCGTGGCTACAGGTTGTAGCTTATGTCCTCTTCGTTTTAAACATTTAATTAACCCTTATTTTCAGCCGATACTCGACAAGTATCCAGATCTGAATAAGACGTCATCGAAATTATCATGTGTAACCAGCAATGTTACACATCACATCACGACTACAGGTCAACCTGTATTCTCCAAAGCACGCCGACTCGCGCCTGAGAAACTAAGGATTGCGAAAAACGAATTCGATCATATGATTGACTTGGGAATAATTCGACCTTCCAGTAGTCCATGGTCATCTCCATTACATATGGTTCCGAAGAAAGATAGCAATGACTGGCGTCCCACCGGTGATTACCGACGTCTTAACGCCCAAACTACGCCTGATCGTTACCCTTTACCGCATATCCACGATTTAACGGCCACTCTGAAGGGAATGACAATATTTTCAAAACTCGACTTGGTAAAGGCGTACAACCAAATACCGATGTCTGAAAATGATATTCCGAAAACCGCTATCGTAACTCCATTTGGCCTTTACGAATTCCTCCGAATGCCTTTTGGGTTGAGGAATGCGGCACAAACATTCCAACGTTTCATTGATGACGTGTTCCGCGGGCTTGACTATGTCCATGCATACGTCGACGACTGCCTGATAGCAAGTCCAGACGAGGTAACACATATGAAACACTTGGACACAGTCTTTAGTAGACTGCAACAATATGGAGTAACCATAAACATACAGAAATGCCAAATCGGAACAACCTCGTTGGACTTCCTGGGACATACTATTGATGCGAATGGTATACAACCCCAAAAACACAAGGTGGCGGCTATTCTGGAATACCCGGAACCAACCACCATCAAGCAGTTGCGAGCTTTCAATGGATTGGTAAGTTTCTACAGACGGTTTATACCGAACTGTGCATCTGTCATAAAACCACTAACGGATCAGCTTCGTGGAAGTAAAAAAGTGGTCACAATGGATGCAGACTCAAAGAAAGCCTTTACTGCGACTAAAGAAGCAATAGCCAATGTGACTATGCTGGCACATCACAATACCGAAGCCCCTGTCAGCATCGCGGTTGACGCATCTGACTCAGCGATTGGCGCAGTTCTGCAACAATGGGCTGACAAAGCTTGGCAACCTTTAGCATTTTTCTCAAGACGACTAAACGATACCGAATCACGATACAGCACTTTTGGTCGTGAACTGCTAGCCATGTACTGTGCTGTGCGACATTTTCAACATTCCATCGAAGGCCGGGAATTTACAATATTCACCGACCATAAACCACTGACGTTTTCTATGAGGTCATCTTCAGATAAGTACTCTCCGCGAGAGTCGCGTCATCTAGACTACATTTCCCAGTTCTCTACTGATATACGACATATATCTGGGGCTAACAATGTAGTTGCCGACGCCTTATCACGAATACATGCCTTGAATCGTATCCAAGGAATCGACCTTGTTGAACTAGCTCGACTTCAAAATGAAGACAATGATCTTCATCACGAGTTATCCACAACAACGCTTAAACTCCAAACAAAGACGATTGGAAAAGGTAAGAACACTTTAATTTGTGATTATTCTACAGGTACAGCCCGTCCAATCGTTCCCAAGAGTTATCGACGAATCATCTTCGACACATTGCACAACTTCTCTCATCCTGGAGTTCGTGCTACGTCTAAACTAATTGCTCAGAGATTCTGCTGGCCAAGGATGAATAAAGACATCAAAGAATGGGCACGCTCCTGTGTGGCATGTCAAAAGAGCAAAGTAATTCAGCACAATAAATGTCCTCTAGGCACTTTTCCAGCTCCCGACGCTCGATTCAACCACGTCCACCTTGATTTGGTAGGACCCTTACCTGAATCAAATGGATTTTCTTATCTTTTGACATGCGTGGACCGTTTTACACGCTGGCCAGAAGCGATTCCCTTAAAAGACATCACTACTGAAACGATTGCTCGTGCTTTCGTCGAACGATGGATAGCGAACTTTGGTTGTCCATCTACAATAACGACAGACCGTGGACGCCAGTTTGAATCTGGATTGTTCCACTCTCTGACAAAACTTCTTGGAGCGACGCGCTTCCGAACAACAGCCTACCATCCACAATCTAACGGTTTGGTAGAAAGATTTCATCGACAGCTGAAAGCATCACTTTCAGCTACAAACATGCCGCAGTGGACAGAGGCTTTGCCACTAGTCTTACTCGGTATCCGAAGCATGGTAAAAGAAGATGTCGGGTGCAGCGTGTCTGAACTAGTTTACGGAACGACTCTTCGATTACCAGGTGAGTTTGTGGAAACCGCTTCCACCTCGACAAACTTGGATATAAATTCTTACGTGAACCGGCTTACAAATGCTATGCGTTCAGTTAAGCCAGTTCAAACTCGACGACAATCGACAGACGCTTTCATCCAACCCGCCTTAAAATATAGTACACACGTTTTTGTACGTCGTGACGCTCTACGCCGACCTCTTGATGCGACTTACGAAGGACCATACAAGGTTTTGAAACGTGAAATAAAGTACTATACGATCGATAAGAATGGACACGAAGAGAACGTCAGCATTGACCGCCTCAAAGCAGCTTACCTAGAAGGTAAACCCTTCGATGTCCAACTCGCCACAACACCACCGAAACTCGACATGAGCAAAGTCGCCATGCCTCAAGCAGCAACCAACGAGCAAGTGGAAATTCAGAAGAGCTCCATAACGCCGAGAGCTACACGTTCTGGTAGAAATGTACGATTTCCAGAACACTTAAATGAATATTACGTCTATTAATTTTCTTTTCTAATTTTCCACTATGTGTATTGTGAATATCTATATATACAAAATAAAAAAAAATTGAATAAAAATATTTTGTTTTTACTTTATGGTATGCATTTTTGTTTACACATTTTCGTATGTTTTAAAAAAAATATATCAAAAAAAAACCTTTTTTATTTATTCATGTTAGCGTTGCCGACATTTTATGCGTTTTTGTAGCTGTATTTAGCCGCCAAATTGCTTTTAAATATATATACATATATATATATATTAATGAAATGCATATATTTAAATTTTTTTTTTTCTTTTGGTTTTCCGGGACGCCTGGAAACGACCAGAAGAAAACGGAAGAGAACGATAACATTTTGTACATTTTTTTTTATGTAACGACACCCTAGCATAGGCACTGACGGCCAGAAGCTGCACAACATCCAAGCTATCAAAGGAACGTTTACCAATGTTTAACGCATTGGGTTTTATCCTTTGGCTGGTACGTCATAGGGTCCTCACGAACCCATTAGGGGGGGAGTGAGCTGTAGCGGTAAATAATCCCCAAAATAAATAGTTACATAGGTTTCGACATTGATGCTGACCATGTTTGTTTTAGCGGACACTACTAAGGTGAAGGCGCCCGGTCACGCATCACCACCATATATCTCGCCACGCCGTACCGAAACAAGCAACCCTCTCTAGTTTGCCAGCCTAGACGTTGCTAACCCATTGTCGCTCCATTCACGATCAAATATAACTTCTCTTCCATCCTTCATTGCCTTCTGATTTCTTCTCATTCATAAGAGTGGGTTCAATCGTTAGAAGTTGCTCTGGTAATAATCCAAACGTAACTTGGTCATATACCGGGTGTAACTTCACATTCATGTAATAAAATAAGACTAATCGGTAAGTTTAACAGAAGAAAACCTACATTCCATAAAGAAGTAGTCATAAGTGAATGAAGTGAAGCTGTGTTTATGTACACAAAAAAACTCATTTTCATAATATATCACAACTTCAAGAAGAATCAATCGATTTCTCAGATACAAATACTTGTTTTAAATGGTTTTACTAATGTGTATACGTTGAGTCAATATTATCACATGATCTATCTCTAAATAAGCGAATAGAAATATTGATGCGTACAGTGGATACAACAGAATATACACTTTAACTGAACCTACACTGTACCACCAGCCTCCCCCTGACTCAAATTACTCCTTACTCATCATCATCATCAGCAACGTAGAACCGGGCATATACACCCGTGGGTTCCAGTTGCCAAACCACATCAGCACTACGAGATTACAGAGGTAACGTAATAACAGAATACAAAAGGGAAGAGTAAAGTAAAGGTGTGTAGCAAAACAGTAATAGAATTCAAGATCTAGATGAGGTTAAAGAGTGAATACACTTGGGCCACCGCGACCGATTCTGAGCCATATCGCCTAGTGTCTCCAGCCATTTATTGCGACCATCACGCGGACCCCAAACAGGTAATCTACATCTAACAACATGGCTTAGACCAATAGTCAAGAACTTCATGGACTGACGCCGTAACACGTGTTATTAGCAGCTATTGACAGGCAGAGATCTAAAAACCACAGCACACAACGTTAATCAGGAACTTCACACAAGTGAGAACACGGAGTAACAGCCACAGGTCTTTATTATTTTAAAAATTAAATTACGCGGTTCTAGTACAAAAGGAGGGGTTATTTACAAGATAGTCTCATACGTCATCATGCAAGTTCATTTTGCACAGGGCTCGCTCTTCTTCTTCCAACACATTTATCCTTGATCGCCCTGCAATAGAAAGAAAACAAATTCACGTTAATAACATCGTACATAGTAATTTCAACACTGTTACAACGCCATGTTTTGGTTTGGCCGCCCCTACCCTTTTTACATCCTACTTCAACCCTAGGTAACATTGTGTGCTGACTGGCCAATGATATTATATTTTGTAAAACTCTATCACTGTTACATGTGTTATCAATTCTTATTCTAATATATTATTAATACATACTTTGCTAACGCTGTTTAAATGTATCATTAATATAATTGTACTTTACACTTTACCCACTTGGCCTGTGGCGCTAACTGCTGCTTTCGCAAGCGCAAATACATTGTTGCTGTATTATTCTTCGTTCTGACTGAGTTTTCTCCACCGAGTGCTTGGATTAATAATTGAATCCATTTTATAGCATCGGAACCGCATACTCAACGTCACGTTGCCTCTATCTAGCTTTGTTGACCAGGACGAAACTACACAGGACGCCAGAAATGGTACATACGTGTGGTGGTCACCTGGGACATTCGTCATTCATTCCGCACTTCGCAGTTAATCCAAGTAAACCACATTCTACTAGACATTGTACTTGTTATATATACTTATATTAACTGTTAATATAGTATTTGTACGAATGTATGTCTAGTTGTAAGGCATTATTGACTCTATAGTGTTCCGTGGCCACTACAATTGCACGACGAGGTAGACAGTGGTCGGGCATGCACAATACATGTCCTAACCACCTCAGTCGATGAAGGTTAATGACTTCTTCGACTGATTTACCGTGTTTCCCAAGAACCTTTTGTCTAACCTCAATATTACTTATTCGGCTATTCCATGATATACAAGCGATGCTGCGAAGATTCCTATGGTCAAATACCTGGAATCGACGCATATCTTGGGTTTTCATGGCTCACGTTTCGTAGCCATATGTTAAAACGGCGGGGACCGCTGAGCAGTACACCCGGCGTTTCGTTGAGACATGGATATCTCATCTGTGCCACAAGTGGAGTAAATTGGCAAATGCCAATCGGACTTTCTAAAATTCGAGCTGATTTCGTCGGACACCGACCCATCAGGGTTGATGAGACTTCCGGGATAAACGAAGCGATCAACGCATTCAATTACTTCACTCCCTATAACTAATTTAGGAGAAGAAGCAGACCGGTCCTGGCGTAAATTTTGCATTTGGGAGGGGAGAAGCGCATTCAAAATATGCTTGCATTGTTACTCAAGGTGTTCAAGAGACCCTGAATGTTGTGCGCGTCTTCATCAAACAAGACTATATCGTCAGTATATTCTAAGTCGACGAGAGAACCTCCTGGAAGGAGGCTAATTCCTGAGGAGTTAAAAGAAGTGAGTGAGATATCTAAGAGTACATCTATGATGAAATTAAATAGGAAAAGGGATAAGGGGCAATCCCAACGGACTCCACTTGAGGATGAAGTTTCTCGTGACAATTCGCCATATGCTCTGACTCGACCAGTGATGACTGAGTAGAGAGCCTTTATAAGGTTTATGTACTTTTGAGGTGCGCCTTTTAATGACAAACATTGCCACAAGACTTCACGGTCAACAGAGTCGAACGCTGCTTTTAAGTCAAGAAATACAACTATAGTTGGGCGTTGGTACATATGTCTGTGTTCGAGGACCTGGCGCAGGGTGAATATGTGATCAATGCAACCTCGGCCAGGTCTGAAACCAGCCTGGTTTTCTCGAGTCTGTTGTTCCCTAGTGTTAGTTAAACGTCGGATGATTATAGTGGCTAATATTTTAGATACTATATTAGTCAAACTGATTCCTCTGTGGTTATCACAAGAGGATTTCTGTCCCTTTTTGTAGACTGGAACAATCAGCGATCGAGACCAGTCAGATGGGATGGAGTTTAGTTCCCAGACTTTGGCTAATATATCAGTCAACCTGCACGCTAAAACTAGACCACCATCCTTAAAGATATCGGTAGACAACATATCAGGCCCTGCTGCTTTCCCTCGTTTCAATTTACTTATGACGTTTTCAACTTCACTGAGAGTTGGGGGACCTGTGTCAGTTTTCCATTCGGGTAGGTTGGGGATAGTGGGTAAGCTAAGAGTTGCTGGGGGCCAGTTGAACTGTTCCTGAAAGTGTTTTGCCCATCGTTCTAATCTTCTAGACTGAAAGTGAATCATATACCCATCTTTTTCAGAGATAATTTCACTAACCGCCGATTTCTTAATACCGGTGTCCTTGATAAGTCGGAACAGCTGTCTACTATTGCCCGCTGCCACTGATGCTTCCATCGGTTTCGCTTTTGTTGCCCACCACTGTTCACGATCCATAAGCAGACTCTTTGTCAGTCTACGTGTCAATTGTCGTCGCTCTTCATCATACTCCGAGCCTGCTGGAATGAGTTTTCGAGCCTCCATCAGTTCCCTAGAAGTTCTAGAGATCCGATGGTCTTTCATAACCATTGGATTGGGGTTAGATGCTGATAGCGCTGCTGCGTATACACCTGCTTTAAAATCATTCCAAGCTACTTCGGGGGAAACCTGTTGGTCATGGGCGAGTAAATGCTTAGCCAAACCATTCCTAAATGCAATCTTAGCGTTCTCAGACTCAAAGTGATATCTAAAGGGTTTGCCTGATATAACCTTTCTGCGACCAGCAAAACGAATAAAGATACGTGTTCTCACTAGGGCGTGTTCAGAATCAAGACACGTGCCCCAAAAAGAGTAGCAGTCCCCTTATACAGCCTTTCCAACGGTAGCTGATGCCTATGTGGTCGATTTGTGTCCATCGTTGTGTAGATGTTAGGGGTCGCCAGGTTAAACAATATCTCACCTTATGCTTAAAGTTTATGCTAGCTAAAAATAAACGGTAGTCTGAACATAACTGCAACAGACGATCATCGTTGTCTTTTCTTTGGGATGAGATGCCGAGTAACCCACCTAAGTGCTTTTCAGCCTGATTTAGTCTACCTACTTGGGCATTAAAATCTCCTGCTATAATTACTATGTCTGAGTGCTTAGCTTTCTGAAGAAGGCTAGAGAACTTCATATAGATGTCGTCTTTCACTTCATCTGTGCTGCAGTCAGTGGGGGCATAAGCAGAGACGACAAAAAGGCATCGGCGTGTGTCCCTATCTTTCCAAGTTCGTACTGTGCCATTTAGACGGACAGCACATAGACGACTGTCTACAGGAATCCACTCGAGAAGTGCCTGTTCTGCTCGTAAGCTTAGTGATATGCCTACAACAGCAAGGCCACGTGAGCTAGCTGTAGGGTCTCCAGATAAATTAAGAGTGAAGTGTGCCGTTCCGTTGCATTGACTAGGTGAGGTCAAACGGATGACCATGCTGGGATCCTAAATGCGTGTTACGCAGACACAGAATAAATCAATTGCAAGAACTTTTAGTGTTTTATCTAAGGCAGCTTGTAGACCGATTTGACAAAGCGAACGCACATTGAAAGCACCAAAATGAAGTTTAGAGAGCCGCTTCAGGAGACTAGGTATGATATTTCGAGAACTCGGGTAACCAGTACGAGTGGAACGCATAGAAAATGTAGTAGAAATACAAATAGTAGAAACCAGAGAAGGAGAATATGTTTGATCGTAAACAACATACCATTACCAAAATAAAATTTCATAATTTCAAATAAATTGAGGAATAAATAGATTGTTTATAAAAAGTGATATATATTTGTAAAATTCCAATGAGTAGAAATTAAAATTTCTGACGTTTCGCGGCTTACTGCAAGTCGCTTCTTCAGAGAAATGAATAGCCGAATTTAATTAACACAAGAATAAATAATACAATGGAACAAATCAAAAACAAAATAAACCCGTTCAATCAAAATGCGAGTTTGATCGTGTTATGATGTCAAGTCATATAGGTCAAGGTGATTTGAGATGAGATATGTATGTACATGTTAGTGTGATATGTGAGGAAAATATGTGAAAATAAATTGTATGTATGTTCATGTGTATGAAATTCGATGTACTCTATTTGTGGCTAGTTGGATAGAAAGTCCATGTTGGGTGAATTAGAAGGCCTTCCCTTTTGTTAAGTGCAGTTGGATTTCACAAAATATGAAGCGCCTCAGCTATTCGTCTTTCCTTGTAATTGGAAAAACCTTTTTGAATGATTCGGATATTTTCAATATCGATCTTATGGTTGTGATAGATAGCATGCACTGCTATTGGTGATTTAATTTGTAATTTTTCACGTTCAACAGGATTATTAGGAGGTCGTTTAGTGTAGCTTTCATGTTCTTTGGCACGAGTTTTGATTTCTCGTGAAGATTCTCCAATATAGAAGGCATCATAATCAACACAACCTAGCCTGTAGACACAATTCTGTGTTGAGGTGAAAGGGATCTTGTCCTTTATTTTAACCAATGCACTTCGAATAGTGTTGGTAGTTTTGTAGAAAGTTTGAATTCCGTGTTGTTTTAGAATTCTTTGTAATTCATCAGTTGTGTCTTGACGGTAAGGTAGAACAGCTGTACCAATCCAAGATGTTTTGACTAATTTACTATTATTTAGTAATAAGTCGTTTTGTTTTTGCAAATTGTTAATAATATTCATTGGAAAATTATTAAGCCGTAGGATGTTGACTATATTTTTGTATTCGTATTTCTTGTCGTCTTCAGATGTAAAGAGTCTACTGGCTCTTCTGAATAAGTTTAGAGCCAGCGATATCTTTGCACTGAATGGATGTGCTGAGTTGAAATCGATATATCGATTTGAATGTGTCGGCTTGCGGTAAATTCTCAGATTGAGTTCCATTGATATTTCTTTTAACTAAGCAGTCTAAAAATGGTAACTCATTGTGTTCATTTTCACTTTCTAAAGTGAATTTGATATTCTGAGATAGGTTGTTGATTCGTTTTGAGAATGATCTTAGAAAAGTCTTTTTGATGATGACAAAAGTGTCATCAACATATCTTAGCCAAACCCTTGGTCTAATGACATTATTGAAAATGTGAGATTCAATATAGGTCATGAAAAGGTTTGCTACAATTGATGAAAAGGGGGAGCCCATTGCTACTCCGTTGGTTTGTTTGTAGAGAATCCCTTTGAACGTGAAAAAGGTTGAATTCAAGCATAGGCTTAGGGATTTCATGATTAAACTGATACTTAATGGACACTGGCTAGATAGTGTATGATCATTTTCTAGTAATCCATTAATAAATTCTAGGCATATATCAATTGGAATACTAGTATATAAAGATACAACATCATAGCTTACCATCGTTTCAATATCTTCAATTATCAAATCTGATATTTTTGATTTGAAATCATATGTGTCTTTGACAACATTGTGTAAATTTTGTTGTAGCGGTTTTAAAATGTTGCTTAGATATCTAGCAAGCGCATAAGTTGGAGTGTTGGTGAAATCAACTATTGGTCTCAGTGGGACACCAGATTTATGAATTTTTGGTAAACCATAGAAACGAGAAGTTGTGCATGATTTAGGATATAAAGTAAACCAAAGAGAAGTACTAATGAAAGGTTTCAATTCTTTCAGAAGTTGACCCGTCTCCGATTTCACTTTATTTTTTGTCGTTGAATGCTTTTTGAATCAATCATTAGATATGGTCCTGTGGATAGATGTTGAAATGCCTTTCCTTCATAATCTGTTTTATTCATTACCACTGTGGTATTACCTTTTACGGCCTTGGTAATTATTATTGATTTATCTTTTTGTAGTGAATACAGAGCTTTTAATTCTCCCTTTGACAAATTTGAAGGAAGTTGATTTTGTTTAGTCAGCACGTGGGAGGTTTTTTGACGTAAAATATGCGCTTCTTTAACGGGTAACTTTTCTAGTAATGGTTCCAGAATTGGTGCTATTTCTAAAGTGGTGAGATGCTTTCTGTGAATGTTGAAGTTAAGTCCTCTTTCGAGTAAAGCCATTTCATGTATATCTTAAGTCCTATTTGACATATTGTGGACTGTTCTTAATTTGGTCAGTTTCGGTGTAGTTGTTGGAGTTTTTCTTTCTACTGTTCTTCCTTTCATTCTGTCATATTTTCTAATTTGTCTTAGTTTCGACGACTTTAAATAGCTGTTTTCTCTTTCATTGAAAAGGCTGAAAACAGGAGACTGTAGTTCCATTAGAGTTAGATGTTTTATTGCATCATCAAGATTATTGATGCGATTTCGGTATTTCTCTAGCAATAATGTGCATTCGTGAATACGTTCTCGTAAGAAGATGCGCGATACGCGTTGAGCAGCCTGAATGGATCGCCGAGAAGATACAAGTGGCTTGACAAGTAACGATTTAGGAATGATGTTGTCCTGTAAACAGCGTTTATTAAATATTCGATGATTGTACCAATTGCATTTACACTTCGATAATTTGATTCGGTTATTAATCAATTTGTACATATCATTACCAAGGTTAACTTTGATAATTTCAAATAAATTGAGCATTGAATAAATTGTTTATAATGAGTGATATATATTTGTAAACTTCCAATGAGTAGAAATTAAAATTTCTGACGTTTCGCGGCTTACTGCAAGTCGCTCCTTCAGAGAAATGAATAAATCAATCAATCAATGCCTGTTACTCCAAGTGGAGCATAGACCGCCCACCAGCATTCTCCAGCCAACTCTGTCCTGGGCTTTCCGTTCTAGCTCTTCCCAAGTGCTGTTCATTCTCTTCATGTCTGTTTCCAATTCCCGACGCAATGTGTTCTTGGGCCTTCCTCTGTTTCTGTGGCCTTTAGGATTCCAAGTCAGTGCTTGTCTTGTGACACAATTTGATGGTTTCCTCAGTGTGTGTCCAATCCATCTCCAGCGTCTTTTCCTAATTTCTTCCTCAACTGGAAGTTGATTAGTTCTCTGCCACAACAGGTTGTTGTTGATGGTATCTGGCCAACAGATCCGAAGAATCCTACGCAGGCAGTTGTTTATAAATACTTGTAACTTCTGTAGGGTACTTTTTGTAGTTCTCCAAGTTTTAGCTCCATACAACAGGACTGTCTTCACATTTGTGTTGAAAATTTTGACTTTTATATTGACTGACAGTTGGTTTGAGTTCCAGATGTTTTTCAGCTGTAAAAATGCTGCCCGTGCCTTACCAATCCGCGCCTTCACATCCGAATCAGACCCTCCGTGTTTGTCGATGATGCTGCCCAAATATGTAAAGGTTTCAACGTCTTCCAGAATTTCTCCGTCAAGTGTAATTGGGTTAGAGTTTGTTGTTTTGTATCGGAGGATCTTGCTTTTCCCTTTGTGTATGTTGAGGCCTACTGCTGCTGAGGCTGCTGCTATATTGTTGGTCTTCTTCTGCATTTGATGTGTGTGAGAAAGAAGAGCTAGGTCATCTGCAAAGTCCAAGTCATCTAGTTTCGTCGATGTTGTCCATTGTATTCCGAGAGTGCCTTCAGATGTTGCAGTCTTCATGATCCAGTCGATGACCAGTAGGAAGAGGAAGGGCGAGAGTAAGCAGCCTTGTCTAACACCGGTCTTCACTTCGAATGAATCTGTGAGCTGACCTCCATGCACGATTTTACAATGTAGTCCGTCGTAAGAATTTCGTATGATGTTGACTATCTTCTCGGGTACGCCGTAATGTCGTAGAAGGCTCCATAATATTCTCCTATCCACGCTGTCGAATGCCTTTTCATAGTCGATGAAGTTGATGTAAAGTGGTGAATTCCATTCAATTGATTGTTCAACAATGAACCGTAGAGTGGCGATTTGATCGGTACATGAAATGAATAGCCGAATTTAATTAACAAAAGAATAAATTATAATATGACGCAAAAGCCATTGAACATCTATCCACAGGACCATATCTAATGATTGATTCAAAAATCATTCAACGACAAAAAATAAAGTGAAATCGGAGACGGGTCAACTTCTGAAAGAATTGAAACCTTTCATTAGTACTTCTCTTTGGTTTACTTTATATCCTAAATCATGCACAACTTCTCGTTTCTATGGTTTACCAAAAATTCATAAATCTGGTGTCCCACTGAGACCAATAGTTGATTTCACCAACACTCCAACTTATGCGCTTGCTAGATATCTAAGCAACATTTTAAAACCGCTACAACAAAATTTACACAATGTTGTCAAAGACACATATGATTTCAAATCAAAAATATCAGATTTGATAATTGAAGATATTGAAACGATGGTAAGCTATGATGTTGTATCTTTATATACTAGTATTCCAATTGATATATGCCTAGAATTTATTAATGGATTACTAGAAAATGATCATACACTATCTAGCCAGTGTCCATTAAGTATCAGTTTAATCATGAAATCCCTAAGCCTATGCTTGAATTCAACCTTTTTCACGTTCAAAGGGATTCTCTACAAACAAACCAACGGAGTAGCAATGGGCTCCCCCTTTTCATCAATTGTAGCAAACCTTTTCATGACCTATATTGAATCTCACATTTTCAATAATGTCATTAGACCAAGGGTTTGGCTAAGATATGTTGATGACACTTTTGTCATCATCAAAAAGACTTTTCTAAGATCATTCTCAAAACGAATCAACAACCTATCTCAGAATATCAAATTCACTTTAGAAAGTGAAAATGAACACAATGAGTTACCATTTTTAGACTGCTTAGTTAAAAGAAATATCAATGGAACTCAATCTGAGAATTTACCGCAAGCCGACACATTCAAATCGATATATCGATTTCAACTCAGCACATCCATTCAGTGCAAAGATATCGCTGGCTCTAAACTTATTCAGAAGAGCCAGTAGACTCTTTACATCTGAAGACGACAAGAAATACGAATACAAAAATATAGTCAACATCCTACGGCTTAATAATTTTCCAATGAATATTATTAACAATTTGCAAAAACAAAACGACTTATTACTAAATAATAGTAAATTAGTCAAAACATCTTGGATTGGTACAGCTGTTCTACCTTACCGTCAAGACACAACTGATGAATTACAAAGAATTCTAAAACAACACGGAATTCAAACTTTCTACAAAACTACCAACACTATTCGAAGTGCATTGGTTAAAATAAAGGACAAGATCCCTTTCACCTCAACACAGAATTGTGTCTACAGGCTAGGTTGTGTTGATTATGATGCCTTCTATATTGGAGAATCTTCACGAGAAATCAAAACTCGTGCCAAAGAACATGAAAGCTACACTAAACGACCTCCTAATAATCCTGTTGAACGTGAAAAATTACAAATTAAATCACCAATAGCAGTGCATGCTATCTATCACACATAAGATCGATATTGAAAATATCCGAATCATTCAAAAAGGTTTTTCCAATTACAAGGAAAGACGAATAGCTGAGGCGCTTCATATTTTGTGAAATCCAACTGCACTTAACAAAAGGGAAGGCCTTCTAATTCACCCAACATGGACTTTCTATCCAACTAGCCACAAATAGAGTACATCGAATTTCATACACATGAACATACATACAATTTATTTTCACATATTTTCCTCACATATCACACTAACATGTACATACATATCTCATCTCAAATCACCTTGACCTATATGACTTGACATCATAACACGATCAAACTCGCATTTTGATTGAACGGGTTTATTTTGTTTTTGATTTGTTCCATTGTATTATTTATTCTTGTGTTAATTAAATTCGGCTATTCATTTCTCTGAAGAAGCGACTTGCAGTAAGCCGCGAAACGTCAGAAATTTTAATTTCTACTCATTGGAATTTTACAAATATATATCACTTATTATGATCGTGAACTAGTTGAGCTCGAGTGTCATTAGAGATATGAGGGCGGTTATCACTTCCCGGTTGCCTACACCGTGGAAAAGTCATTCTTGAGGAATCTGACAGAGAAAGTGGATTAAGGAAGGTCTTGATGGCCTAAGTGTGTGACCGCAGTGCCCAGAGTACAGCTGTTTGAGGTCGGTGATCTATATTAATTGTTGCTCCGGTTGTCAAAATAGGCATCGGCCTCATGGCTTCCGAAGGAACTCAGCTTTCGCCATGAGGCGTCATATCAAGCCTTTCAACTACCACGGCAGATTTTAAATGTTTATAGAGGTTTTTGTTGGTAAGTCGTTTTTTTTTAGCAAGGTAGAATAAAAATATACGTTTATTTTATCGACAATAAACAATAAGTATGGGAAACAATAGTAGGTACTTAAGAAATTTATGAGTACAACCTTCGTAACTAGAAATCCAAGATGCGAGTTCATACAGTACGAATTTACAGTATGCGACCATTAAAAAATTCATGTCTGGCTAATTTAGATCAAGCTCCTGAGAAAAAAAATGCGTTTTGTAATAAACTATCGGCGAGTATTGATGACTAATAAAAAAGAAAGCGAATGTTCTCAAAAACACTAACTTCATAGAGGAGAAAATGATACCATTATGAAAAAAGCGAACATATTTTTACCTTGAACCACATTGGTTAAGGAATATTTTACCCGCATAATAATTCTTTTCGGTTTTCCTTTTACCATATACCCATTGTTCATCTGCATTATAAAAACATAAGAACAATATGAAATAATTTCGAACACTTATGACAAAGATAACTTATGTTAATTTTGTCCATTATTAATATTCGATCTCACAATTTCAAATAAAATGAGAATCGGGTTGAATATTTATAATAATGAAGCTCATTGACATATGTCCAAAATACATGTTTCTAGTTCAATGGCGAAATATATAACATCGCAAAAGGCCAATCATAATTACTAATATACACAGTAATTTTAGGAACAGTATTTAATTGGCTGGAAACTTTGCCGATGATCAAACCAAAGATTTAAATACAGCAAATTCATCATCATTAAATGTTACCAACTGAAAAGTACTCATCGACTTATTAATAGTACTTAAATTATATCACAAGAACCAACATAGAAAACCTTAAGACTAAAGTATACTGAAAGCCAACCCACACTGAACAAAGCCTCAATTATATCAGCAATAACCTAATGACCCACAAACTGAACTATGTAACAAACCTATTCAAAAAAGCGTTACAAAAAGCACGGTCATTACACGAAAGTATAAAAGGAAATAGCCAATTTGTATAGTTCGGAAGCACGTCTACCCTCGATTATCACGCAAGAAACATTTAAAAAGGCCATCATCCAATACACAATTAACAGAGAATACATGTATGTACTTTCAGTGATAACAGTTATAGATAAAAGTAATGGCTCATATCACTTTTTCTTCTCATTACAATCACTACTACTACTAACAACAGCACTATAATTTAGATTACAAAAAACGAGAGTGACACAATCTACTGTACATGAATATCTGCTAAATTAATGAGCCGCCTTAAATAATCCACGCTACCTAGAAGCAGAACAACCTTACTAAAAATCCAGAAAGTTAAAAGAATCAGTTCACATGAAATCTAACAGCTTAATGTTGTTTCCCAACCTCAGTGTTTAAGTTCTAACAATTGTAACTTTTTCAGATAACCAATAAACATTGATATAAACTTATTTTAAGTGATTAAACACTGCAAATTATCATTAAACCTTAAGACTTGACAAAATGAATCAAAATTGGAGCTATATGTTTAAAAATTACTCACAATTTGAAAATTGCCTTGACAATAAGTTGGCATCACACTCAGTGGAATATGCAAGATTATCCGCAATAAATTGTCACCACTTAAAAACTAGATTAATCCCAAAGTAACCCACATTACAAAATTTAAATACTAAAACAAAACGGGTAAGAAAAACCCAGACCTCCAAGAATTATCGAAGAATAGAAAAGAATACATACTTGTAGTTAAAATTGCTTGTGGTAAAGTATTATCTTCAGCTTCTATAAATGTGGATTTGTCGTTGAGTTGTAGCAATGTCTTGCATAAGCCGAGACGACAAAAAGTCATCGGCGTGTGTCCCACTTTTCCGAGTTCGTACTGTGCCTTTAGACTGACGCACATAGATGACTATCTACAGTAATCCACTGAGAAGTGCCTGGTCTGCCCCGTAAGCTTAGTGCTATGCCTACACCAGCAGGCCCCGTGAGCTTGCTGTAGGGTCTCCAATAGCCGACGAGTGAAGTGTGGCGTTCCTTTGCATTGACTCGTGCAATTTCAAATGTTACCAGCTGGAATCCTGTATGCGTTTTTTCGGGACACCGCCTGGCATCAATTGCAGAGGATTCTAATGTTTTAGCTTAAGGCGCCTGTTGACCGATTTGACATCAGTGGTACTACACATTAAAGTCCAACATGAAGTTTCGAGCGGTGGCTTCAGGAGACCTGGTATGACATTTCGTGAACTCGGGTAAGCCAGTACAAGGGCACGAATAAAAATGTGGTAGAAGACGTG
>CM068305.1:23101633-23306633 GCA_034768735.1 Schistosoma mekongi
TTCCTTTGAAGTTGTCTACTACAGGGTAATAGAAAGTATTTTGCCTGATATTTTAATAGGTCAGGTTCCAACATATTAGTTATTCCTCGTTGGTATTGATGACCCTGCGTTTTGTGGATCGTTTACAATTTTTCAGATGGTCTCCGGATTGACTGTCAAATTATTAACCTTTCTGTTTGATAGTCAGGATTGATTTATATAATCTGTGTTTCCATTTTATTTATTCTGTACCCATTATATGAGTCTATATACTTCCAGGATTCTGTTTCTGATTATCCAATAGCCTAGTGTATAACCCTCAGTCGTTTGAGGCATGGTTTGATTAGTTCAAGTCTCAATGCAAAAGTCTAGATTGGAATGAAGATTCATTCATCCCTAACTTACATATATGGTGTAATTTGCTCTATGGAACTTACAATGTTGATTTTTCAAAATATAATATTTTTTCCAGTTTCCAATCAGTCCTTGTTTTCCTCAGCCGATCATCCTTATGATTCTACCTCTACATCTGGACTCTTAATCTCATAATTACACTCTTTTTAACGTTAGTTCTTTCTTTTAATTGTATAATAACAGTTGTTATTTATTCTATTCTAGATACAAATCAAATTATTCATACAAAGGATCAGTCTTCTTTTTCACCTAAGAGTAGCACGTCAATTGGTTTACTTCAATCATTATGTCAGAATTTGAATATACCTATTCCAAGTTCGACCGTATTTCATCAATGGACTATCATTCTTACAGGCAGAGCTAAAAGTCAGTTAACTTGTTTCATTTCATGTTTTATGCTACTATAACTGATAAACGTTTTTGTCTCAATCACTCTATCATTAATCCTTTTGGCGGCAAGTAAACTTGCTAACGTATAGTATTACCATCCGTTATGAAAACTAGTAAACCTCTATACATATTGTTTTTACTCGAAAGGGCTTTATAATATACTACTATTCAATTACCATACTTCACAACAATTAAAGTGACGTCAACCATATAGAATAGGCTATTGAGTACACAACTATTTCATAGGTAGATAATCAATACGCAAAGAAAGGCATGTCAACAATTAATGGTTTAAATGAAGAGTTGGTTATATGATTCATCATTTAATCGAAGCATTAAGAGAAGTCACTTCTATTAGAACTTAGACACTTGCTACCCACTACATATGAATAGCTTAGCAACATGGAATATAACCATAGCCTTAAATGAAAGCTTACAATTAGGAAAGCATAAGTCTTGTACGTTAGGTAGTTAGTAATAAATGCACATTAAATAACGAAAGAAGCTCATTATATCAATGAAAAAGAAGTAATTATATCTGGCACCTTGATCAGAAGGGCACGTTCTATCTGACGCATAAGTGAAAGCAATTGTTATAATTATTCATAATGATAAGAGTTGAGATCTCTAAATTATGAACACAATTAATATTTTTTTTATTTTTTGAAGATGTTATTATAGATAATTTTACTCTGCTTTCCTTAGTTACCGTTCATTTGTATTTTGTAGATTGTAATTCAAATGAATCATCTATTGATCGTAACCTCTTAGAACAACTGATTATTGCATGTGGTGGTGAAATTGCCTTAGAAATTAATCCATCTTTATTAAATAGAAGATATGGTTGGGAAAGTCCTGAATTAGATGATACTTTTCGTCATAACAAAAGTCGCCATACACATTTTGTCGCTTTAGTTTCAACAGACTGTTGTCGCACATTGAAATATTTTCAAGCACTTGCTACATTAGGCGGTGTCCCATTACTTCGTATTGAATGGTTATTAGATTCATGTCGTGAAGATGCAAAGTCATCTGGGAATGTATCGTCGGTTGAAGAAACTCGTAATTGGCCTTTATATTTACTGCGTGCATATCCTGGACGTTATGAGTTACCCCGAGGGCTTTTGTCTGGATCACTGGAACCAATTAGTTGGTAATTTTTTTCTCGTCTAGTTTTGCTTATAAAACCTGTATGACAAACTGAATATTGCAAATGTTGCCAGTATATATGCAGTAATAACTTGTCGTCTGTATGAGGTAGTTTCCTGGTAACGTGAATTAATTTTTGCTTAGTACAAATACTTGTCATCAGTTCAATAAAAACTAGTCACGCAGTACTTTATGGCGATTCGGTGTTATGTACATTTGTGAAATTTGTTCATTACCATGGTCATTGAGTCGATTTTCAGTAATTTAATCTATGTATAAGTTACTTGCATCCATATTAAACTACATGAAATTATTTGTGTCTAATACTCAACAGATAATTTCGATCATTACATTTCAAGTAAAACTGGATCCAAAAGCAGTTACGAGTCATATACTTACCAATAATCAGAACATTAGCATCTAGCGCTCATGTGGGCATTCGAACTGGAGTCGATTTGTATAGATTAGTTTTGATTTATTGTTTGTATTAGTTGCAGATTTCGATTGAGTACCACTAGAATCCAGAGGATTTGGGACATTTTGTTTCATCCTGGTATGAAATTTTCGGTGGTTTTGTTCACCTACAACCCCACCAGGAATCAAACACTAGACCTTCAGATCATTCGGTAAACTGTTAATCGCTAACAGTACTGGACCTATATTCACTGGTTGGACTCCTAGTTCAATTAATTTGTGATGCGTGACAATCTTTTAGAACCATCACCAATTACTTATGTCAATCTGTGATGAATATAAACTACAACTTAGGAAATCAGGCATTCTCTTTCGTCACTAGTTAGTCATCAGTTTTTAGTACACTACATTTATTCAGATTTAGGCGAACATGTCACATTATTATCTCTACCTACTTCACATGCCTCTTATTAGTTTTCGACGTACATTTTTAAACCTCTGTTTTTTTCTCACAGATTGATGCCTTCATTCAGTAAATAAGAATTACGTTTTTCTAACGCAAATGTTATTATGTTATTCTTGATTAAAGGCGTAACTTTATTTATTTCTTTATATTTCGACACATTTCAGGTGGTCCGTACCCGTTCGATATCGTTCACCAGCTTATCAATCAATTCCTGCTCCATCGCTGTTTGACTTACATGGTGAATGGGCAGATGGTGAAACTAATTTTCGTTTAGTGGCTATAATTACTAACGATCTCAAGATTTTTGGACGTAGTTGGTTGAATATTTTAACTTTAGCTTGTGGATCTAATAATGAAACAGATGAGTCAGTTAAATCATCATTTAATCGAATTCCTTTAATAACTCTGCCTGAAATATCTCAAAAATTAACTGATTTATTTCCATCTATAAGATGTCGATCTAAAACATCTGAAAAGAAAGTAAACTTTGTGTTAGTTGATAAAAATCATGTGAGTTCGGAAAATAATTTTCCTCAAGAACTTTTATCTAGTTTTATTTACCTTGCTCCTTTCATTAGATATACTTGCTTAGATAAATCGTGGGTCATATGCAACTACTCGATAGCTTTAACAATTATTTAATTCAAATGAATCCTACTAAGTACAAATTCATGTGTCTAGTTTTGAATCACACACTTCACATGTGAGAACTAGGTGAAACTAGATTCGCACTCGTAACCCCAATGGTCAAGTGTTCAATCTTTGTTTGTAATTACTTTAGTTATCACTACTTTATCTTCGATTTGGAAATGTGGAACAGTAGTGTTAAATCTACACTTTCTCAAACATTGCGCTGGTCTTTAGCTTTAATTAAGTAGTAGTGCTTCATTATGCATCACTATAAATACAGCTTTTACAAAAGATTGATTAGATAATAATTGTAGCATTCCCCAGGCGTTTTTAGATTTAAATATAAACAAGTAAATGAATATTATTCTAACTTTTTCATTCTAAATTCATAATGCATTTTAAATGAATTTCAAGAAATAATCTGTCATGTTAGTATTACTAACAACTAGCATTTGAGTGACTAATTATTACCTTAGCTAGTACGCCCAAGGTATATTTAGTATATGAACGATTATGATTTTAGATAAATTGTTCAGTTTGCCAAAATATTCGTATTTTCAATATGATGAATCGCTGGATAGTGAAGCGTTGACCCACTATCACCCCAAGGTCGGAGGTCCGAACTCCCCTGTTCCTAGGTGGAGTGTAATTGAAGCCCAGTGAATGGATGTGTATCTTGTAGATTAGTAAGGATAGTAAGTTTAAGACAGAAAATTATTGACCTTATTCTGAAAAGTATGTGTAATAACGTTTCTTATAAATTTGTACTTTTTTTTAGACTAATCAATCTGCAATCGCGTTTATGAGAACATTACCTATTGAAATGGTTACATGCGATTATTTTATTCATTCACTTATTTGTGGACATTTAGTCGATCCAAAATCATCTTCATATTTTTCACCAATAGTAGAATAACTAATAATTGTTCAATCATAATATGCGTTATTATTACATTTCTTGCTACCCCTTTCTTAGTCCCTTTTCTTTCAAAGATATATGGTACTCATCCACTTTAGATCTGTTACGACTATTTTTTCATACCATCAAACATTATTGGCTTTGATTAGAGTTTATTAAATTGTTTATTTCTAGGTTACTGTAATTTTAGTTTTACATTCCAAATACTCTGTAATACCACTCATTAACTATGTAGTCATATTTATAATAATTGTGAATTCTTTTTCAAAATGCTTTTCTATGTACCTTTTGCAACGAAGCAACTTCACCTCTATGCATTTAGATCTATTTTTGCTAATACGTTAGTATGTTGACGAAATTTTTTAGGAATACAACGGTATACAACTTTTCTCTAAGATATATAGTTTTTACAATTAGGGGGTTTTGTGGAGATAGTTAATATTCAATTTCGACATCACGAATTGGTGTGAATCAGACAACCATTGATCACCTGGAAGCACTGGACAGCTGTTTCGTCCTAGTATGGGACTCCTCAGCAGTGCGCATCCACGACCCCATCGGGGATCGAACCCAGGACCCTCTGGCTCCGCGACGAACGCTTTACCATTGGACCACTGAGTCGGCTTCTAACGGTTGATATTTCCAATTCAGTCAATTCGTGATATCAGCTCACTAGTGACTAGCTCCTCGAGGTAATTCCTGGAGTTCTAGTGTGAAGACGTGACCGGTGGAGTTCAACTGTGTCGGGCGTGGGATAGTAACCCACCGATGGCATGGAGGAGGTCGCGCAACATATCACGAATTGACTGAATTGGAAATATCAACCGTTAGAAGCCGACTCAGTGGTCCAATGGTAAAGCGTTCGTCGCGGAGCCAGAGGGTCCTGGGTTCGATCCCCGATGGGGTCGTGGATGCGCACTGCTGAGGAGTCCCATACTAGGACGAAACAGCTGTCCAGTGCTTCCAGGTGATCAATGGTTGTCTGATTCACACCAATTCGTGATGTCGAAATTGAATATATAGTTTTATTTAAAAAAGGTAATACTATAGTGAATCCGTTTAAATTTTAATGCCTCATTTGTTCATCTGTAAATTCACTGTATTGAAGGTATTTAAGACAAGTTTTTAGTTTCCATTCTTTAGTTTTGTTTTAATTATCCCTCGTAACAGTAATAATGATGATAATAATTCTCTATTCAGTTTTTTTCAAGCTATTTATGATTATGTTTATATCATATGGAACTGTTACAAAAGGAGTAATACATTTTTCTGAATATATAGACATTTATTTTTTTGTTAAGTGGTCTAAGCGCTCATAAAGATATAAGCAACATAGAACCTGATATATATAGCATCAGTCCAGGTCACCACATTACATCAGATGTTTACTAAAGTGGTGGTAAAACTGTTTTGGTGAAAAGAGCTTAGATGTAGAAAATATTATACGAAAAAGAAGAATAAATTCGCTGAATAAAATGTTTGAGCTGTTGTGTCATCCATAGTATCCAACTACAGTTTATAAGTTATCTTGTAGGCTTTCACCAGGTTGTTTGTAACTACCAAAATTGTTCGGTAGTAGTTGACTTCATGGATCAATATCACGTTTTGATTTGACCATTCCTTGTTTCCTTCCAACCGTTTCTAGTCTCTGTTTGACGTCGGAATAGACAGTCATGGGCATAGATAATACACGACCCAATCATCATGGCCGATGAGGATTAACATCATTATTGACAACCGGTTTTACTATGCTTTCCTAGTATCCTTTATTGCTTACTCTATGGCTTTGTCATACACAAGCGATCCTTTGAAGACATGATGGAATACTAGTAACCTGGGAATTTCCTATATTTTTTGTAACTATTGTTCACAACTACAAATTATTATGGCAAACTGCTGCACTGTACACTCCTCTTCATTTGCAAACCGAATTTTTGTCTACAGCACAGTTGGCACAAGCCAATCGGCTTTCTAGATTCTTTGTGAGATTTTTCCAGACACTTCATCAGACTGAGAAACCTCCTACATAAAGAAAACGATCAGTACGCTCAATCACTTCACTCCCGTTTGTTAATTTTAGCATTGATGTATACTGGTCTTGCTTGAAGCAATATTTTGCATTTAAATGGTCAGAATCACACCTCCACTACGGGTTGTTTCTCAAGGCGATCAGTGTAATGTCTTTTGTCGACATTTCCACCAGAAATAACTGTTCTCGTATTATGCATTTTAAGACTTTGACAGCTAAAAAGTTCCTTTTTTGTCTAATTTTCTTTTCTGTAATTAAGTGTTAAGAGCACTACCTTTTTTCTACATTGTTGTTAGCTAAACGTCATTTATTTTGGCAAATAAAGTCAGATGGTGGACATTAATTCGATTACTGCAGACTCAACGTAGAAAATCAATTAAATCTGTAGCCGCCTAGTATCAACAAAGAAGGAATGTACGATTTCGCTTTATTGATTATTGCCTGCTGTTATGCAACATACATGGACTACTATTATCAATTAGGCATTTTCATAGATTTAAAAATAAAGGACTTGAAATACATTTTATATTATAAATTTCACCGATTAGTGTTAACATTTCGAGTCTTTTATGTTGAAAAGTTCAAATCTTTTAACTATTTCCATCATTTATTCCAGTTGCTGGCGTTAGTTGTTGATTAATACTTCTTTTTAATTCGGTATTTTCACTTTCCAACGTTTCTATTTTTTGTTTTAACTCTGCTATTTCTACTTTCATCGTATCAATATCTGAAGTTTCTGGACCTTCGGCTTGTAAATGCTTTTTCATAAATCTGCAAAATGAAAGAAAAACATCTTATTATCAATACAAACATATTCTGTTGGAGCTATATGAATCGAATCAACAAACAAGAACCCTGAACCTAGGTTTGACGCTAGTTAACTCTTGCAAATTCATCTCCACTATTAAAAGATTTGTTACTCCCTATAATATTCCGACCATATCGGAGATATTACTAGCAGCTATTTACCCTTAAAATGCCTTTGTATGATAATATGAGGAATCATCTCTTCCTTTGGAAATGTTTCGATGTGACAACAAGGTGACAACAACCTCTGCCATGGAATCCCTATTCACTGACTTCTGATAGAGGCGGTGTCTATAAAAGTGAAAGGATGAAGGTAACATCCAGTGCCTAAGTTGGATTGGTGGATGCCTGTTGGAAAACTTAGATTCTAAATCAGTTGTTTATGCTCCTTTTTACGGTGTGTTTATACTACTACAGACTAGGCAACAAATAGATGACTATGCCTTTGAAGAGCCTTAACGTCGATGTTTGTTGTATTTCGAAAACCCGTATCCAAGACTAGTGAGGTACTGCGAACTTACTTTACACCTACCAATTCATTGTTGCATGTGTACTTGTCTGAGGATATTGTGGCATCGGGTAAGTGTTTAGCTGCCGTGTCACACTATGCCTCGACGAAGAGGTAGTGCTAACAGGTTTGTTCCTTACTAACAGTAACTTGTGTGTCGTTATATTAAAAGCTTCATTCAAATTGTAACGAAACTGGCTTGGTGATTAATGTCTTTCGTAGTCACTGCCCACGCACTTGTGTGGTGTGATAGGCAATAAATGAACAATTATATCAGTTAGTACACCTCGATTACGTCATCATGGCATACAAGTTCGATTACCACATCAAGGTCACCACCACGGTCGCGTATTTGGGTACCTGTGTGACTGTTAATGGTAGTGTGTCAGATGAAATCAGTCTAAGGGTAATGAAAACCAGGTTCGTTATTTCAACTCTTTGTCAATTTCTGAGCAGTAGCGATGTGAGTTTGGTTGATAAAAGTGGAATTTACAACGCTTCGGTAAGAGCAGTTCCGCCTCATACTTATGAGACTTCGTCTCTTCGAGTTTACAATGCATAGCAACTCTGTGTTTGGACGTCATTGTCTCCGAACGATCTTAGACATTTAATGACAACATTATGTTGGTAGTAATGAGGTTCTGAAACATGTGTTTGAAAGTAGGGTTGCCAATTAAATTGATATCACAATCTCAAAATACCCGCTTCGATGGCTTTACCATATTTTTACGAATGTCAACCTAGCGACCTCCATATCGTGCATTATTTACTAGAACCTGGTGGAAAAGGCGAAGGTTGTTAATCTATAACAGCGTCGTGGAATACGGTGAGCCTTTACCAGACAACCCCGTAAGGTCATTCTGAATTCCTAGTTCGAGTCTTAAGGTGATCCTTATTACTAATGGTCCAGAATACAAGCTGGTGGCTATCGTGCTGCTGTCTTTTATTAAACTTATAATGAATGTGAAATGGTTCTAATCAAATGGAAGAAGTCTTCTTCGTCGAAATGTATTTGGCAATTTTCCTATTCTCTACTTAGATTTTTGTCCCTTGATTATTATCACCCTCCTTGTTTCATTTCTTCCCTACATTGCATTTTTAATTGTATAGCATATATAACTTTTGTTCCGATTTTCACCGAATTTCGTTTCGACATATCAACTATTTGGGTTGCGGATCTCTTACGAAACAGATTTTTACACTATTCGATCACTCAGTAGTAACCAGTCTCAATTTGTCTAGTCCTCACTGTTGACTAAATTATATTAATTCAAACTATAAAACTAAGTGACTGTATATCCTGTGTAATTCTGTTTGATCAAACGGGTATAATCAAGTGACGGTGTGATTGGTAGTGACGATAATAACTCGATTGTTTTTAGGAAAGAAAATAAAGTATTTTGTCAACATCTCATCCGTAGTAATAATTGGAGTTTATTTATAAACAAATAGTACAGGTATCTGTTGGCTTTTGATTCAAGGTCGTATACTTTTTCATTGTAATTCAACCATATGGTCATACTTGATTGTCTACATAGATCCCTTAATATTTTGATCTTTAATTATGCTCATTTTAAAAAGCTGTACTGTAATATTTTTGTGGCATCACTTTATATGACAATTTAGTTAATTTATTAGTTTATGTATGTACGTACAATTATAATCCATTTTTAATCTTATTGGAATTATTGTCAATCAAGTAATTTTTAAACAACAAGTGTTTCCCCAGTAAATTTATGTAACGTTTATAGTTTGTATATCATTGTAGAAAATTAGCACATTGTTTCATTTTATATTACTATGCAATAAAGATAGTAGAAAAAGTGTGACAGCTGAATGGAAATCAGTCAGCATAAATGTTGCATAACAGTTTTTACGAGCGGTTTGTAACTGCATTAATTAGGATTTCTTTGTACCAACCTGTGAATTTGTAAAAACAATATGATAGTTATATTTTATTTACTCCAGTCACAAAATGATGTATTCAGTTTATCGCTTGCCTATAACTATATAGAAGAGTTTGTCCAAAGTTGCAATTAAATATCGTTTATCAAGAAAATTATCCTAACTGCCTACTAGCTGTCAAGTATTTTAATGAAGAGTATTTAAACATTTGAATGTCAGCCAGTAATTCGGATCCAAATACTACACAGCCTGTTAATGATTGGGAAACTGCGTAATATCCTTAGGCTTCATATCTAAGCTGTAGTTTCTTAGCTAGCACACGAATTTCTGCCTTTTTCATACATTGTAATAGATTCAACTAATCAGTTAGTTATTACTGGAATAGGTAACATTTGAGTTATAACTGTTTGTTACTTATTATTGATTGACCAAAGAATTAACTTCCAGATGACAGACAGACAGTTACAACGTAGAACTTGGTACATGCGTACGTCGGTTCAAGTTGCCATGCCTCAATTAGCAGATAGAAATTAAATTGTCGAATCAAATCCCAGAGTGGGGAAGGTAGTAACAGAATTAGTATTCATGGAAGGGAATAGAGACCGAGGACATTTAAGAAAATATGATTCAGTAAAGAGAAAATTATGATAGGTTCAGAAGCTTAGAATTTAGAGGAGTGAATGCACCTGCGCCATTGCCAACGATTTTGAGCCATATCACCCAAGGTCTCTAGCCATTTATTACAAGCGTCACGCGGACCCCAACCAGGTAGTCTGCACCTATTAACATGGATCAGCCCAATTGTCAATGACTTCATGGACTGGTGCCATGTTTTGGTTTGGCCGCAACTAGCTTTCTTCCACCCTGCTCCTACACCAGACAGCATTGCTCGTCGAGGTAGACAGTGGTCAGGCATACGTAACACATGTCCTAACCACCTTAGCTGATGAAGATTTACTACTTCATTAATAGACTTACCGTATCTACCTAGTACTCTATTCCTAACCCACGAATTGCTTAATCGGTGGTCCCAGAAAACACGAGCAATGCTTCGAAGACATCTATAATCGAATACCAGGAGCCTACGAATATCCTCTATTCTTAATGGCCATGTTTCGCATCCATAAAGTAAGACGGACCAAACTACTGCGCAGTAAACGCGTCCTTTGGTCAGTAGTCGGATGTCTCGCCTACGCCACAGATGACGCAAATTCCCAAAAGCTAATCGGGCCTTATGTATACGCGCAGAGACTTCAGCAGACACCAGACCGTCAGGACTGATGAGGCTGCCAAGATAAGTGAAGCGGTCAACACACTCAACTGCCTCACTCCCTATCACTAACTTCGGTGCCGAATCAAGCCAATCCTGAAGTAACATTTTGCATTTGGGTGGAGAGAATCGCATCTCAAACATCCTTACATTCTTGTTTAAGGTAGTCAGAAGATTCTGCATTTTATCAGTATCTTCGCCTAAGAGAACTATATCATCTGCATATTCTAAGTCAGCTAGTTTATCACCTGGAAGGAGGTCAACCCCGCTGAAGTCAGTCGATGAAAATGTCAGCTCTAAGGGTATATCAATGATAAAATTAAATAAAAATGGGGAAAGCGGACAACCTTGACGAACACCACTGGAGGTAATCAGTTCTGATGACAATCTGCCGTAAGCTTTCACTCGACATGTGGTGTTCAAGTAGAGGGCTTGTATAAGGTTAATGTACTTCTGTGGTACGCCTTTCATTGACAGACATTGCCACATAACCTTACGATCGATAGAGTCAAATGCCGCCTTAAGGTCAAGGAATACAACTATTGTTGGGCATCTAAAAGTGTGCCTATGTTCCAGAACCTGGCTAAGTGTGAATATTTGGTCTATACAGCCACGTCCAGGTCTGGAACCACCTTGGTTCTCTCTAGTCTGCTCTTCACGAGCTTTAGTTAGGCGTCGAAGCATGATTGAAGCTAATATTTTGGACACTATATTAGTTAAGCTAATTCCTCGGTAATTGTCACAGGAGGACTTCCAGATACTTTCAGAATTATAAAACTACAGGGTTTGTCAGATAAGAATATCTTGCATAGTTGAGTTTATGGATTCCCTTATGCAATATTAGAGTAAACATTACTGCTCCTTTTATGTATTAAATTAAGTTGTCTTGCTCAGGAATAAACCGATCAGTCTTCTCTAAATGTAAGTATCATTTATTGAAAATGTTTTGTCAACGGCTTTCTGTTAGGATGTTACGCTATCTGTTCTTGTTATATTTTGTGCTTGATAACTTGACTATCCGCAGACAACTTTAGCACTCGAACGCCTTGAACCCTCCTAGTCGCAATTTTCTTAAGACGAACAGATAAGAAACTTTAGTCCAGTAGGATAGAGTCAGTTATGTACAAAGTATTCGTATATTTATAGTGACTTTATCGAATTGAAATTATAAAATTTTATTAATACAATGAAATAATGTCAAATATATTCCTTGAGTATAACTCACATTAATGTAATAGAAGTTTATAAATCTTACTGGACTAAAGTTTCCTGTCTACACATCTAAATTTGCGACTAGGAGGGTTCAAGGCATTCGAGTGCTAAAGTTGTTTGCGTCTAATCAAGCTATCAAGCACGAGTTATAACGGTACTTAAAAATTAATTTTTATGATCTGCTCTATTAGTTGTCTAAATGTATGTAGATAAATATAGGAACCATCTAATGATTTAAGCAAGAAATATCATGTCTTAATCATTAGTTAAATCCAAAACGACTTTATTAATTGGCTAAGATTTATGTATCAGCTTGCGACTACACCTTGTACGTGATGTCAACCAATTTCACGCTTTTATTTAGAGTAAATGAAGTAGGTGGATCATGATTTGACTCTATGATATAACGATTGAAAATCAGGTGTTTTAACCACTGTAGCATTTCTTTATCACCTCTTTATTTTTGTAGCAGATTTACTTAGTTTTAGGATATCATTACTCGCCTAAACGTCTAATTAGGATAGCCTTTCTTCAATTCTTTAACCTCGAATATTTTGCACTACATGTTTCTAAGTCGTGCTATTTTGTTCTATACATATTTTCTTCGAATTGCTAAGAATCGCATGCGTCGGTTCATCAGCTTACTTTATTTGTGTATTCATCTATAATACCAGCCAATCCAGATATACTAATCAGATATTTGAATTTATAATTTAACGAATATCATTCCAATCTTAATTATCATAATGAAAAACTTATCCTAACATGTATGTCACCTAGTAAGCAGAGGTATAATCCAGAATTGTAATATAGACATACAATCCGTAATGTTTATGGGTTATCAAGTTGCTCATCACAAGCTGGATTTATCACTGATATGCTCATTCTCTTATTATACAACTCTGGAGTATAGTCTTTGAGTATAAATAACAGGACAACAGGCATCCAAATTTTAGGCTACCCTTGGAGTTTATTTTTGTTACTTATATGGAGTTTCAAAAATCACTTGAAGAGCTTCAGACACGTTGAGAATTCTAGCAAGTACGACTGAAATTTACACTTGATGAGGTTTTTGAGATGTGTTTTAAAGCTAGGTACCTTACTGTCTTGTAATAGGATTGTAGCTGTTATAAGTGAATACTAGTAAGATAACGTGAGGCGTTTTTTGTGCAGATCGGCATTTAAGTTTTATTTGTTATAGATTGGTCTTTATTGGGCATCATTGAGAGCCAGGGGTGACACTGGACAACGGTGTTTTCTTGATTCTGGACTCCATATCAGTGCGTACCCTTGATTTCACTGTGAAATTAAGCCCACAACCTTAAGGTTTCTGAGTGAACGCTAAACCGTCAGCAATGCTAGGTCGGCATCAACTAGTGTAGTTTCCACTGTCGTCAACTTATGATATTACACAACGATCTTCCATTGTCAAAGATGGTAGCTGGCTCATTTTCAACAAGTCTCAACTCCACCAGTCCTGTTACAAGATAGGAGAATTGGTACAACTGAGTGCACTGGTACAACTTAAGTCGTTTCCCATGTAAGTGACACTGTGAGGCGAATCCTTTGGCATAGCCCACCCTAATTATCGCGTCCAGGCTTATTGAATGATACGAAACTGGTAAGTGGTTAGGTTATAGTTAATATGTGTCTCGACGATATCCCATCGCATTATTTCATACTTTTGATTATTATTATTATTCTAATTCAGTGTGTTTTCTATTCATTGTTAATCTCCTGTACTATTCTAGTGATTTATCGTCTTACTTTGATGTAGTTAACAGTAATGAGGGGAAAAATAGTGAAGTAATGTAGTTCCGTTTCATGCTTTACTTTATTTTGTTCAGTCATCATTTCGAAGTACTATTTAACAAATACGGTCGTAAAACTGGTTTTCGAAGTTTCTAATGCCTTCTGAGTGTTGAAGCCAAACATTAGTTCATATTCGAGTATTTTTTAAACGCTTGTATACATTGATTGATAGTTACCTCCTCGAGTGTCTTCAACCACAGGTCATACAGTTATTGTAAACTAAGCTTAATTCTAAGTGATCATTTTCCGTCACAATTATTATTTGTTTTATAAACCGCTGTATAGTTTCCATTTACTCTGACTTCAAAAACTACATAATTAATTAGTGTTGTCTGTGAACACCAATTTTGTGTAAAACAGCTTATCATGATAGGTAAATCTGTTTGGTTTGACTTTTAACAAGTATTAATTTCAATAGTCGAATGACAAGTATTTATTCAGAATGAAGATAGAGACGTTGAAGTGATATTATGAAATAACCTTACTTTAAAAAGCGGAATCTAGGACATAATTGAGTTAGAGATTATCTCAACACATCCCAAAATGCAATACATTTACCTCTTTTATAAACCTTGTAAAGTTTCTTCTAAATCTGAGTACACATATTTATATGATTATGTATAGCACGATATTACATAAAGTAGGGTGCCCACTGATATTTCATCTCTTATCAAACGCTTCTGCTTCTTTTAAACGAAACATAATATTTGTCATTACACCCTTTATTATATGCACAATCTAACCTGCTTCTCAGTTGATTATATTGTTTTGTTAATTTAAAGATTTTATTGACGCACATTAGGTGTAAATAGCTAAAACTTAATAAAATGTCTCGAGTATTTTACACTGAACTTAATAAAGACAGATTTGGAGAAGCAGTTGATGTTAAGCGAAATTCAACTGTCATCAGGATAAACTTGTATATTCCCGTCGATTTGTTATAGACTGAAGCTGGTCAGTCATTAAGTTCGAATCCCAGTGTGAACATCAACATTCGGATGCAGGTACATCCAGCTGATGAGTCCCAAATAAGACGAAACGCGCGTCCAGGATTCCACTTGCCAGTCACAATTCAACTTATATAAATTGTCATCAGCTTTACATTTCCCTGGTGACTTCAGTTTTTAACAATTGTTAAAATACTATTTTGCTTCTTACTTTCAATTTTAGTTGTTCTTCTTTATTTCATCTTTTCGTGCTAATGAGATCTTTCTACAACTTATTCACTAACTCATAACATTACCTTTCCTCTTAAAAAACATATTTTTCCGACATAAACAAATGCAGTCTGATAAAAAAATTTAAAGATGATTGAATCTTGACGCTTAATCTGTAAATATGTGTTGAAAGTACACAACAAAACTTTTATCCTCTAAATTAGAACCTTCGAGGATAGCTTGAAATACTTAACGTTCCGATTGTTAATTCGCCTTAGTATTTCAAAGGTTGTCAGTGCGGTAGTATAGATAGGTCGTTCTTGATTTTTTATAATGTCTTCAATAATATATGAGTGTTCAAATGTAAAGGGAACATAGAGTATTATTACGTAAACAGTATACGTAATCCAAAAGCACCTAAATAACATCTGTATTACATGCCGCATAAATGCAGCAGAGATAATCCAACAAAAGTTTGGGGTGACATGAGTATGCTAAGTGTATTTTGCTAATAGGGATATATGTAGTTAAACATATGATAGGCGTGTTAACACAGAGTAACAGTTATTACTAAGTAGAAAAAAATGTGCTGGTGAGTGCTTATTCGAATAGGTCACAAAAGCCAGTTCAAAACTATGTCAATATAGATCTTTATCACACAAGCAATATGCTTATTTTCCATTATTACACAGCTACAGTTTTGTTAATGACAATACCTGGTAGCACCTTGAGTGTCTTATTACGTTTTCCAACGTGTCAAACCAGTTAGCTTTATTGTAAGAATGCTAACAAGAATACCTAGGGACTACTTTTAGTTATGGTTTATAATATATAACTAATTGGAAATAAAGTGTTAAAATTTACACTTTTCTGAAAATGCCCAAATACTGAAGCTTTAGTCACTAATTTAGCATAAAGATGAAAATTATTTTTCTTACTCAAGAGCGTTATCCGGCTTTTCTGGCTCTTCATATAACCCGACGAGTACTTTAGAAAAATGTTAGTTGTCAAATATATTACCTTTGGTGAGTGCATCGATAACTCCAGATCTCTCCAAATACTTCCTGAACTCTTCACGTTTACTGTTTCCAGGCTAAATATAAATAACATCTGTATGTTCAGCAAAATGCATGTCATACCTTGTAAGATGACATATTGTAGGGCGTATCACTAGAAGATGGCTAGAGTCGCTACTAGAACTAATTGTTTGTTGAGATGAAAAAGCGATTACCAAGATATTGAGATTTGAGCAATTGGAGATTCTACAATTAAGTTGATCTAACAAATTGATAACCTTGAGATCAAAATTCCAGGGTAACCGTTACCACCGTTACACCACGTCATAAAGCTTAGTAATATAAAAATATTTAGAGATTCCTTTTTCTGGCTTGCTAGCTTAGAGTAATTGAATGAGAGCAGTGGACTTGGTTTTAAATCTTTAAGTTCCTCACTCAATTATAATTTTCAAAAGGAGAGATAGGAAGGAACTTTACCTTTATTTGTCGTCCAATTAATCAGTCAGCGATTGACTTAGAACGGTTGGCTAAAGTTTCCCTGCACCTTGATCTCAACAGAGACTGATTTGGAGAAACGTTGTCAGCATATCTACGAACTTATCAAGAATGTGGTCCTTCGACGTAGTTTTCTTTGCCAGTAGATTGGCTGCGAATAATTGAAAGGTCCTCGACATTGATGCTGACCATGTTTGTTTTAGCGGACACGACTAGTTAGAGGCAGGTCAATACCAGATCACGTCACTCCGTACAGTGGAAAGGATCTCTCTCCCTAGTTTGCAAGCCTTGACGTTGCTATACTATTGCAGCTCTATTCACGATTGAATACAACTTCTATTCCATCCTTCATTGCCTTCTGACTTATTCTCATTCGTAAGAGTGGGTTCGATCGTTAGAAGTTGCTCTGGTAATACCGCAAGCGTAACTTCGTCATATACTGGATGCACTTCGTTAGTGAGATCATGTGATTTGGACACCATCGTAACTGTGAGTTCGTTCCTGTATATGGTTTTTAAGTGTTCTTCGTGTGATCATTTTTTTTCACTTTTTTCAGCCGCACTTATTTTTGTATTTGTATATATATTAGTACTTTAATTATAACTGGTCAGACTCCAAGGCTCAGTAAGATTAAAACTCCCACACCTCCAAACTTTCAGCTCATCTCTCTTTGGACAGAATACATAGAAGCTTGGTTCCGCTAAGCAGAAGCCGAGTTTCGAGACCAGGGTTTGAAAGATCCAAGCGCTCAATTCCTTACCGTCGTAAGGTCACTTTTGTGTGAATTGAACGAGTACGTCACCTCCTTATATTTCAGCTTTGACTCCTTAAAACTGCTTAATTCTCAAACGTGGTGATCTGTCCAACAGACATCGTCTTGACGTGTTGTTTCACATTAATGAGCTCAGTAGCGGTTCAGTGACAGAAATGTTGTTTCGCATGGGGGGAGGTGATTGTTCAACGCACTTTCTATCAAAACTGCCACAACAAGTGCAAGCAGTCCCAGTAACGTTTAAGAACAACCCAGTAGATGAAATACCTGCACCTGCTGTCCTAATTCTAAAGATCACCAGAACTCGCGTCATTGAAGTTTATTCTGTAACTGGAAAACCTCATGCTACCGAAGACGATGTTTTGAAATTGTACAATAATCAATTTTGTCTTCTCGACCTGTAGAAACTACACCGACCAAACGATTCTCGTCGACAAAGCTCATCACGGAAAGGATCGTCATCTAGACCTAAACGAAGCGAAGACTCACATTGGTGTTGTTACCACAACACCTATGGCAATGATCCCAAGAAGTGTAGAGACCTCTGTTGTTTACCTAAATATAAACTCACTATTGACGCATCGGGAAACCTTCCCGCATTCTCTGCGACCGTAGTCGGCGGAATCAGCCGCCTGTCATTTATCACTGACGTGATTATGGAGGTTCGCTACCTCATTGATACTGACAAGAAAGTCAGTGTCCCTCCTACAACTTCATCTGATCGCCAACATGATGCTGCATTTGATCTACAGGCAACCGATAGGAAACACAAAGCTACGTATGATAAGCGATATGTCTACTCAAACGTGGGTTTACGAAAACCTATACACTGGATTTTCATCATCGCCTATGTAAAAATACTTATCATAGGCATATATTTACTGAGCAACCGCAACTTACTTGTGGACCCTAGTAAAAAGAGACTAATGGATAGTGACAGAAATCTATACGCTCTTGGAACCGCTGATACAAGTTGTAGTTAATATCCTCTTTGTTTTAAACATTTAATTGACCCTTATTTCAGCTAATACTCGACAAGCATCCAGATCTGAATAAGGCAACATCGAAATTATCATGTGTAACCAGAAATGTTACACATCACGTCACTACTACAGGTCATCTTGTGTTTTCCAAAGCACGCCGACTCGCACCCGAAAAACTAAAGATAGCAAAAAACGAATTCGATCATATGATTGACCTTAGAATAATCCGCCCATCCTGTAGCCCGTGGTCATCTCCATTACATGCGGTTCCAAAAAAAGATAGCAATGATTGGCGTCCCACAGGTGATTATCATCGTCTTAACGCCCAAACTACTCTTAATCGTTACCCGTTACCTCACATCCACGATTTAACGGCCACCTTGAAGGGAATGACAATATTTTCAAAAATCGACTTCATAAAGTCATGCAACCAAATACCAGTGTTGGAAAATGACATATCCAAAACCGCTATCATAACTCCATTTGGCCTTTACGGATTCCTTCGAGTGTCTTTTGGGTTTAAAAATGCAGCACCAATGACGTGTTCCTCTGGCTTGACTATATGCATGCATACGTCGACGACTGCTTGATAGCAAGCCCAGACGAGGTAACACATGAAACATTTGGACACAGTCTTTAGAAGACTACAACAATATGGAGTTACCATAAGTATACAGGAACGACAGATTAGATCAACCGTGTTGGACTCCCTAGGGCATATTATTGATGCTAGTGGTATACAACCTCAGAAACACAAGGTGGTGGCTATTCTAGAGCATACGCGACCAACCACGATTAAGCAGTGGCGAGCTTACAATGGATTGGTAAGTTTTTACAGACGATTCATGCCGAGCTGTGCATCTATCATGAAACCACTAACGGATCAGCTTCGTGGGAATAAAATGGTGGCCACAATAGATGCAGAGTCAAAGGAAGCTTTCGCTCCAACTAAAGAAGCAATAGCCAATGCGACCATGCTGGCACATCACAGTACCGAAGCTCCTGTCAGCATTGCGGTTGACGCATCTGACTCAGCGATTGGCGCAGTTCTGTAACAATGGACTGACCAAGCTTGGCAACCTTTAGCATTCTTCTCAAGATGACTAAACGATACCGAATCGAGATTCAGCACTTTTGGTCGTGAACTGTTAGCCACGTACTGTGCTGTATGACATTATTTAAACTTCATAAGATTTAGTATATTCACGTTAACTCTACGCATAAAATCACTTATTTTCTAATGACTTCAGTTCACAAGCTAGGTGCCACCACCTGATGGCATTGCGCAATCTAGCAGTTAAAACCGCCACACTGGGTGTTACCAAAGACTTTAAACCAAGCCTTAACATCAAGACGCAATTTAGAGTAATTCATTTAATTTCGATTAGCTTGTCATAAAATATTGGATACTGGACATGGGACCCAGCGTACATTTGTAATTCAACAATCTTCGGTTTGTTGCGTTATAATTTTTTTCCTATTATCCGCTGAATGTTTTTGTTTCGTGTCCTATTGCATTGATAATCTGATTGCAACTGAAGTATATGTAAATCATTTTGGGCGACCGAATTTAAAATCCTTGTTTTTGTAGCCCACTTGTGAATATTGATAATTATTACTTTAAATTGCTTTTGCAAACTGTTACATGTAAGAAACGGAATTATCAACCATGATTAGTAATTTGCCTTCCTTGCTTCTTTTTTCGCTAGTTTTAAGGTTTTCATATTGGAACGTAACGGAAATCCCTTAGTATATAAATTTTGTTATGTTATAACCCACCTAGCATGTTCATAGAATACGTGTATCTAAGACCGTATAATATGTATCGTTAAAAACAAAATCGATGTTCTTCTGGAGTGGAGGATAAATCCGTCTGCAGTGGCGTGGAAATTAGTGAGAAACAATCCATAGCTTCTATGAATTTATTTCCTGCTTCTTTAACCACAATAATATCTCATTTATCCCCCCCCTTCGTCTACTTTATTTCCTTTTCTATGACACTCTGGAGGTACATTTATCTACGCCTTTAAAACTAACGAACGGAGTTTAAGATAAACTACTGATCATGGTTGATACTTCCTTTTCTTACATGTAGCAGTTTGCAAAAGCAATCTAAAGTAATAATTATAAACATTCAATAGTAGACTACCTAAATCAGGACTTAATATTGAGTCCCTCAAAATGATTAACAATTTGTGCTATAATCGGACGGTCAGAATCTATACATTTACTCCCGGACTAGTGGAACTCTTATCGGACATTGACGCGGACTGATGATATAGTTTGCTTGAGTTCACCGCTGTCTAGGCACAGGAGTGTCTCAGTGTTAGATGATGTTTTTTATGTCTAAATTTGGTGCTCTTTGGTAGAGGACAATCGTCATTTCGTGGTTACCGAAACTACTGAAAGTTTCCTTCTTGGAGCTCATAGTGGAGACTGGGCTAGTCTTGGTCTTGTCGACCTTGGCGGGCGTGTATGATGAACGACTGCTTAGTGTCGATTACAGTCTGTTTTTGAGCGGTTTTTGTTATTATCTTTGTGTTTGTTAGGGTCTTACCGCCGTTGACAGAAATTCGTGGAGTAATATATGGTGTGCACTTTGAAGACCACCTTTCTTAACCCTTACCCCTCCCTTTTTAGAAGGCAGCAGTAGTGTCTTGCTGGCTGGCTGTGGGTAACGTATTAGTGCGCCCACACTACTATACGGTCAACGATTCTTCTCCCTAAGACGTTAGGTTTGCTGCCTTTTGTCTTACGTCTCTTAAACCAACCTTCGTGTCATTGCAGGACATGAATAAGCGATAGTTCCAGCCGGCATAGCCCGGCTAATCCATCGCAATAGTTAAGCCTGATCACCACGTCGTACTAGCAGCAACGTTATGTTGATGGAATGTCTAATTATCTTAGATCCTAGATGTCCGAACTTTTCTGGTAGTACAAGGTATGTGTATCATGCACGGTGGATTTTAGTTTAAACCATCGACTGAATTACTTAAACTATTTCTATGTTGTTGCTATCCCGGTTTAACGTTTTTAGTCGAAAAGGAATTTTTTACGATTATTCGAGCTAAGTTAATTTATTGTAATTAGGTATTGTGGAGGTTGTAGAATTTTTATTTGATATCACTAGTTGATTTGGATTAGGCAACCACTGATCACCAGGAAGCGCTGGACAGCTGCTTTGTTCTAGTATGTGACTTCTGATGTTTCGTTTTTTTATTACTAGTATTTTTTTATAGTGTGTCATTTTCGTCCCACATGTCTTCCGTCTTCGTTTTTAGGTAGATTTTGTCAGTTGTGCTTGAAATTTCAAACCACCTTGATTAATAATCAAAGTTCTACTGGCGTAGCTTTACGCTGAGTTCCAATGTTGGTTAAAATTTTACCGTAACTTTTTGAATAGGTCATCGTTTATTGGTACTGATTGGACACTGTCACTTTTGCATTCTGGTTCCTATCTAAATATCGACGATATTTTGGCATCTAACGAACGCACATCATGTCGTATTCGTGTACCGCTTCCATCTCTGGCACCACTACTACTTTCAGATATAAAAGATAAAGCATTTAGTGGAGGTACTAATAATGGCTGCAAAACATCAGATGATGTGCCGGCAGGGAAAAGAATTGAGCTACCAGTTTGGTTGGCTATCGCTATTGGTAGTGGGAGGAGACAAATATTGAACATCGACTTACCTCCTATCTATCGGGTATGGTGGTTATCATGTGTCTATAACACTTAGGATGCCTTTACTGAAGTATTCGAAGCAGATCCCTGTGTGGTTGACCTTAAAAGAAAAGGATCTATGTACTATATGTTATTATGCAATTTGTTAACTTCCGGCCACGCCAAAGTTCCACAAATTGTTGCCACTGGCACTAAGGTTTTTCAAGTGAGTTATTTGATATAGATATATTTAAATTAATTGTTGTGTAATAGAGTTATGCAAAGGGATCTAAAGCTAACAGATAAATTACTATGAGTAAGACAGATGTGTAAACATAGAACTTCGCATCACATTCAGATAAATGATCCGTAGCAAGTTAAGCCATCAGTTAGTATTTTAAGCAAGTTCGAGTAACTTGAATAAATAATACATGACTATGAAAATATAACTAGTGTAATTTTCGAGTATTTTTGTTTTCGTTGTGTTTTACCACTTAAATGGTGTATTTTCAGAACCTTCACCGTGGTTATGGATTACATTAGAGCCACCTAAGCGTTCTGTATTGTTTCACAGCGCAGCATATTTGATTTCACAGTTCTAAAAGAAAGTAAATCTAGATTAGGTACGTCTAAAAGATTTTAGACTTCATTGTTTGGTGTCTAATAATATCGTTCTACATGTATAGGAACTCTGTCTGTATCCTTAATGAACTGATTTCAACATAACTAATCATAAATTTGTTTATTAACTGTTTGGTTCGCTTTCTTACAATGTATTGTCTCGTGCTGTTTTGATAATGATGGACAGATGTTAAAACATATCACATAATTAATAAAGCTTAATCAAACTTAAGAGGTATTTTTTGTATTGATGGATCAAATTTCGACTCTCGTTGTTGCATGTTCACGTTATAATATACGTAAATTTCCACAGAAACAAATTTTCGTCTTAAATCCTAAAATTCATCCTAAAATCACACAAATATTTTCGAAATTCCACTGCCAGTATGGTTGACGTAATTTAACAGTGCAATACATGGATTATTTCTGTCCAAAATAATTAAGAAAGTTAACTATTTTTCTCTAATCGTTAATTTTTCTCTATACATATTTGTTGGAGATTTCAAATCCTCCAAAATACAATGTTTCCTAAAGTCAATAAAACTTAGAATTCATTTTTGATGAAAGAGGACAATGATTGCATCCTGAAGCCATCCCTGCAATTCAACAAATGCCAGCGCTTACATATGTTTCTTCACTTAAATTCCTACTTATAATTACCACTTACTACTCAGCTTTCGTGCTATAATTACACCAGAAGCGTCGTTCACTAAGTCATCTATATGGAAAGGATGTACCGTAGATGTTCAGAAAATTTTGATCGACTTTTCGCAAGCAAAAGTCCTCGTCATCAGCAACGTAAAACCGGGCACAAACGCCTGTAGGTTCAAGTTGCCATACCACACTAGCATTACGAGAATGTTGAGGTAACCTATAGACAGAATACAAGAGGGAAGAGTAAAGTAAAGATGTGCAGAAAATAACAATAGAACTTAAGGTTTAGATGAGGTTAAGGAGTGAATACACTTGCGCCACTGTGACCGATTTTGAGCCATATCGCCTAGTGTCTCCAGCCATTTGTTGCGATCATCACGCGGACTCCAACCAGGTAGTCTACATCTACCTACATGGCTTAGACCAGTAGTCAAGGCCTTCATGGACTGATGCCATGTTTTGGTTTGGCCGCCCCTAACCTTCTTCCATCCTACCTCAGCCCTAGCCAACATCGCGCGACGGGGTAGACAGTGGTCGGGCATGCGCAATACATGTCCCAGCCATCTCAGTCGATGAAAGTTAATGACTTCTTCGACTGATTTACCGTGTTTCCCAAAAACCTTTTGTTTAACCTCAATGTTACTTATTCGGCTATTCCATGATATACGAGCGATACTACGAAGATTCCTATGGTCAAATACCTGGAATCGACGCATATCTTGGGTTTTCATGGCCCACGTTTCGCAGCCACATGTTAAAACGGCGCGGACTGCTGCGCAGTACACCCGGCCTTTCGTTGAGACACATATCTCGTCTGCGCTACAAGTGCCGTAGATTGGCAAATGCCAATCGAGCTTTCTGAATCCGCGCTGAGATTTCGTCAGACACCGACCCACCAGGGGTGATGAGACTTCCGAGATAAGTGAGGCGATCAACGCATTCAATTACTTCACTCCCTATAACTATTCTAGATGAAGAAGCAAGCCAGTCCTGGAGTAACTTTTGCATTTGGGAGGCGAGAAGCGCATTCCAAATATGCTTGCATTGTTACTCAAGGTGTTCAAGAGACCCTGAATGTTGTGCGCGTCTTCACCAAACAGGACTATGTCGTCTGTATATTCTAAGTCGACAAGAGAGCCTCCTGGAAGGAGATTAATTCCAAAGGACTTAAAAGAAGTGAGTGAGATATCTAAGAGTACATCTATGATGAAATTAAATAAGAAAGGGGATAAGGGGCAACCCTAACGGACTTGAGGATAAAATTCCTCGTGACAATTCACCATATGCTCTGACTCGACCGGTGGTGACTGAGTAGAGAGCCTTTATAAGGTTAATGTACTTTTGAGGTACGCCTTTTAATGACATACATTGCCACAAGACTTCACGGTCTACAGAGTCGAACGCTGCTTTCAAGTCAAGAAATACAACTATAATTGGGCGTTGGTACATATGTCTGTGTTCGAGAATCTGGCGCAGTGTGAATATGTGATCAATGCAACCTCGTCCAGGTCTGAAACCAGCCTGGTTTTCCCGAGTCTGTTGTTCCCTAGTGTTGGTTAAACGTCGGATGATTATAGTGGCTAATATTTTAGATACTATGTTAGTCAAACTGATTCCTCTGTGGTTACCACAAGAGGATTTCTGTCCCTTTTTGTAGACTGGAACGATCAGCGATCGAGACCAGTCAGATGGGATGGAGTTTAGTTCCCAGACTTTGGCTAATATATCAGTCAACCTGCACGCTAAAACAAAATCACTATCCTTAAAGATTTCGGTAGGCAACATATCAGGTCCTGCTGCTTTCCGTCGTTTCAATTTACTTATGACGTTTTCAACCTCACTGAGAGTTGGGGGGGGGACCTGTGTCAGTTTTCTAGTCGGGTAGCTTGGAGATTGTGGGTAAGCTAAGAGTGGTTGGGGGCCAGTTGAACTGTTCCTGAAAGTGTTCTGCCCAACGTTCTAATCTTCTAGATTGAGAGTAAATCATCGACCCATCTTTTTCAGAGATAATTTCACTAACTGCCGATTTCTTGATACCGATGTCCTTAATGAGTCGGAACAGCTGTTTACTATTGCCTGTCGCTGCCGATGCATCTATCGCTTTTGCTTATGTTGCCCACCACTGTTCACGATCCTTACGCAGACTCTTTGTCAATCTACGTTTCAGCTGTCGTCGCTCTTCATCATACTCCGAGCCTGCTGGAATGAGTTTTCGAGCCTCCATCAGTTCCCTAAAAGTACTAGAGATCCAATGGTCTTTCATTGGATTAGGGTTAGATGCTGATAGCGCTGCTGCGTATACACCTGCTTTAAAATCATTCCAAGCTACTTCGGGATGAACCTGTTGGTCGTGGGCGACTAAATGCTTAGCCAAACCATTCATAAATGCAATCTTAGCATTCTCAGTTTCAAAGTGATACCTAAAGGGTTTGCCCGATGTAATCTTTCTGCGACCAGCAAAACGCATAGAGATACGTGCTCTTACTAGGGCGTGGTCAGAATCTAGACACGTGCCCCAGAAAGAGCGGCAGTCCTCTATACAGCCTCTCCAACGGTAGCTGATGCCGATGTGATCAATTTGTGTCCATCGTTGTAATGTTGGGGGTCGCCAGGTTAAACAATGTCTCACCTTATGCTTAAAGTTTGTGCTAGCTAAGAATAAACGATAGTCTGAACATAACTGCAACAGACGATCTCCGTTGTCTGTTCTCTGGGCTGGAATGCCGAGTAACCCACCTAAGTGCTTTTCAGCCTGATTTAGTCTACCTACTTGGGCATTAAAATCTCCTGCTATAATTACTGTGTCTGAGTGCTTAGCTTTCTGAAGGAGGCTAGAGAACTTCATATAGAACTCGTCTTTCACTTCATCTGTGCTGCAGTCAGTGGGGGCATAAGCAGAGACGACAAAAAGGCATCGGCGTGTGTCCCTATCTTTCCGAGTTCGTACTGTGATATTTAGACGGACAGCACATAGACGACTGTCTACAGGAATCCACTCGAGAAGTGCCTGTTCTGCCCGTAAGCTTAGTGCTATGCCTACATCAGCAAGGCCACGTGAGCTTGTTGTAGGGTCTCCAGATAAACGAAGAGTGAAGTGTGCTGTTCCGTTGCATTGACTAGGTGAAGTCAAACGGATGACCATGCTGGAATCCTGTATGCGTGTTTCGGAGACACGGCATACATCAATTGCAAGAGATTCTAGTGTTTTAGCTAAGGCAGCCTGTTGACCGACTTGACACAGCATACGCACATTAAAAGCTCCAACATGAAGTTTAGAGCGTGGCTTCAGGAGACCTGGTATGATAATTTGGGAACTCGGGTAACCAGTAAAAGTGGCGCGCATACAAAATGTAGGAGAAGAAGTGTTACAAGTAGAGACCAGAGATGGAGAACGTGTTTGATCATGAACAAGGTGAACTCGAGTGCTATTAGAGGTATGAGGGCGGTTATCACTTCCCGGTTGCCCACACCGTGGAAGGGTCATTCTTGAGGAACCTGAAAAAGAAAGAGGATTAGGGTAGGTCGTGATTACCTGAGAGTGTGACCGCAGTGCCTAGGGGACAGCTGTTCGAGGTCGGTCAAGTATATTAATCGTTGCTCCGGTTGTCAGAAGGGGGGGGGCATCGGCCTCATGGCTTCCGAAGGAGCTCGGCTTTCATCATGAAGCGTCATATTAATCCTTCCAACTTCCAGGGAAGAGTTAGAATGATTATAATGATTTTTACTCGTAAGCTGTTTTTTAGCATGATAGTTGTTTTATGGGGTGGGGTTGCTAACCCTATGCCCAACCCTCCTCCTTTATCCGGGCTTGGGACCGGCAGAAACCCTGTGGGGGCTCCAGGCGGAGTTCATAATTCCTCACCAGACTATAATGCTTCTGGTACACCAAAATGCTAGGTCGACAATCATCGTAGCAGCCTATGCATCACGTCATGGTATGCTGGTAGTTATGTGTCGTATATTTCCTTACGGAAGCGAAGAAATTCGTGCATGAGGCCCGGGCATTAACTTAAACAGAGAAAACATATGTAGATAAAAAAGGCTGTCCGATGCTTCCACAAGGTTGTATATGACTGAGAACTTAGGTTTCAATATATCTCAAACTGCTTAGAGTGATAGGAATTAATCATACTAGTAGACAATCTTGAGATTCAGTATTGTCGGATGAAAGAGTTTGCGCAAGCAGATGCACTCTTTCGGTTGATATGCCAACAGAAACAAGAATCAGTAATTGTTGCGTTATCTACTAGGGGTTGCGCAGTAAATTACGTGCCCAGTACCATTCGAGAGGTCCTAGTGACTAGAAGATATTGGACATATGTAGCTCAGTGACTGCAATTCAGAAAGTCAAATAGTTTGTTGCGTACCAGTGACCGAAGAACTTAGGCGATATACGAGATTTATTGACAAGGTTTCTCAGTATTGCTAATGACTGCTTAATGTTTGGTGAGCGAATGGTTATATCTCTATTTCTTGCTTCAACCTGCTATCGGACATCCACGAGTGTGGTAGGTGAAATCCATTACACGTGGTTTCGCCTGTTGACCTCAAAAGGACAAATACATCACCGATTTTCCAATCACCTACAATCGTCAATATGTCGCCAATCAGGGTAAATAGATAGATCTAATGCTTCAGCCACACCCATGGGCTCGATTATCCAATAAGTGGTACCACATCTTGTACTAGTGGATTCCCATTTAAAATGACCAGGAATTGTGCTTATGATGCCAACATATACAGACAAAACCCTCCGAGTGTTGATGTCGGTTTTCTCGTGACACGGATTACCAGACACTAGTATCACATAACCATGCAATCCACAATCATATGGACAGACTTAATGTTTATGCTTTCAGAGGGCACCACTTAAATCAGATGGGAAATGAATAGTTGATAGTCCACAAAGTTTTTTTGTCGGTTTTTCTCACTACATTAAGTGATACCGCTCCCAACATAGTATCACCAAAAATAACCTTGGTGGGCAGAAAACTGAAAACAACTCAGTGTGCTGTGCTGTCGCGGAAATCCCCAAAAATTCAAGGAAACTCCTCAGGATTCCAGGTTGGCTCAACAGTATTTGCCTCAACATGACAGTTGGATAGAAGAGTATGCAACAAGTTCTGTTGTTTGGAGTAGCTCGGGATTTAGGAAGGAACATCCATGGTATCGGCTCTCAAGCGCAAACATCAGTCTTAACGTTCATCTTAAACATATCGAGTGTCGCGGACTTCAAAAATAATCTATCCACCCCAGGTCTATTAACCACCTCCGTATTTCGAACTATAACAATGTCTTAAGGCATCCTCGTGTTCCAAGGACATATTAATATCTTAACAGAGTCAATAACTGAGACAAATATTTGTAAACAAAAAGCTAATGTTTATCTTCTGTACTTTTATTGATAAACAAAATGGTGCAAATGTACTTAAATTTTAGCGATTAGTCTTCAGGTTAAATTCCTGTTCTTCTTACTTCGATTCAAGAAGTCGGATTAGTCTTACTTGCCCTAGGAATATGTATTGCTAAGTTAAATAATAATGTGCACGTTTGTATTACCATCGTTGTCACAGTTTGTACAAAACGAGTTGAAAAATTATGTATTTTTGCTTCATTAATCATTAGTCACGACTGAAGATGATCATGGACGCTTCGCTCAATGCTTCTCGACAAGACACTTTATCATCTACTTCTAAGTAGGTCCTAGTTGTTTTTTTTTTCGAATGTTAAGTGAAATAGCAAATTACAACTCACGAGTCTGAAATCATAACTTTGGGATTGTTGACTATTTGACAAGTACATACTCTGTAATTGTGGTTTGTTAGAAAACTTAACGATTAGTATTTAAATCGATAAACAGATAGCATCAGTCAAAATACGGTTCCTGCAATAATTCGAAAACGTGCATTCAGATCATGCGAACACTAGTAAGTTTAAGCTTCTCATGCTCCAAGAAAACGAGACATCATGTATCTGTAGAACACTGAAAGGTAAGGATTGTAAACTAAGCGTTTTTATCGGAGTATGTAAATTTTTCACCTTTCTGCAAGGATCTTATCCGAGATGCGTGAGATGATTACAGGCTATTCGGTTTTACCATTAAAGCTTCTTACTCACCTTTCAGTCTTTTTGTTTGATATGATGGTTAGGAAAATGTGTTAAGAAGAGTTTATGTGTATCATTATAAATGAGACATCACAAGTCCCAATGCATTCCTTCGCATCTTCTGTACCAGATGAAGTTATTTTGGAATTACCCTTATTTATTTTTCATTTTCTCCTAGATGGAGATATTGTTTAAAAACAACTTGTTTTTAGGCAACTTTGCATACTGTAGATATACCCAGAAAGCCATTTGCATATAAGGTTGGAATTCAGAGTCACATAGTTCGTATATTCTGATTTTACTACGTAGGTTGTGTAATGTTAAGTAGAAAGTAAACATTTTATAAATTTTAGAGTAAGGAAAACTCACTTGACTTCAATAGTACTATTTAGTTGATAATTCACGACGTATTCTCATTATATACGGAAGATATTTCACAATTCACAGGACAATTTTAGCTGTTACATCTTGCTTAACATCAGTGGATAACATATTTTTGAACTTGGATCAGTTCGTCATGTGCAACAGTTATCGTTTATCATAACTTACTCACTAGGACAAAACAGTTGTTCGATGCCCACTGGTTCTGCGTAGTTCTAATTAGGATTAGAACATATTGTACAAAATTTCTACGAGATAACCTTGGTAGTTAATTCAATCTGTTTCTTGCTTTTGAATTTAATCGTTTCTATTGTTTTATGCGGAAAGGCAACCCTATAGAAGCAGAAGTGGCGGTTAATCTGCTTTATTGACCCTGACGCTAATGAAGTTCAACCTTCGTTTGCCCATTGTTTTCCTACATAATAATAAGTTAGTATTAAAAGTAGTTATCTTAGTTTACGTTATTTGTTTCTGTCTTCTTATCTATTTGTCATCTCCAAAATAGTTTATAATTTCTGTTTAATTAATTAATTTAGATTTGACTCCTTGGAAATGGCTTTATTTCGGATTGGTCGAACAGACAGACTGCAATTTGAACGTTGGATATCACGTCATCATGAAAAGATTGAAGCATTGAGGACAGTTCGTGCTACAGTGGTTAAATCAGATTAATATATTAATTACACAATTAGCTTCATCTTATCTACAGAGGAACTACTCACTTCCAATCTTATCAACCCTGTATATTTATGCGGCACAATTATGAAACAGGATTTCACATTTTGTTAGATTGAACATTCTGTAGAAAAAAAATATGGATTATTTAATTACTTTTTTGTAGGCTGTATATAAACAAAATTAGGATTGGTTTCAATGTTTTAGTTTGTGATAGCAGATTCAAATTTAACAATCTCCACAACACTTTACTACAACTATTTGATAAAATGTGACGCTTGTCAATAAATATTAACGAGGCAGATAACTTTATAGCGGAATAAGCTAAATCCTCAAATTAAGTAATTCAGATAAAAGTAACTGCGTGTGAACCCCCTCTTAGGGGCGTGATTTTAGATTGGTTTCTCTAACGTACTATCGAAATAGAAGGCATCGATTTTAAGTTTGAACTCGTTACTCAATTATCTGAAATTAATTAATGTGACTATCTTAATAACATTGCGATAAATCTCGTTGTCTTCGCAGTTGACCGAATTCACAAATTGTAAGATCATTCCATTCAAAATAAAATGTCCACATGTTAGTTCAATAGGAAATCTTAACATACAGTGGATAGTTCCTTGTAAGTGGTGGAAATACTTAGTCTTTTGGGTACAATATAGCTTTAAAATTACATTCGAAGTAACGCTATATAAGCAGCGTACACCACTTTATTCTTTCGTTGAATAATAGGTTTAATGAAAACTACTATTTATATTAAAAGATGCATATCGGTTTTCCAAGATTTTATTCGAATCAGAATCACTTTGTGAAGATAAACGATTTCAGAACTAACTAATTTTTCTAGCATACTATTCTCCAAGGTATCTACATATAAATCTATATATGTCTTAGAGCTCTCTGTAGGAAAATGAAGCTTGTTTTTGTCAGTCATTAACCTACATAGTACGGTATAATACAGCTGAATATGGAGAACGAAGATATTCGTTTATATACGCATTCCAGCATAAAAGTACTTACTTATGCCTGTTACTCCTCACTGAGGAGCATAGGCCGCTCACCAGGGTTCTCCATTTAGCTCTGTCCTGAGCGATCCTTTCCAGTTGCTATTCATCCTTCTAATGTCTGCTTCCAATTCTCGACGCAGAGTGTTCTTTGGCCTTCCTCTTTTCCGTTTCCCAACAGGATTCCATGTTAATGCTTGCCTCGTGATACAGTCTGATGGTTTCCGTAATGTATATCCTATCCATTTCCAACGTCTTTTCCTAATTTCCTCTTCGGCTAGAAGTTGGTTTGTCCTCTCCCATAGTAAGTTGTTGCTGATAGTTTCCGGCCAACAGACATTCAGTATCTTTCGTAGGCAGTTGTTTATAAATACTTGTATCCGTCTGATGATGTTTGCAGTAATTCTCCATGTTTCAGCTCCATACAGCAGGACTGCACGTTCGAATTGAAGAGTCTGACTTTGAGGTTAGTTGATATTTGTTTTGAGTTCCAGATGTTTTTCAACTGTAGGAATGCTGCCCTTGCTTTGGCAATCCTTGTCCTTACATCTGCATCGGACCCTCCTTTTTCATCGATGATGCTCCCCAGATATGTGAAAGTATTCACTTCTTCCAGAGTTTCTCCATCAAGTTGAATTGGGTTGGTGCTCCCTGTGTTGTATTTAATAATCTTGCTCTTCCCCTTATGTATGTTCAAGCCTACCGATGCTGAAGTTGCTGCTACACTAGTTGTCTTCGCTTGCATCTGTTGGTGTGTATGTGCTAAGAGAGCTAGATCATCTGCGAAGTCCAAATCTTCGAGTTGCCTCCTATTTGTCCATTGAATTCCGTGTATCCCCTCAGATGTGGAGGTCTTCATGATCCAGTCAACCACTAGGAGGAAGAGAAAAGGTGAGAGTAGGCAACCTTGTCTGACTCCGGTCCTCACTGGGAATGCATTTGTCAGTTGTCCTCCATGCATAATTTTGCACTGTGTTCCGTCGTAAGAGTTCCGGATGGTGTTGACTAGTTTCTCTGGTACGCCGTAGTGTCGAAGAAGTTTCCATAGTGTTCTCCTATCTACACTGTCAAACGCCTTCTCATAATCAATGAAGTTGATGTATAGTGGCGAGTTCCATTCAATTGATTGTTCAACGATGATCCGTAGTGTTGCGATTTGGTCCGTGCACGACCGATCCTTACGAAAACCAGCTTGTTGATCTCGAAGTTGAGCCTCCACTGAGCATAAAAGTAACAGTTTGCAAAAATCCAAACAGTTAGTGTTTATTGGATTATTTTGAATGTTCCCCTCAGCAGTCGCGAAACGTGATGCATTTTATTCTAGTGTTCTGTAATGCTAGAAGTATAGAAATTGCGTGTAAAGTTAAAAATTTAACCAGTAGAGTAAAGTGATCATATGAAAAACAATAGATTTGAGTGTGAGCGGGGTTAAATTGTATCACCCCACATCTCTCCTGTTTTATTGTTCTATGTCTACTTAATAATACTCATTCTTAGTTGTCGTCAGTTTTCTCTCATTACTTACGACATGTGTGGCTGTATATTGTTTCCCTGCTATCAATGATCATGAATGTATTGTGTAAGCATTTGTTTGCAACATTTAACTTGATTTGAATTTATTACAGTATGCTAATATGTATACTGATGTTTATCCAAATCGATTCGTATATAAATTCTTTCAACTCCACTTTGTAAGTATGACTTTGAAACTATAGGTCGTAATCAACTAATGAGAACCTGACGAAATAAAACAAATTCGTGTTATTCTGCTTAGATAATCTATTTTCAAGTTGGTTGTCATTTATGGTCAGTATATATAACAATAATTAACGGAATAAGTATTCGTTTTTATATAGAGCTAACAAAAGTGTTATAAACTAATTACCTGACTCACTGACACTATTTACAAATTACTTCGCCATAAGCTGGGTTGCTAAATGAAGGTAAACAATGAAATTGTGACCGAGTTGTTTTCACCTACTTTTCAGGCAAGGTGGTTGAAAGGTAGTTGAAATAAGTGCAAAGTACTTTTCGTCTTATGTGATTGAACATGCATACGCCTGCTGATTGGGACTAGTTTCCGCCTATATCATTTTAGACAGTACCTATTTACATTGTTAATTTGTGATATATTCTTAAGATGTGTATTAAATCAGACAAAATAAAATGATCTAAGTGGCTTACAAATTAGTGTGAAATTAAATAATAACTGGCATAATTTCCCTATTTATTAACACTATTGCATGGTTGTTTGAGGAGTCACTGCATTCCATCCTTGTCCTAATTTTCTTATGGTAAAGACTAATGGCGTTAACTGAGATTGCTGGGTACTTGAAAGTAAGGTTGTTGGCTCAGATATTACAGATATCTTCTATACTCTAGTAGGTTATTCTGTACTGTTAGAGAAATACAAAGTAGTTTATCATTACAAGGTTTTATGCTTGTGGATGGTACTTTTCTTGGAACGAGGTCACTATTTGTACTGGTTTTTGTCTAAGGAGTTTTTTTCATATCCATCACTTTAAACATAATCCTTTCTTACAGTAAACACAAAATAATTACATCCTGGAGCATTTTTGTTGATGATGATTATAAATCAAATAATAACTAGATTGATTGTTAAAGAGGTAATATTCACCAGACTAATTTAATAAAGCGTCTAGCTTTCACCCAATTAAAGTGACTTTAGTAAATTATTATTCCAATTCAATCTATTTAGTTAAAAGTGAATGTTTAATGTCACAGATGACACAATCTATGTAGCATTAAAAGAATGCATGTTAGAAACGTTTATTTCTCAAGTTAGAGATTAACATGACATTACATATATATATTGTACATCATAGGTTATTCTATTCGATATTGTAAAATAGAAAGGCAATATTAACGTGCAGATTAAGAAAAATTATGCTCTATTAAAGATTAAGGAATGTTTCATAACCCTTTCAGGAAACTGTTGATTAAATACGAATTATTGAACAGACAATATGTAGCGGTTGCTTAGACTACTTCGAATTTTATAACAATATGAAGTATTCTATTAAGAAATGCCATACATAGAATTAATTTCAATAGTGGGTTTACGAAAGAACAATCCCATGATACATTTTGTTTCAGCGATTCATTACGAAAATTTAATTATACTATAAGTTTTGAGAATTCAGTAGTCATTCATTCTAGTTGTTAGTAGTATTTCCATGCTTTATTTTTAAATTAAAAAAAAGAATGATAAAAAGATTTCATCGAACTCATTCTTTCAAAGGCTTTTTCACTTTATAACAAGGTCTACATATACCTAATACAACAAGACGAAATGTTTTAAAATATTTAAAATAAATAAAAAAATCAAATAATTCACGCATAAAATGTAAGTTCCAAAGAAGATTAGCAATATTAATAGCAAATTTAGACTCATTTAGTGAATTTTTTATATCACTATATCTACCAATAATATAAGCAATTGCTTGCGGAATCGATGTTAAAGTATATGATGCAGAGTAGACTAAAAAGAATACAGTAGTATGTAATTGTCTACGATCAGTTATGCTCAACTTCCTTATAGATGTACCTTTTAAATGTTTACGTATACGTAGAAGAAAGGCTAAATTGAGACTGACTAACATTAAGCTTTGTATACAGCCTAAATTTGAAAATAATGCTTGATATAATCGAATCGCATATTGATTTGGTTCTGAAGAACATTGTATTTTTGTGTCAACATAAAACCAACCACCAGCGAAGAATATTGGTAGCATCATTAGGAAACTCAATAGAATGACAAAACCACATGCAAGCCAAACATAAAACTTAGGCAACTTATTAAATAATATTGGAAAATATATACAGAAGAAACGATCCAGTGCTGCACAGACTAGTAAATTACACATGCATGTCGATACAGCTGAATAGATGTAACGATGTAATCGACATGCCATTGGTGAAACATTATTTATAATGAAATATGCTTTACCCTTTGTGACATATGGTAAACCTTTAGACAGAAATAACCATAACCAACCGTACGCTATATTCGTTACTGAATTCATGATAGCGACAAAGGCCATATAGATCATATGACGTGGCATTAATTTGATCTTCATAAATGTAACAAACGATATGAATGCATTTGAAATTAATCCTAGAACAGATATAACTGGTAATAAATATCCAGACATTGCTCCTAACAAAATAGACACAACACACATTACTCTGTCATTTTGAATTATTAAGTTTGAAGTATTGACTATAGATGAATCACAACCTTCAAATGTATCCCATTGAGTGTTTCTAAATTTTTCACTTGAATAGTCCATGTTATTACATATATGTATAATAGTGTATTTGTAAGATGTTTTTAGTTTACATATACAATAATTAGTTATTAAAAGTTAATTAGAATGTTAATTTGATGAAATATTCACTCATTTATGCTAAGAATGATTGTTGCACGTTGATATTTACAAAACTGCCTAAAGTTTAATAACGTGGTTGCACAAACAGAACTAATTTAATGTGATTAATAATTTAATCTAATGAAATCCATGTATCGTCACATTCATGTAAACACAATTGAGTATCTCGTCGACAGGTTGCAATATGATTTCAAAGAGTAATATTGCTATCATTGGTTGATTACTAAGTGAACATAAATAATTTAACATAATATTGAATTAGTATATATATATATATATATATATATAATGAAACTAGTTACAAGAAATCTCTTAGTAATTAATTTAGGATCTGCGAACGGAATACTCTGATGATTTTGCTGTGATTATAACCATAACAATTCGACAACAATAGTAGATTTGAATGCAAAAATGTATGTTTATTATTAGGGCTGGTTTAAAGTAATTTAACTAAATTGACAACCAGTTAATATATGAATATATAAACTACTTCACTAAGTTCATTTATTCTGAATAATTGATCTTATCTATTGTTTTAGTTGTACAGTATCGTATAAATTTCTAAACTGCACGCTAAGCAGAACTGAATTGATTCCAAATTAATATTTATTTATATATTTCAAAAGTATGTAGGCCAAAGTGTCTAAAATAATGAAAACAATTCAGGAGCCATTATAAGTTTCCGATTTACTGTAGTCTGTAGTTTTGAGTGCGAATAGATTGTAATTTTTGAAATATGATCAACAATAGTGTATTGAGGTACATACTATAGAATTTATTTAGTTGAATATAAAAATTGTGATTTGCTTAAAGGGCTTTCATTTACGTAAGTGATAACATGTATAACTAGATCATTATAAGAACATATGTGAGTTTTCGTAGGAACTACTGTGATTTGATCAGCCTCTCCGTAATCACAAAATGTATTCTAATAATGAGGACACTGTAAAATTGAAATGTCTACTTTCACATACAAATAGATAATTTAATTATCTTAAATATTTTAAAAGTGTGTATTTATCAGGATATTAACCAGGATATGTTAAAAATTCAGTACTGGAATTTATATTCATATAATCAGTACTATTTATCTTACGATAATGAAGAACATATAGTTCATTTTTAAAGCGTACCCTAAATTCTTTAGTTTAAAGTAAAGAAAATACTCAGCATCATATACTAATTATTCATTCTTTATCATATCTGTAATTTGGTGTTGGGGAGATTGTTGAATATTAATTTGATTTCAAAAATTAGCCTGAGTTAGACAAACTACTGATAGTTAGGAATAAATGGACAACTGTTTTTTCCTAGTATGAGACTCTTCAACAGTGTGCATCCACAACACACCGGGGATCGAGTCTTGGACCTCCAGGGTCTGCGTCTAACGCTTAATAAATTCATGATATAAAATTAACATTCCGCAATCACCAAAATAGCTAATCACACTCAATATCAGCTTACTTGTGACTAACTTCTCGAGGTAATTTCTAGAGTTCTAGTTTGAAGACGTGACTAGTGGAGTTCAACATTGTCGGGTATGGAGCATTGCCCACTGATGATATAGAGTAAAGTTGCGCAAATATATCGTAAACTGACTGAGTTATAAATATATAGTCGTTAAAATCTGACTCAACGGTTAAGTGTTAACAGTAAATCTTGAAGCTCCTAGACTCCTTCTAGAAACAAAGTACTGGCTTCAAATGGCGCATAGCCTCCATAGTATATACGATTTGATTTGCATAACTTTTAATCTAGTTGGCTTGATTTTAAAAATGGATTGGAAAAATGATTTGGGATAGAAGGCATTATCTGACGTTACGAGGTGTTCAGAATAGAACTGCTGATCTATAAAATAACAATAATATTCGGAGTTATGCTTCGAAGTAGGTTACTTTTCACGAAAATGTAGCTTGCTTTGCAACAACATACAAAAATGTGTATGCACACTTTGACCCAAATATGAAACTTATATCTATGAAAGAACGTCCTGCTATAATTTACAGAACGGAGCTAAGCAAGCATGAGTGTTATTTGTACACTACACAAAAGTTTATACTTTGAAATCTCAGCCCTCACTTTGTGGGATTTGGTTGTGAAAATTTGTTTACTGGTCATCCCGGCATAGCCTCTTACATATTAATCATTGTAATGTTCCATCTTTTTCCACGTCTATAGAGTGGAATCCTGATTTTAACGCTGATTGTAATATGAACATACAGAAATAATATGTTCAAGTTCCCGTTTAACCATGACTACAATCTTTTGTTTATTGATTTAGTTATTATTTGTGCCAAAACATTTTTGACAATTATCAATTACAGTTAGCTTTATCATTCAATTATTTCTTCCGTCATACTTTCATCTCTAGAAAATTGTTCCGTAAAGTTATATTATTCAGGATTTAGTGTATAACATACTTCTGTATTTTTTTTATTTTAATGCAACCATTAGGTGGTACTGGGAACCTTATAAATACCTATTATTCTATACTTTTAATGATGAGCGAAACTTTTCTATTAAGTAACGATTATTTGTAAAATTTTACAGCATACAATATTGTACAGTAAATGAGATCAGAAGAGAGAAAATACAGTTTATTGAAATTCATGTATTTGATTGTGGCATGAGTAAATGAAAAAAATTCGAAAAAGGGAAAAATTAAGCTGTGATACATAGTGAAATAAAACAACTAGCATCAAATAAAAAAACAAATTTATGGATTTACTACTAATAAGTAGATAAATGCTAATTGAAAAATATTATGTGTAGTAAAACAATGAATTTCAAGATAGATGAGGATTTCATTTAAAAGAATCGGTAACTAATCCACTAAATTAAATGAAAGAGGACTTTATCAACATACTTTAAATATGACATTTATTGAAGAGGTTACAATTTGTAGTATCTACCTGAAGAGAACAGATGCTGATGATGAATTCATTGATTGATAATATCCACAAATAATCACAATTACCAACTCATTATAAAAATTAGTCATATTAATTAGGGATAATCATTTATTAGACAAAATGACCATATGACTTCATTAAAATATTTTGCATATCTAATATAACTGATTAGCGTGTTTAGCTACTGCCGATATTATGGGTACCTGAGTAGATAGTCATCATTACATTAAGGAATTATAATATTTAAGGATGGAAGATCGAATACAGAGGAGTTCAAGAACTAATTCACATCCTACTTAGATCCAGATATTTGGAAGGAACTCAATAGACGATGTGATAAGTACCTAACAAAATATATCCCTTTCAAAAATTAGGACAGACATCGAGATAAATAAAGATATCTATATAGGTGACGATATACTTTAAATATTTCATCAGATCGGAAATCATAAGTATTTGTTCCTTGATCAGCTACATAACATCAAAGCTCGATCAAATTCTATGTTCCATAAATCTCACGATATTATGCCAATGTAATTACGTCTCCAATAAGTTCAATTGTTATAAGCTTTGTAAGAGATTGAAGTATCACAATAAACCATCTATCTACCAAATATTCCTAAATAATGCTTAACCTACTTAAAGTTCTTACTATGATTATTTATAAGCAGTTTCGCCCAAATTATGTCGCAAAGTTGCGTGTATAGCTAACATCCTTTATCTGAAAACATGAAAGTAACTCCGTATAATTTAATGAAGTTTGTTTAAGAATTAATGCATGCTGATAACAACTATAACATCACTATATAGCATCAATAAATAGTGCTTCTGTTAAAATGAGTATTTCTGGAGTGAACTAATGTTTTCTACAGAGTGTAGAGATTGAAATCCTTGGCTATTATTTCATAATGAACAATATAATGTGTAAATAAAATCTTTTAATAAATCACTTAGTACTTCAGGTAGTTGAGTATGACATATATCGGAATCTTAAATACGAAGTTGATAGTTTATTATCAGTGTACTAAATAAAATTTTATGGTCAACTTCCTTTTATAATCAAATTTAGTAAAATTCATTATGATATTCAAATTACTAAATGCATGTTAGTATGTTGTGTCTTCTTCAACGCAAGTTTCATCCATTCTCGAACCATCTGTATTCCAGTCATAATTTATTTATTTTTTTTTTTATATATCACTTCATGGTGAAATGTTTGTTAATTAAAAAATTGTTGCTAAAATTTGAGTAGTATCATCTGTTAGAGAGTTTAGCAGAGTAACGTGGTGTATTATTTACAAAGTTGATTTGAAAATATAAAGAAAACAAAAACGAGTAGTAAAGAATGTGCTAATGTCGAGAAGAAACCAATCTTTCTATGACTTTAATTCAAAAGTGATGAAATTGCTAACTTGGATAATTTCTAACTATGCGCTTCAGTGAAATGAACTTATTCATTTTTGTCAGATACATTACTTAATTAGTCAAAAATGTAAAAAAATTTCCAATCCATGTTAATCTCAGTTGTTTTTTCCAGTCTACGCGTACTTGCTAAAGTACTTATATAAGCTGGACAATAAGAAGACCAATATCCTCATTTCTGTTAGCATACTACAGAAACGTAACTTAGAGGACCAATTTGTTTTCAACTGTCCCATTACTCATTGTGTGCTGAGTAGCAGACAAAAGGTCGTGGATTGAAAACCCGTCGAAATAAAACTCTCAGTCAACGCCAAATTTATTATGTTTTACTGAACCTGCCCGTATCAAATAGCTGAAACCGAATTTATTATCAGTTTAGCATTACCGTTTTAACTTTGATTCGAAGCATGTAATTGCATAACAACTTATTACATGCCTTCAATTATTAAACCTTTTTATTTAATCTTCTGTTATTTTTACTCTTCAAATGCATGCACTTCACAATAAGTGTTGCATAGATGGTAACATATCTGTTCATATTTTGTCAAAAGATTTTCCAACGTATAAATGGAAAGTGATTTGAAAACCCTGAAATTAGGTTTCTTACCAGTTGGAACTATTCAGCAAAGCGTACCTGAAATCACTATGAAAATTGTTTCCTTCCTGATAGACCAGATTCTGGGTCACTAAGTTTCTTAGGTTTTAATCGTTAAAACTGATCTCAGTCAGTTTCATATCTCATGAAACTGATGTCAGGAGTTTCCAGCCTACTATTTCTATACCATCTCCAACCTCAGCATTGTGCCCTTGATATTTAGTCACTTATACTAGTGACTATGTTGCAATTTGATTGATCGAATACAATCAGCACGACAAATAATTAGATAAACATTGCATTGGTCATTACTTAGCTATTGATTATTAATGGTAAATAAATTTTTGAGGTGGTTTGTGGAGATTAGTATTAAGTTGTAATCGACTGAATTTATCACAAATTGATAATGGCAGAGTACCATTTGAAACCAGACAGCACTAGATAACCTGAAGCCCCTGGGGTGGAATCCAGAGTGCACACTACTGAGGAGTCCTATACTAGGATTAAACAGCTTTCCAGTGCTCTCTGGTGTCAGTGGTACCCTGACAACATTAGTCTGTGACGAAATTAATCAACTAAAGTTAATTTTTAACTAGTATGAACACTTTCATAATTTCTTAGTGCTATTGACTTTTTTGCAATTCTTTATTAACTTAGTGATACATTGTATTTAAAAGCATTTTAAATAATTACTATTCATTATAGTTTGTGAAACATCTGATGGGAAACTGCTAAATAAGTGAAACTACCGCGTCCCTCTTCATTTATTTTTTTCTAATAACTAAGTCTTCCATCTTAGTATGGGACTCCTCAGTAGTGTGCACCCAAGACCCCACAGGGGATCGGACCTGGCTTAGTGGTGAACGCCTTACCATGAAACCAATTAGTCGGGTCCTAACAGTTGATATTTCTAATTCAGTCAATTCGTGATACTCAAATCACAGTTTATTTCACTTGGATAGCAAAATTCAAAGGATTCTATCTTGATGAGCAGTATAATAAAACATTATCAATTTTTTGTTTTATTTTTATTGAGATTTAAATCAATTTTATAATTAGTAAGACAAATCGGAAGCCACGAGGCCGATGTCTCTTCTGACAACCAGAGCAACCATTAGTATAGGTACGTGGAATGTCCGCACGCTGTGGGAAACAGGGAGGACCATGCAAATAGCTGAAGAAATGAAAAGATACAACCTGAAGATACTTGGAATAAGCGAAACGCATTGGGTGCAAGCTGGATAGCAACGGTTATCCTCGGGAAATGTGCTTTTATACTCCGGCCAAGAAGAAGAAAACGCCCCACACACACAAGGAGTAGCATTGGTGTTATCCCAAGATGCATGGAAGTCTCTTATAAGATGGGAACCTCATGGACCTAGGATCATCACAGCATCCTTCAAGACGAAGAAGGAAGGGATTGCAATGAATGTCATCCAGTGCTACGCACCCACCAACGACAGCCACGAAGACGACAAAGACCAGTTCTATGCGAGGCTGCAGTCAATCATCGAGAAATGTTCAGCCAAGGACCTGACTATTCTAATGGGCGACTTCAACGCCAAGGTCGGAGTGGATAACACCGGGTATGAAGACATCATGGGACAACATGGAGTGGGAGAAAGGAATGATAACGGTGAGAGGTTCGTGAACTTATGTGCCTTCAACAAAATGATTATAGGTGGCACCATTTTCTCTCACAAACGTATACACAAAATTACATGGATTTCACCGGACCACATCACGGAGAACCAAATCGACCACATCTGCATCAATAAGAGGTTTAGAAGGACCATGGAAGACGTAAGAGCAAGGAGAGGAGCCGACATAGCTTCAGATCACCATTTGGTGGTAACTAAAATGAAACTGAGGCTGAGGAAGCACTGGACAACTGGAGCAGCAGTATTACACAAGTTTAATACAGCCCTTCTCCGTGATACTAACAAACGCAACGAATTCAAATTAATTCTCAGCAACAAGTTTCAGGCATTTCATAATCTACTAGAAAAAGGTGGAACTAATATGGAAGACAACTGGAAAGAGATTAAGGGAACAATAACCTCAACATGTCAGGAGGTTTTGGGTCTCAAGAAACAACACCAAAAAGAGTGGATTTCTGTTAGAACTCTGGACAAGATCCAAGAAAGGAGGAACAGAAAGACAGCGATCAATAACAGTCGGACAAGAGCAGAGAAAGCCAAGGCACAGGCCGAATACACCGAAGTCAACAAGCAAGTGAAGAGGAGCATCAGGTTGGATAAACGGAAGTTTGTTGAGGACCTAGCAATGACAGCGGAAAAAGCTGCAAGAGAAGGAAATATGAGGCTCTTATACGATACAACGAAGAAGTTAGCTGGGAAATTCAACAAGCCAGAACGGCCAATCAAGAACAAGGCTGGCAAACCAATCACTGAAGTGCATGAACAACGGAACAGGTGGGTAGAGCACTTCCAAGAACTCTTGAATAGACCAGCCCCACTGAACCCACCAGTCATCGAAGCAGCAGCCACGGATCTCCCTATAAGCACAGACCCACCAACAGTCGAAGAAATCAAAATGGCCATCAGACAGCTCAAGAGTGGCAAGTCAGCAGGACCAGACAACATACCAGCAGAGGCACTGAAGACAGATATAGAAGCAACTTCAAAGATACTCCACATTCTCTTCAGGAAGATTTGGGAGGAAGAACAAGTTCCAGCAGACTGGAAAGAAGGGTACCTCATCAAGATACCAAAGAAAGGCGATCTCAGCAATTGTGAGAACTACAGAGGCATTACTCTACTTTCAGTACCAGGAAAGGTCTTCAACAGAGTGTTATTGAACAGATTAAAGGGCCCAGTCGACGGCCAACTCCGAGATCAACAGGCTGGATTCCGTAAAGATCGATCATGTACCGATCAAATCGCCACTCTACGGTTCATTGTTGAACAATCAATTGAATGGAATTCACCACTTTACATCAACTTCATCGACTATGAAAAGGCATTCGACAGCGTGGATAGGAGAATATTATGGAGCCTTCTACGACATTACGGCGTACCCGAGAAGATAGTCAACATCATACGAAATTCTTACGACGGACTACATTGTAAAATCGTGCATGGAGGTCAGCTCACAGATTCATTCGAAGTGAAGACCGGTGTTAGACAAGGCTGCTTACTCTCGCCCTTCCTCTTCCTACTGGTCATCGACTGGATCATGAAGACTGCAACATCTGAAGGCACTCTCGGATTACAATGGACAACATCGACGAAACTAGATGACTTGGACTTTGCAGATGACCTAGCTCTTCTTTCTCACACACATCATCAAATGCAGAAGAAGACCAACAATATAGCAGCAGCCTCAGCAGCAGTAGGCCTCAACATACACAAAGGGAAAAGCAAGATCCTCCGATACAAAACAACAAACTCTAACCCAATTACACTTGACGGAGAAATTCTGGAAGACGTTGAAACCTTTACATATTTGGGCAGCATCATCGACAAACACGGAGGGTCTGATTCGGATGTGAAGGCGCGGATTGGTAAGGCACGGGCAGCATTTTTACAGCTGAAAAACATCTGGAACTCAAACCAACTGTCAGTCAATATAAAAGTCAAAATTTTCAACACAAATGTGAAGACAGTCCTGTTGTATGGAGCTGAAACTTGGAGAACTACAAAAAGTACCCTACAGAAGTTACAAGTATTTATAAACAACTGCCTGCGTAGGATTCTTCGGATCTGTTGGCCAGATACCATCAACAACAACCTGTTGTGGCAGAGAACTAATCAACTTCCAGTTGAGGAAGAAATTAGGAAAAGACGCTGGAGATGGATTGGACACACACTGAGGAAACCATCAAATTATGTCACAAGACAAGCACTGACTTGGAATCCTAAAGGCCACAAAAACAGAGGAAGGCCCAAGAACACATTGCGTCGGGAATTGGAAACAGACATGAAGAGAATGAACAGCACTTGGGAAGAGCTAGAACGGAAAGCCCAGGACAGAGTTGGCTGGAGAATGCTGGTGGGCGGTCTATGCTCCACTTGGAGTAACAGGCAAGACAAATCGATCTAGTTCGTTTTAAGACAGACGGATTTGACATTGAAACGAAACCTGTTATCATTAGATGTAGACCACTGAGTCAGGATTGTCAAATAACGATTTAGAGGAAATTAATAAACTACAGTACTGAATGAAGTTCAGGTATTGTAGTAAGTTACATTCTATATCTTATGTAAAAATTTGATAACATTAGAATTATAAGAAAAAGTATTTTATTAGTAGATTATTAATTCCACGTGAGACGGGAACAAATACCACTTGGTTTGAATGTAGATTCATGAAATAAAGCCAAAATTTCACTCAGACTGAAAAAATTTACATATTTTGTAATTACCTCTCATAGAAAGAATATTTCATGATTAACTGCTTGGAATGGCTTTAGAAAGTTAACCAACACAAAACAAACAGTGATTAATAAGTGCCAGAGACGTCTTACAATTACACACTCACATTATTGTAAAGGACTATACTGGGAACATTTATGTCTGTCTGCAAGTCTGAGATCATGGCATAACACCTATTTTATGATTGATTACTAATTGGGACTGTTTAATATAGACATTTTATAAGCCACTTTAGATTGGTGGTATAGTATAGTTTCTTTATTTTACTTCGATTTTCAAGTAATTTTTAACCTTCTTAATTTTCAACATTATATTATTTGCATACACAAAATTAATAATTTCAAGCAATCTTGTTAAATAATATGGTAGCAGTTCTATACCAGTTAGAATACGTTTCTAAAAAGATATACTTTTCGATAAATGAGAAATCTCAGTTACATTCAATAGGAGATTCATAAAAAATGAGAAGTAAACGTAAAGGAAAGTACTTAATAGCGAGGTAATTTCATAAAGACTTACAAGTTAATGCTTAGACAGAAAAAAATTCTTAGTTGAGCTGGACTTTTTTAAAGATAATAACACATCGTTTTAGTAGACTGCATTGAATAAACTATCAGGCATTTATGTAAGAAGATATTTACTTATGCAATGATTTAAATCATCAGTTCACTTTAACACTAATCACTACACTCACGTATCCTTCAGCATGTAGTTCAATCTAAACATCGGCTTTAAACAAGTGACAGTTTATGTATATTAACGTATAATTGCATGATTATCGTCACGCTTTTCTTTTAATTAGCACTTGTTAAATTCATTCTGCTTCCTTTCAATTCGTTCAATGAAACGCTTAAAATTAATATACTATCCATGCATCACACGACATCTCTAATATCTTTGCCACATTTAATTAGTTTGACGTTTTCATGTAATTCTAACATTTCAGTGCTTGAAATTTATGGAAAAAGTTAAATTATTTTAATAGTAGATTGCTACCAATTTTAAAATAAGTCTTATTAAAACATTATCATACATGGGAAATTTTGTAGAACTAAGAATTAGGGTTGCCTTAATAGGGTCAACTACTTTAGCAAGTATAAACGTTTAATTTAATCCCATTATATATATATAAATATATATATATATATATATATATATATATATACTGTTTTAATTTTCAGTGACCTTAACATTTCCTATAATATGCTGTTAGAAAACTATCAACTTCGTATTTAAGATTCCGGTATATGTCATACTCAACTACCTGAAGTACTAAGTGATTTATTAAAAGATTTTATTTACACATTATATTGTTCATTATGAAATAATAGCCAAGGATTTCAATCTCTACACTCTGTAGAAAACATTAGTTCACTCCAGAAATACTCATTTTAACAGAAGCACTATTTATTGATGCTATATAGTGATGTTATAGTTGTTATCAGCATGCATTAATTCTTAAACAAACTTCATTAAATTATACGGAGTTACTTTCATGTTTTCAGATAAAGGATGTTAGCTATACACGCAACTTTGCGACATAATTTGGGCGAAACTGCTTATAAATAATCATAGTAAGAACTTTAAGTAGGTTAAGCATTATTTAGGAATATTTGGTAGATAGATGGTTTATTGTGATACTTCAATCTCTTACAAAGCTTATAACAATTGAACTTATTGGAGACGTAATTACATTGGCATAATATCGTGAGATTTATGGAACATAGAATTTGATCGAGCTTTGATGTTATGTAGCTGATCAAGGAACAAATACTTATGATTTCCGATCTGATGAAATATTTAAAGTATATCGTCACCTATATAGATATCTTTATTTATCTCGATGTCTGTCCTAATTTTTGAAAAGGATATATTTTGTTAGGTACTTATTACATCGTTTACTGAGTTCTTCCTAACATATGTTTTTAATGGTGCCTGTTTTATATAAGACATTATGAGTGACATTTCTTAATCTTTTATTTTTTTTTGAATGCAGAATCCTAGCCACTAGTGAAACAGTACTCATAACCAATATAAGTAAGTGTTACTGCTTTATTATTGTATATTTTACGATTTTCTAGTGTATGTTAGGACAGTTTCACCATGTATGATATAACCTACTCTAAAAATGTCCAGGGATTTTACAGAATCACATGTTTATGAGGTACGTTTGATTATAGATTATTGTCCTATATATCATTGCAGATGATATTAGTAAACTTATGTTTTCTATAACAGAATCACTTACTCTTGATAAGTTGGCTATAAATAGAGCAATTCATTATTTTCTCTAACCATGAAAGTTTAGCTGTAAGCATTAAAGAAATTTAAGCACAATCTCAGCTTTGTTTACTGACTACACGTGTCTATGAGGTATAATAAAACAACTAAATATATGGTAGCTTTCTTAGTTACACAAATAATCTAACTTGTATATAATTTAAAATGCATCAAACAGCAGCTGATAACTTACTGATTATTAACAGAAAGCAAGTAAATTTTTTGTCACTCTACAGTTTGATTTATTACAGCTTATCATTAGAGTAGAGTGCTATATCTTCTGCTTTCTCCAGGTTAACAATTCTGCAGTGGATTTTGGGGGTTTTCATTTCGTAAATAGTTGGCTACATTAAAGTACAAACGAAATTATTGATAATATTTTGCCAATGGAACTTCCATAACCTTTATTCAGTTTGATGATTACAAAGGTTAGAAGTTATCAGAACAAATAAATTTATCAATTTAATTGTTGATTAGGTTACAACCAAACGGAAGTACTGTAATGCTTATTATTATGTTGTTTCCTTGATTGATAAGGAGTGAGATGCCAGTCATTTTTCTTTGGAAAAATGGCTGACATTTAGGTGTCGGACACCCATTTAGCAACATGTACATTTCTTAAAACTCTGCAGAGATCTAATGAGACTGTCTACTGATATAAGGCAAAATATTTCACTTACGATTCGACAAAGACATAGTATCTAAGAGCGTTACTGTAAAACATTTTTAAAAAGAATGTATTCCTCATGATAACAAAATAACTGATAACACTAAAGTATATTACTTTATCTCATCGTGTAAGAAAAATGGACATAAATTGTTGAAAAAGCACAAATTATGAGAGATTTTTTAGTGATTTTCAGAATCAATAAACTCGAGTGTAATCCTTTAGCAGTCTTAAGAATTCACACACTTATTTAGGGCATATAGAGTATTTATGAACACTTGGATGGGAAGATTACTATAATCAAACTCTGGTATAGATTTACAGCAATATGGCATTTATCACTGAAGAAATTACTAAAAATCTAGAATTTAACATTTCTAAATCTACACGTTTTTTTGAAGCTTCTCCAAAGAACTGAGTAATTATCATCCCTTTCACTTAAATTAATACTTAACGATTTAATTATGTGATGGGTTAAAAATAATAACGGAAAATTACAAGTAGACAGCCAATTAGCTAATTTGTACTCGTAGTAGTATATATTCGGTTTATACCAGAACGTAATAGCCAATCACAGCAAGATAAATTTAACTTTCATTAGAAAGATGAATAGTGTGGTAGAGTAATTCAAACTGAAAAATATATGAGTAAAGTAATTTTATCATGAAACTAAAACACCTCATACATAGTCAGCACATTTCTATAGACTAAAACAGTATTTTACATGAAACATCTGCCTAAATAATGGGATACAATATAACTACATGGCCATTCAGAGAAAACCCATGGAGTACAAAAGTAACTTGCAACCGATCAACAGTAAATTGGACAGACGATGATTATGCAACTTGTACAGCCTCAACATTATTGGGTTTTATATCAGCATATATACTACCTGAATTCTTGATATTATCGTTCATCATTAATATTACACTGACTACAGTGTTAATTTCATCCAAACGTAAAACGAGATCATCAATCTACTTCATTGGTTCATCAATATCAAATATACTAGTGAGTATGACGTACGGATTATTTTGGTATTATCTGACAAAAGGATTACCGTATGCAACAAATGGTGATAAATATTTCTTCTTGTTTTACGTATCTGACAATTCATGTAGATTCTTCCGATTTTGGCATTCATTTTCATCAAATCTGATGTGTAACTTTCTATTGTTTGCAGCAATAGACCGTTTTCTCACCATTTATTTTCCAATCAGATTTTCAAATCTACCAAAGAAATTTGCCTGGTATGCCTTTATTGTGGTTTGTCTGACAAGCTTACTCATGACAATGCCACTTCCTATCGTTAGCAGAATTCTTGTAATTCAAGATAAACTTCATTGTTGGGTTCCGCCAGAGAATTTATACTTTCTATTTTATAATTCTATTGTAACAAATATGGGGTCTCTTCAACTATTCATGACAATCATACTAAATATTATGTTTTTTATTTACATACGCAAGCAAATGAAAAAAATGCAGACAGTGAAAACCATAACTTCTTCTGATCGTAAACAGGTTCACGGTTTAACATTTCAGATCATATTTTCTATATCGTATGCAGTATTTGGTGTGCCACTAAGTGTAGTATACATCATAAATAGAGCTACCCTTCTTGGTTTCATCAGTGCTAATGCTAATTTGTATCAAAACATTGGCGATATAATATGGAATTTATTCTTTTGTCGTAGTTTGTTCGATATTGTACTAAGTTACTTTTATTTTCGACCAGTTCGTGAAGCATGTTTGTTAGTCTACGGCTATTTTAGAAAATCTACGAATAACAACTATGTCCCAAATTCACGATATTCAACAAACTACTAACGAACATAACTAATTTCTAATTAGCTGAACACCACTATCACTTATATATGCTCATAAATTACTAATACATATGTAAAGTTATGTTAACGATATCAAAGAGTGATTCAAACTACATTGGGATGAATTTCTTCATAATGCTATATTTTATAATGATGATATGAATAATTTATATATACTATTCACACTTTTCACATAAACGCGTCTCATGTATTTCTTGGGTGAGTATAATAACAAACTTACTACATTGTAAGCGATTTGCCAGTAGTTGCCTTTCTTAGACTTTTAAGGGAAATCATAGTTTAAATCCATTAGTTACTGGTCATCTTCACTTGATCCATATGACCTAGTAGATGCAGTTTGTCAACTTACTTCTCATTGTATTTTTCATTGACACTTCCGTTGAGAATTTTGATTGCTTTTAAAAAACAACTGGTCACAGCAGAGATGAAATAACGTTTGATCATGTTCAATAGTCAATATCTAAATTACACTGTAGTTATATTTTCGACCTTCAACGTTTCACCTAGTATACAGTTGTAAATCATTCTTTCCTGAAAGTACATTGATCTGTCTTTCTATCTAGCTATCACTTGATAAAACCTCCTGTTTATTGTAAATGATTAAAGACTGACTTGAAACGAATTTACTAGAGTTTATCATAAATGTAATTGTAAAAAATTCCTAGAAGAGTACTTACTTGCTTTGAATGATTGCAAACGATTAGTTCCTGTATTTAAACTTATTTTCAGCTTTGTTAGAAAATAACCTATTTTATTGCCTCACACTATAGAGAGCTAATAATTCTGACGATGACTATACATTAAACATTGTTAACGCTAAATTCCATCAACAGCTAGCCTGATATTTCTTACTATCCGGCGTCGTCGATTAGGTATGTCAATACAGAAGACCAACATTCCTATAAGACAATTCCACAAATACACCGTATATGAGTGATGGAACACAAAACAGTTCATAATTATATAAACAGTAAAAGTATCTTGGAAAACAGATATAAAATTAACGTACGAAAACGTTCATTGAAGTTACCACGAGCGTTTTTGGCACAAAAACATTAAATTAAAATTTTTAAAATTAAATCACTGTAAACTGTGAGTTGATGCAGTTATTTTGGAAACCTAGCCTCTCTGACATTTTATGAGCTTTTCTACTGTGTCTGAGCATAAGTTAAGTTAATCAACTGTTCTATTTTAGTCCATTTTGTTCTGACTGGTAATACAGCTTATTTCTGTTGCGGTAATAATTGTCTACTGAAGTACTTTAGACTCAGATTACTTAACATAAGCAACAACATTAGTCATACAGGTAAAAATAACCTAAGCATTAAAAAATGCGCGTCCATCATCCATCACCTGTCTCAAAATTCCTCTGACCCAATAAGTAATTACATACCTTAACGACAGTTTACCAAACTGGACTGATATACTTATTGGATTTTCTTTCCATTTTCATAACTTAAACCAATTTCAACATTACTTCGCGGTTTTAAGTGACTGTCTCAGTTTAGTTTGCGGTATCAAATTCTAACTGAAATATTCCAACTTTGAATGATTTAACAATTATTTGGTACTTTATTAATATTAATAAAATCAGATATCTTGCTGATGATTGTTGAATTCATTGCATGATACGAATCTATCATGAAATAGTAAATTATACTGAGTGCTAGTTAAATTTTTCATGTGTACAAGAACAATTAGTTGTAAAGAGCAAGATGAAGATTTATTTTATCTTGAATGACTTTTGTCAGCTGCATACGACCTAAAATATCACAATAAAAATTTAAACAAACTGCAACAATTATAGTAGAATTAATATAGGAAACATTATTGCGTGGTGACTGAAGTCTTCCAAGAGTCATAATATACTTCGTATTCTTTGGAGCGATTTTACTCATCAATATTAATCTAGATGCACTAATTTAGTACCACAGCGACGGCTGAACCTAAGATAATGAATAAATTAACTATTACATAATCTAGTGCAATTTTATGTGAAAATTGTAAAACAATTTTGAAAGCAAATTTTATGGTCTTGAGTCTACTCTCTTAACGAATCACTTCGCAAATAAATTTTTAAGGATCTGAGACAGTTTACCGCAGAGTTTCTGTCTGTACCATTTTTAATACTAAGTAATTCGAATTATATTCACTAACTAACAGGATAGAACCACTCCCAGTGGTAGTGAACGTGTATTGACCAACTGGCAATTGAAATGTATCTACTGTCACTGACAGTCTGGAAGTCTAGAGCTGTTTCATATAAGATTAGTCTTAAAACATGGAAATAAAAGAGCCGATGACGAGTAAGGATTATGAAGATCAAATTGATGTGGTAATGTGTTAAAAGTAATGAACAAACAGACGAAAAATATCGCTTATTTGGGAACATACGAATATTAGCACAGTAGTCATGCACATAAAATACAGATAATTAAATAACACTTTAATAATGTGACTATCGTAATTAAGGTGACGTTATTATGGTAATTCGCTGAACCATTATGGATTTGGCTATATGACATTTATTTATGCTAATTAAGTGTATTGCGTCATGTATATCTGAATTCTAGTTCAAGTGAATTCAATTCAGGCATAGTTTACCTGACAACATGCTACGTAACCAAAGTCCACTGTTGACATTTGTGCGTCGTATTGCCGATTCCCGCTCTACTGATACTGTACTCAAAGCAACCGTCTAAGCTGTTATCTCTTTCTTTAGTAGAAAGATTATAATGACTCTGGATTTGTTAAATATGTTGTTGCTCAGTTTACCTGTTTACCTTTATGTGATCTCATTATTTTAACCTCCTGATTTTAATACATGCTAATATTATAAACCCTCTGAAACAATGCCTGAAACAGCGTAAACACTGTTGACTTATTTCATCACTTCCAGGATATTTTTGTTGTTATTCTATACACTCCGTTTTCGTTTCTTCCTTAGTTGTAGATGATGTTTTATTAAACAAATACAAGGTCCCTTTGTTCCTCACTACCCAAGTTTCCCCTTTATAGCTCTATTCTCTTGCTAATGAAACTAACTGCGTCCTAATTGACATCAGTCACCTAAGAAATTTCCGTGCTGATATTGTTATGTATTGAAAAAAATACACTGTTACCTTGATAACTGCCAATCAGTAAACGTGCGTGTCTGCCTCGCGACTACCAGTCTCCGAAGCCGGAATAGAGCCAAACTGACACAATCCAATCCAGTCCGATTTAGTCCAATTCTGTCCAAATTCGGTCGTATTGTATTTCAATCATGCCTTTATTTATACACAAAATCAGACCACACCAAACCAATTAGGGATTTCACACTAATATGAGACAGAAGAGATTGTGACAGTGAATGGGGGTAACCTGTACACAATTAATTAACTGTAGTCTATAGTAAGAGACAACATAATAACAGAAAATATACTAAACTTGAGGATAGGGTAAGAGGGACGTAACAATAATAGAAATATAAAGTTTATATTACACACGACCAGAATAAATGAATTAGTTCTCCAAAATACAGTTCTGGAAGTTTTTCACCCCTCTTTAGTAGTCCGACATAACAGGTATATCTTAGACACTCTCAATGTGTAATTTAACTTCACTTATTTATTATAGACAGTTACATACTTTCACGATCATTCCATATAGTGATAATTATGTAACTGATGTCCTATCACTTATGATTATACATTTTTCCAACATTTAAATGAAATAATTAAAACTGGACATCGTTTCGAATATTTCATTGTTACCTTTTTTAACAGCTTGAATATACATGCAAATTTTGTTATGTATAATGTAATTAATCTCAGAATATATAAAATTATTAAATTGTAGTTTTATGGAAATATTAAAATAATTTTCATATTTAATTGCTAATGCATTTTACTTCATTGTTATTAATACTTAGTTTATAGATACATTTAAACAAATACAAATCTATATTCAAGGTCATCTATAATAAGAAATTATAAAATGTTATCAACATATATAACTAATGTATTTCTTATATTGTTAATAATAAAAGCTGATAAGATTAAAATCTATGGTTTTGAATTTATTTCATTTATAAATGACAAAAATAAAAGTAAAATTAAAGGTTATATGTTGAAGTTGGATTGTGACTGGCAAGTGGAATCCAGGACGCGCGTTTCGTCCTATTTGGGACTTATCAGCTTGATGTACCTGCATCCCAATGTTGATGTTCACACTGGGATTCGAACTCAGCCCGCCTCGTGCCAAACGCCACCGCGTTCACCACTAGGCTACTGTAGTGTGTGCTACTGCACAAGTGTGACTGTCTGGACACAGTAGCCTAGTGGTGAACGCGGTGGCGTTTGGCACGAAGCGGACTGGGTTCGAATCCCAGTGTGAACATCAACATTGGGATGCAGGTACATTCAGCCGATGAGCCCCAAATAGGACGAAACGCGCGTCCTGGATTCCACTTGTCAGTCACAATCCAACTTCAATACATAACTTGTGTAATAACGCTATATCGAGGAAATCCGCTCAGGATGCACATATGGCAACAGAGACTGACCAGTTTCAGTCCATTACAAATCAACGGGAAAATACTAGCTTATCCTAATTATAAAGTTAAAAGTTTGTTTATGAATAGACTTTTTTTAAACCATTTGTACTATAAAAGTGATTATAAAATTAAACAGTCGTTCACTTAATTAACTGCAAAATTACTAATTCATCAAGGCAATCTAAATAGAAAAGTGAAGTGAATACCATGAAAATATGTCTATTATATTTGTAGAATATTTGCTTGAGGAAGCTATTACGATAGATTAAACTTGATAAATGTAATTTGAATATGTTTAATATATTACAGAATGTAAATGAAATTAAACGTTACTGTTATATCTCGTGCTTGACAACTTGACTAGACTCAAACAACTGTAGCACTCGAATGCCCTGAACCCTTCTAGTCGTAAAATGAGATGACAGAAGACGAGAAGACAGGAAATTTTATTCCAGTTAGTGGAGAGAGTTCGAGTCGATTATGTACAAAATATTCGTATATTTATAGTGACTATTCATCGAAATGAAATCACAAACATTTTATTAATACAATGAAATATTGTCATATATACACTGGAAGTATAACTCACACTAAATTCAATAAATGTGATGAAAGTTTACAAATCATACTTACAAAAATCAATACAAAATCTTTCACATGATTTTATGAACAATTGTATTTTCGGGGATCTCCAGTCCTCAACAGTTACATAGATAATAATTATCATCAAATGCTTATGATGAGATGTGAAAGACATTTTGTAAGGTTTAAGCCTTTCCAATATTGATGTTAAAAACTAAAATTGGTAAGGCTTTATTAGTGTATATGCATCCTTGAAATAATGTTGCGTCACAAGTTATGTTTTGCCTGGACTTTAGTTGTTAGTATGATCTATGACATAAATTTTATCCTCAGTAGCTCACTAGGAAATGCGATGACGTAATAATCCAAGTGGATTGAGTTTGAGGTTCGATCTGAACATGAATATTTGAATTAAGATGTTAGGCTGAGAAGTCCTAAATATGAATTAACATGTATCTTGAACTCTACTGCTATCTGTAGTCCAACATCTATAAAAGTTAAACAATATTTTAAAGTAACAGCTGCTATAAAGAAAAATTGGGCGTATCTATTACATTTTGAATTTGACTAATTAGTTAAAAGGAATTTTAGCTTGTTATTGCACCAAAGCATACAATCATCATCACTGACTTTGTCAATAAAGCAAACGTTAGATAGAACGGATTCTCGATGTTGGACATAATTTGATCGATTTGTGGTAATTTGCGTTTACACTTAATTTCATGAGATTATAAGACGTATATTGTAAGTGAAATCATAATTATAAGTTAAAAGTTTGTTTATGAATAGACTTTTTTTAAACCATTTGTACTATAAAAGTGATTATAAAATTAAACAGTCGTTCACTTAATTAACTGCAAAATTACTAATTCATCAAGGCAATCTAAATAGAAAAGTGAAGTGAATACCATGAAAATATGTCTATTATATTTGTAGAATATTTGCTTGAGGAAGCTATTACGATAGATTAAACTTGATAAATGTAATTTGAATATGTTTAATATATTACAGAATGTAAATGAAATTAAACGTTACTGTTATATCTCGTGCTTGACAACTTGACTAGACTCAAACAACTGTAGCACTCGAATGCCCTGAACCCTTCTAGTCGTAAAATGAGATGACAGAAGACGAGAAGACAGGAAATTTTATTCCAGTTAGTGGAGAGAGTTCGAGTCGATTATGTACAAAATATTCGTATATTTATAGTGACTATTCATCGAAATGAAATCACAAACATTTTATTAATACAATGAAATATTGTCATATATACACTGGAAGTATAACTCACACTAAATTCAATAAATGTGATGAAAGTTTACAAATCATACTTACAAAAATCAATACAAAATCTTTCACATGATTTTATGAACAATTGTATTTTCGGGGATCTCCAGTCCTCAACAGTTACATAGATAATAATTATCATCAAATGCTTATGATGAGATGTGAAAGACATTTTGTAAGGTTTAAGCCTTTCCAATATTGATGTTAAAAACTAAAATTGGTAAGGCTTTATTAGTGTATATGCATCCTTGAAATAATGTTGCGTCACAAGTTATGTTTTGCCTGGACTTTAGTTGTTAGTATGATCTATGACATAAATTTTATCCTCAGTAGCTCACTAGGAAATGCGATGACGTAATAATCCAAGTGGATTGAGTTTGAGGTTCGATCTGAACATGAATATTTGAATTAAGATGTTAGGCTGAGAAGTCCTAAATATGAATTAACATGTATCTTGAACTCTACTGCTATCTGTAGTCCAACATCTATAAAAGTTAAACAATATTTTAAAGTAACAGCTGCTATAAAGAAAAATTGGGCGTATCTATTACATTTTGAATTTGACTAATTAGTTAAAAGGAATTTTAGCTTGTTATTGCACCAAAGCATACAATCATCATCACTGACTTTGTCAATAAAGCAAACGTTAGATAGAACGGATTCTCGATGTTGGACATAATTTGATCGATTTGTGGTAATTTGCGTTTACACTTAATTTCATGAGATTATAAGACGTATATTGTAAGTGAAATCATAATTATAAGCAGAAGTAAACTACAAGAAGATATTATAATGAAATTCCAGCCTAAATTAAGTTATTTAATTCATTTTCAACTTGTGAATAACTGAAGGGAATTTAGTCTCTGATTCAATAGCTTGACCAGTAATTACATCAAAATAGACATAGACTTAATTTACCTAAAGTTTGGCATGATTTATATATGAAGCATTTAAATAAACGTTCGTCTTGTCCATTTGTCGACTGTTAGGCCAAACAGTGTCGCTGTAATGATAAGTGGCGAGATTCGTTTATTTGGTGTATTAGGAATAGTCGAACGTAAATGGACGGGGAGGGGGGAGTTATCCTTGTAATTCAAGTTTCATAATTTGTTAGTTTTTCAGTCTATTTGATAAGCTCATATTGGTTCTCCCATAAGGCAACTGTAGGTTTTATATATTTCTAGTGTGATATACTCTAGACATGACAATCATACATGAGTCAAGTATGCAATCTGAAATTATAAATATGTCTGCTTCAATCATTTAGTTAAGGTAAGAAATAACTATAACTAGCAAAGAAAGCCAGTGTATTAGGTAAGAAAGATTCCATCTTTGTAAATTTGTTTTCTGACAACTTGTACATTTTTGTGGTTCTTGGCTTTTTAGTAATTCTTTTTGCTGAAAACAATTGGGCTTTTGTTGTAGTTCAGATCTCTTAAGCAGCTGGCAACCATCCATCCTCAATGATTCACACTGATTCAACTGAACCAAAATCCAACTAACCATATTCCTGACACCAATCAATTTCAGTACTTTGTTGATCAAACGGCGTTATCGGTATGCATTGTATCACCATCTATGGGACTCAATTCCAGTCACTAAAATTTTGAACATTCTTATTGAAATTAGTCAGCTGTTAATTGATTTCATCATCAACTGTTTTCAGAATGGGCTAAACGGCGTAACAATGATTTATTATCATCAGGTATTATAACATATTTCTCAAAATTACATTGTATTCCGTAGGTGGGTTGGTATTTAAGAACATGTATACAATGCACTTAGAGCTCTGATATAAGTTGACTATATTGGATTTGTAATCGAGTAGTATGGATTCATAAGTGTTGTCATTACCTGGCTTATAGTAAGGTATACAGATGGACTACTAATAATTATTGCGTCAGACAGCATATGCTTTGTGAATGATTCCTTTTCAATCAAAAAAGTGATACATAAAATGAAACAAATATTTTTACTTCAAAATATTACTTTGAAGTAATCAACTTTGCCAAGTGACCTGTTTAAATCATGATGAAGGAAAAAATTACAAAGGAATCTCGTTTAATATTTAAGGCGTGTTGCTTGTCTATTAATGATAAAATATTAAAATGAATTGATATTTCATGACAAGTTACGCTTAGAAAGTTAACAGTTAACTGTATTTTTTGGATTGCGTCTACCACCGAAGTCTTGGGGATCCATGTTATTCGATTCAGGATCAATCAGCTGATTTTCAGTGTTGATTTTTGCACAAAATTGTAGCCATCTTGCTATTGTTTTATTCAGCGAAGCCAGGTAGTCACTGTTTGCTTAACTGGTATGAATAAATTTGACCATGTTATACATATGCCAATAGAAACTTTTGAAATATAGTCATGAGTATCAATCATTGGATTCCACAAACCTTTGCAAAGTAGCAACTACATATTAATTGAACTATCTAAGAATCAGCTTAAAAAGTTGAATATTTTAACACTGACCAGTAAACGGTGTTTTATTATAAAACTATTAAAATTACATATGTTTCTAAAACAAATGGCCATGGCAATGATCGTACTATTTAACTAGTAAACTCTATATATTAAATATACTCAGTTTTAGGTAACAGAATCTTGAAATTATGATATACATGATAATAACATATTAACCATTTTATTCTCAAATAACTTGTATAGTTATAAAGTCTATAAAGTCTAAGATGCACCATCGAGCTGTCCTAGTTTAAATTGTTGCATATTTATTTTATTTTTGTAGAAATTAATAATAAGTGGGTATTATGGATTAGAGAATGTCTCATTTGAATTTTATATCAAGGATTGACATAAGTTAGACAATCATTAAAAACCAGAGAACACTTGACAGCTATTTTGTTCTAGTAAGATGATGTGACCAAAGGAGCTCAGTATTGTCGCTCGTAAGGCAGTTGCCATAGATGACAGTGGATATTATGTTTCTCGAATTGACTAACGTTAGAAATACTAACCCTAGCTTGCTAGCTCAACTGTCTAACCGTTACATATTTACCATTAGCTTGGAGGTCCTAGGCTCTTCTTCCTCGTGGGTTACTGAAGGCACACTGTTGAAGAACCCCATACTAGGACAAAACAGCTGTCGATCGCATTTCGCTTTTCAGTGGTTATTCGTGATATCAAATTAAAATGCAAGAACCTCAATAATACCTGGTAATAAGATAATAGTATTATATCGGTCGCCTTAAACAACGTTATCCATATAAACTAAAAAAGAATCAAAAGAATTCACTTATTAACTGAGTTGTATCATACATTTAAAACTGCTAATAACCCGGTTACGTAGGTTACTTAATAATCTCAGTAATTGTTAAAAATTATATAAGACAAAAACATTGTTTTCCGAGATTGTTGTCAATTTACTTAATATAAACAAAGAGTTAAATGAGTGATACAACTGATGCAAATTATTACTTATACAAACGAGTTTAGAAAAAGTATAATAATAATTATTAAAAATAAGAGACACTGGTGGTTATTCATCTGTTGAAGTGAGTGTTTAAGCATGTATCATCTGTAAACATTGTTTGGGTTTGGAGTGGTGAATAACAAAAGTGCCCACAGTATTCAAACTGTCGACATGTATACATTTGGAGCCAGGGCGTTTAATTTTATGGATGATTTAAAAGGACGATTCTGGTTGGGTCACTTGTCCGGAAGTTATGTTCCACTGTTAATCGACTTAACTAATCGTTTTGACATCCAGGCAGGACAGAGTTCAGAGATGCATTTCGAAAGAGCTTGTTTTTCACGAACAATGTTCCCTGCTTTACGCCAGTGAATATATATGCATATAAATATTGTTGTAGACCAAAGCGGCAACTCCAGTTGTTCTGGAAAGAAAATACTGAGCTGAGAAGAATAAAATGTTTTCCTTAAATTGTTAGGACGTTTCCTTATTATTATAGCAGACTAATATCATTGGAAATGATTGTTCATGAAAGACGTTACTTTGGAACAACTGGTAGGTTTTGTTTCACGGTCGGTCAAAGAAGTTTTACGGATAACCAACTCTTCCTTAATTGACTTTATTCTTAATTGTGTCTTCAGTTTAGATACATCTATCTTTTGACGAAAAAAGTAAATCAAGTCACTGTTTCTATCCTGAGATATCCAACTGTGAAAATCTGTATACTGGTCAATTCAGCTTGGTTTCCTGTAATCTTGAACTTTGTGACAGTCCGTCTTGTTTTGTTATAATTAAACTTCCAGGAAGTGAAATTCTGAATTTGACCCTGATTTTAGTGTCAACTCAAGGGATTTGTGGAAACTGTCGAACTACTTCAACATAGTGTTGAGCTCGATATTTGTGTATCCTATTTTTAAGGTTCCGTTTCAATACCATATGTGGTGACTCAAGTTCTACTTCCTTAGTTTGCTTATGACTCGTTAATATATACAAATTGCACTTCAAATGCATACTGAAGAAGAGATCCCTTGAGATATTCTGGAACATCAATTTATTGGTTGTTGTTTTCAGTATAATTGCATAATAATCAGAAGCGGAACATTTGTAAAGAAAGGAACAGCATATGACGATATCATTTTATTTTCAGTTGCATTAGAATCGATCACTAAATCAACAAGATCAAATTATTTCTTCAGCTTTGTCTGATGTAAACTAAATAATCGAAAAGAGAACCACTACTAAATGTACCTTATTCTTCTATCAATAGAAGTCTCTTGAGAAATAGCTTATAGATGGAATCTCCATGAAAACCATCTCCCATCACATTGAGTGACTGAAAGAATGTGTTCCTGCTGTTTATTTTCTGTATACCGGATGAAAGTCAATTAATCCCAATTAATCCATAAGAAACAAGAAACTAAAGTGTTAATAAAAGAGAATTGATTCAGAACATTTTATTTATCATCTGGATTTCGTCCATTTGGCAGTAAGACAATCTAATTAAAATTTCTAAAAAACAGTATTATTTTCCGAAATGGTATGTTATCAACTAGCTTTAGATAAGTTTTATCTATATATTCAACTGGAATGATAAATTCAACCATAGAACAGACCGCTGGTTTTGATTACCAGTGTATCTAAATGGTTTGTTTTCATTACGTTGTTTGATCACTTTACATAGCAAACATCAAGTAAATTTGTAGACCATTAAAGAAGTATTGAAAATAGTTAATTTATTGAATTTCAATTAAATTAAGCACTACTTCTTGATTAGCATAGTGTAATTGGATAAGAGTAAGGAAGTACATACAAATCCTATACTCTTACTCAAAACTCCGATTAGACCCAGGGACGAAATACTAAATGGAGTATACAGTATAGATGAATTTCTCTCGAGATGACCAAAACGTTTTCAGCAACTTGATTTATCGAATACATTACTTTGTTTTCTTTTTGTTTCTTAAAATCCTTAAAACGTATGATTAACAATATAGCTAAAAGTGTATAATCTTAATTTCATTTTGTATATGCAAAACGTGTGAAACATTTTTTAAGTAATGAAACCACTATTGGATCTACAGTACCTAAATCGGTTATACATGTAAAGGTTACAGCTAAAAGCTTTTAAAAATTTCCCATTCTGTGTATATGATTAAACTTCTGTTAAAATATATTAAATCCATTAGTTTGATAATAACAGTAATGATGATAATAATTATAAAACGTATGTATCCGTGTACACTTATACTAAAACAGTCATTATAGCCCCATTACTATTTCATGTTTCCGGAATCTTTTAATTAATATGTAGTGAGAAACTTTGTTAAGGTGTACATGTATAATTGCAAAAAAGACCATTATTACCTCTTGTTCTTACAGATGTCTGAATTTATGAGTTATAACCTACAACCCTGCAACATGATGAAGGAAAGAAATATATGTAAAGTTGAGGAAGTGGCAAATCAAAGTTATATACTTTTTAAGCTCTAATAAAATCTGATTGCCGTTGAGTGAAGATGATTGTCGTGACTTAACATTTGGCTATATAATGACTAGCACATTTCAAAATAAGCGTCGCTGGCTCATGCTTTTTTAGTAAAACGCGATACAGGTCTATCAAAATGGCTGTTATTAGGCAGCCTAAAACGAACAACCACTACAAGCACATAATTTGCATTTAGCTTTATGAAATAATTATAGGATATATGTAGTACGTAAACTTCCAACATCTTTACACTCACCGGAGTAAGTGCAGTTTGTAAGTTATCTTTTGTTTTGATTAATCACTGAACAATGCGTCATCTGTAGATTTCCCTGACTTTGAAAATCTACATAAAATTGTTTGTTGTTTGTTAAAACTAAGCTTTAAAATGTACAGTATATACGTACTATTCAGGAAATTCAAACGTTTGAAATCTTTGAATTTTTTATGCTTGTCAACAGACAACAGATCAATATAATAATCTAAGTCTAAATGTAGTTTTATTGACATTTGAGTTTGTAAGATTCTACTTGTCTTTGCTCAACTTAGAGAGACAATATTTGAAGGGAACAAATTGTATGATAGATAGATAATGTTTTCTAAATTACATACTACTTAAATTAATAAGGGCAGTACATAAATACAGTACACATGTATAGTAAAAACTGAATTATTTTCCTGATTGTTATTTCTTTCACCATAAATTAAATTATTTTCTTGTATATGAATTTGTTTCTTTCTTACATTTCATGCACAATTATTCATTCATTATGTTAGTCATCAATTAGAACAAATTGACCTCGTATCGGGTTGATTCACCTGTTACTATTATCTTACATTCGAACAGTTGGTTAAATGGTCAGTTGGTTTATCCGTTAGTGAATCCAGGACACTATAGTTTTCTCTTAGCATTTCTATTCGATACTATGTGATCAATGAGTCATAGAAATCTTAGACATAGTAACAAGCTATTTGGTGAAGTGTGGTAGATTTGGTTGAAAAGTAACAGAACAAAGGGAATGAAATAACGGTGAATACATAAATAAGGAATTTGTCGAATCGTAAACATATTTACTTAATCAAATGTAACACATAATGCATAATTAACTCAACAATTTTGCTTGTCAGTGAATTGTAGTTTTCATACCCTTCAATGTACTGAAATGTTAAAGCGATTTAGTGAAGCAGGTTATTCAGTGTTTAGCATAGACAATGCTATGCTATTTTTGATATATGAGTAGTATTTTACTGAAAAACACCGACCGATAGTGTCAAAAAAACAAAAGACATCATATGATTGTTTAATCGTAACTTTTTCTTCTTTGATAGTGTATATTTGTTATTTTTTTAGGAAACTTAAATCAGAATAAATAAATGATAAAGTTAGTATGGTACTATTGAAGCCTATCGTTATACATCATGGTCATTATTTAGCACTTTTTTGAAAAGCTACTGACAGTTTTGATTTGGATGCATTAATTAGGCGTTTATGAGTTTTAGGGTAATTTTACTTTTGAGGCGGCTTGGCAGAGATAAGTAATGAGTTTAATTATTTACATTCGTTAAGAACTGATATCAGTTGGATACCAATAAAAGCCAGCGAGCACTAGACTACTGTTTCAAACTAGTGTAGGACTGCACAGCAGTATGCACTCTAGTTCCCTCTAGGCATTTGAACCCAGGGCATTCAGGTCTCAAGGTAAACGCTCAGTCACTTACACAAATTGTCCGATTTCTAAAGTTAGAATTCTCACTTTTGTCAATTAGTGATGCAACGAGACACTCAGTCAATGTGATCGGTGATGAATGTCACTGATACCAAACCGACAACAATCTGAGACTAATGCCAAAAACTGATTTTATTCTTATTCTTAGGATAAGAACAAGTATTTGAATAACTAGTCGATACGGTATATTCCGACCCTCATTAAATTTTTAATGAAGTTGGTTATTTTCCGAATGTCCTGGAATAAATTTATTAGCTACCTTATCCATAATAATAGTGTGTGTTGACTTATGACTACTTCCAAGACCGAAAATTTAGAACAGACGTATGAATAATCTGATATCAAACTTAACACAACTGACAAGTGAACAAAGTGTATTTTCCTAGAAGGACTGGGCCAGTACATAAGGATTTGAGTTCTATAATTCACTCACCTGATGATAAAATGTGAACCTGACAATCAGGTTTTAATCCCCATCGTCATGTAAATATGCTTCATGAAAAGTTAACCACCATAAAATATATTTGACTAAGCCTAACTCTTAGCTAATTAACTACTAGCTGTTTAGCTTTGGAATGCAATTAAAGATTATTTACCGACGACTTTTTGGACAAAATGTCGTTGTGAATAGATTTCATTATATATAATTTTTAAGAATATAAATGATGGGTATCCATAATATCTGGTATCGTCACATTCAAGTTCAGTCTACAGACTTCATTGCACCGATGTGTTGGTACTGTGAAACAATACTGATGGCTTTTAATTCTCATAGTTTCGGTTTTCTATAAGTCTAGTAACTAGTGAAATCATATGTTACATTAATTTCCTTTTTAAGAGATTGACTTGTGGAAACTCTAGTGAACTAGTTTAAATGAATAAAACAATAGTTCACAGAAAAGAGAAATATTTAGTTATTACATTAGTGATTTAATACATGAAAATGCAGATTTTGTATACTTAAGCCATCATTTAGCTTGTATAACTCAGTCATTCGTCGATTCAACTTTACTTAACCTCATTATCAGTTTATACTACTGCAGCTAAAACAGTAATAGAAAAATATCGGTAACATTAATCTGTATCAATAATGCGCAGTAATAGTACAACTGAAATTTTAGTAGGCATTCATGAATAATACCAAAATGTATGTGAGCGCTGGTCCCATACTGTGAATAAAATTATGTTAGTATTCATTATATTTATGAATCACACTGAAAATCTTTTATCATCTTTAATTAACCAACATACAAATGCAATTACATATGATTTTAACACTTCATTTGGCATTAGATTTCCTCCCACTTTCTTTCTAATTCTAACGTATGCAAGACGAAAATATCTGATTTGAAAATTGTGTAGTATTATCAACTCATATATTAAAACCTTACTTTAACAAAATGGTAACTAATAATACAAAATGAAGTTGGTAGGGAAGAGGGAGAAGAGGATCGATGGCAACAACTTGAATGAATGAATGCATGTTACAGAGTTGTTATGAACAATTTACAAGATAACATTTCATATTCTATTGCTAGAATAATACAGATACAAGTTTTATAAACACGACTTACCTTGTAGATAAAGGAACAATAAACTGATATACAAATTAAGCTTTCAAACACTAAAACAATTTGCAAGCGAAAATGCAATTCATTAAAAGTAAGTTAAAGAATATCGAATAATTACAGACATCAAATTCTATTTACTTCACTATAACTTACGCTCATTATAACCTACTAAATAAGCACAAAGTTTCAAGTTAGTAAAATAAGATTAAAATGAGTCGAAAGTAATTAAGTAAACTTCAGAATTAATTAAACGATTGAGGGTATGGAACATAAATTATTTGTTGGATTGTATTTGTGTTTTAGTAAATACGTATCATATATTCCCATAGTAACAGTGGAATTTTATTAGCTTAGCCATGATTCAGACAACAGAAAAATGTTTTACTAATTAATAAGAAAAGTGTGGTTAATTACTGTATGAATATACTAAGATATGTATTTATGTTGAATATGATCTACAGATAAATGGATAAAGTGAAATACTGAATTAGTTTTAATATTTCTTCTTTTATATTTTGTATAACATTCAATTAGACTACTAATGTGTTTGTAAGTAAATTAATTTGAGCTATTATTTAAGTGAGAATATTTCAACACTAAACATATAATCCGCCGTTTCTTCATAATGGAAAAAGGTGTTTTTTTTACTCGATCCACACTAATATGTTCGTGATTAGATACCCCACATTAATGAATAAGTTTATAATAAACTTACTTTAAACATCTGTATTAATAATTTAAGCAAACAATCAAAATAAATGTGTTCTAAGAAATTAAGACCCAAGAAGAAATTGTATGAAAAGTTTTACAGAAGAATGAGCAGCTAAAAACCTACTAGAATCATAGACTGAACATAATACCACTTTTGGAAATCAGAGTAATGTATTATAGTACCTATATCTATGAATTGAAACTTGCTTGTACACTGGATACAGTATACATTACTTTAGTATATGCATGAAATTAACTAACAGCTCTCAGAGTCTGTTTGTATAATGACTTGAAATCATAGTGTTTTAACTTCCTGTTATTGAATAGCATATCACACTTTGAAGCCAAAATAATTAGCAAAGAAGAATATAGATTTGATAGTTCGGAGGTGACGTATGAAACTCAAAGTAGTCTGTTAAACGATACGATGTTTGCACTTCATTAAACGAAGCAATAATGAGTTTATTTCTGCCAGTGACAAATGAATTTTTAGATTACAAGTGTAAAATCTTTCATCAAAATGATGTTTTATCATTTTTATCCTTTTTCTTAGTAATAATTATGTTATGGAAACACGTCGGTATTAGTCAAGCAAAACACTATAATGTAAACTGAAAGTTTATCAAAGCTACTAATGTATCAACTAACTAGAAGTAAAGATTACATCTATAAATGTCAAAAATACTCCTATTGTCGAAATTTAAGCATCTAAGTCATTTGTTTATTATACTTACTTTCATACATTAAGGTCGTACAAACTAACACTATGAATATCATTACCGATCTTGTATTTAATCTAAATGGGCATACACAGAAACAAAGTTATGAATTTCTATAATATATAAAATATGATCATAGTTTTGATAAAATAGGCTAATGTATTGCGATTATGTTGATGATTTCCAGGTAGGAAAAAGGGTATCAATTTTTCTCCTTATCTGTATTGTAAAGACCGTAGAAAATGTGTGATAATATAAAAAACTTTATGCAAAGTTATCATCATTTTATAAGTTACAGTTTGCATTCTTGAAATAAAGTTTGATGTAAAACATTTTCAGGAGAACATAGTTAAACGTGTCAGTTGAATTTAGCACTACAAATAATGAAACCAAACCTAAAAGTTAGTCATATGGAAAATTTCTGATCTGTACAAAGTAACAATTAAATTTCTGAATATTCAAATTTAATCTCAAGAGATTAAGATAACTAAAACCACATAAATCAAACGTAGAATATTAAATTTAACTTTGATTTTTGGAAAACATGATAAACAGACTTTAAATTACTTTATGTATGTTGATAACAATCCGTGCTCAGTAATAATTTAATTGAGGATGGGAAGTCTGGGGTGAAATGTAAATTATTACTATTTTCTTATGTTTTCATTAATACCTAACATAAAAACCAGATAACTCTCTACTTTAAACAAAGAAATGCTGATGAGTAAACAACATGAACTGCTTTCTTTCCTCTAGTAGCGCACTGATTAGCGTTTTGGTATGATTGTACAATAGATCGAATAAGAGTATAAAGTTTTGAATAGGAAGTCAACTATTTCTGATGTATGTTATACATAGTGTATTATTAACCTTCATTTGCACTGATAGTCTATATTTGATTACAAGTAAGGTACAATACAGTTAAATCGTAGAAACAAGAGTATACCTCAGTTACAATTACTTTTGTTAAAAAATGTTGCTTTTTCACTCTATGTAGTTTGTGTTGATATATGAACTTCTTGGTCTTTGTCTCAGTACTGCTTTCATGTACAGACTAAATATATTTTATTGATGGTTACTAGAAGACAAATGCTGTCGCATATATGCGAAACTGGAGATTACGAAAACATTAACGAATATACACAATAGAGGGGTGACGGTCTGACAATTAAAATGATGGGTCCAGTGTTTAAGACTTGACAGTTTGTGCGCGCAATTAGACAGGAACTTGAATGAAACCAAACTTTCAGTACTGATCGGAGTGACGTTGCCTACCCAGACATATTTAACTCGGAAATTATTAGGTATCAAAATGTGTTAATCTTGTATCATCACTCAAGTAAACATAAACTAATACGTTTATGATAGCTGACATTATTCAGCAAGTCTACTGTTTGACTAGTTTGCATGCTTTTATAATCACTCTGAAAGCAACATCAAACTTCACATAACCATCTCTGTCTATGAATATTTGAATCCGAGAATACACCTAGTGTCTTTACATCTCTGTAAACTTAAATAAGATAAATGTCCTATTTCTGTTAGTGAACATCACAAATATCCTGGTTTCCGCTTCACTTTTGATGTTATGTTGGATTATATTTCGAATACTTTCCTTAGCAAGAGATTTCAATATTTCATGAGGCCACAAAATTTATTTTTGAATTGTAGGTAGTCGTCGAACAAAACTCATGTCCTTCACCTTATTTTGAATCTATCACTCTGATGTACTTGTATTGTTGTTGTTTATACTGAACCTAAAGTCAGTGCCTATTTCGTCTAATTTCAATAAGTCACCCACAACCAAGTCTAGAAAGCCAACGATATTCAGAGGGTATAATATAGGTTACTTGTAAGCTTTTTATTTTTACTCTTCTCATCATTGTGGAACTTCTACCAATATCTGACAAATTAGATGAAACCTGTGTCCTGAAGTAACAGGTAACATAGATTTTCAGTTAATTTTTATCAGTCTGTTATACTTTTATAAGTAGTTTTGTTATCTAATTTTTGATTAATCAACGTATTTTTTCTAAGTATATGCTATTAAAGTAGTAATTCATAAGTGAAATATTAATAGTAGTCATTCAATGAATAATTGTATTGCATTTATTTGTAATGAAATGAAATGACTCAGCATTAATACAAACAAATAATAAATCTCATAGTACAATAAAGAGATGAATATTTCGAAATTTTTTGTCAGTAGACGAAAATTTGTAAAAATATAATATTTCACAGCAAACATTAAAAAAAATATGGACAAATCATTTTGTATATTTTCGTATTGTTGTTTACTTGGCAATATTGTCTGAATGGTGAATGTTGGAGTTTCTGTAACAGTTGAAGTAATACCTATCATAATATAATATTCACTGATTTCCTGATATTAAAACTTCATTTCAAAATGAAAATCGAATGAAAGGATTATATGCATGTTGATTTCTTGGTAAATTTTTTCTAGGGTCAAAATAATATGGATAAAGAAGTAAATGAAATTCAATTTTATTCAGATGTTGTAATTCTTTAAAATATTGTCTAAATAGTATCTTGAACCTCCTTAAAACCACCTCCGAAGTTTTATTTTTACATTGTTGATGTTGAAGATTTGAATTGCTTCTGATAAAATGTTGCAGATGATAATATTATCGTATCTGGATAATGGTTTATAATTATTTAATTGTTTGAAAATAACACCATTCCATTCGACATGTATTTAGATTAATAATATTACTGTTTATGTCTAAGTAAACTAGTTGATAAGATCAATATTAAACTTTTACAATTGGTCCATAATTCTATAGTTCTCATTTTAATAACCCAAAATAAGGATATAATTAGTTTGTAAGTAGCCAATTATTTGAGATTTTCATGCATTGCCATTAACGTGAAGCATAATCCATTATATTTGAACAAAATAGCTTTGAATATTATTATTAAACACTGTTTGTTAATAAGTAAACTAATTCTATCAGATTATTTGCTTACTGGTCGACTAAAACACTGAGTGATACAATTGTGTTAAATTAGTTTTTATGTCGTATTCATCACTTTTGTGTAGACGGACATCTTTCAGTAAGTAATAAAATATTTTTAAGGATAAACGGAAAAAACTTGAACTTACAGAAATTACAGTATTGAAGTATTAACTTTGCTAAAATTATTTATTACAGTTATAAAATAAAAATTAATGTATGTATATCTTGGGTTGCAAAGTTTACTGAGTTTAATTAATCATTCTAATAACCAATAGAGGATAATGAATTTTTATCTCTGTTCAACTTAGCATCATCATTTGAAACGCTTCGTGATATTGTTTCGGTAAATAATACTTTCCGGAAAATTGATTTGCTTATTATCTGAAATAAATGTTATCTTACACTGTTAACACGTGAATTACTTTGTGATTGAGTATCACAGTAACCAACGTTCAATTAAACCTGGAATCAGCCTTCCTTCTTAGCCACTTAAATGCTGCGAGTTTCATCAGCCGTCCACAATGTTTTACATACGTCGAAAATATTAGTAAACAAGTTCATAGAATTTTAGCCGTCACTTAATTTATTTCAATTATTATAATCATTGTCATTTAGTTTTGGTCATCTACTCTACCAAACTCAAAGGTGATCATATAATAAGTATTTAAATAATAGAATTCTACAGTATAAAATATGATTTTCTTAAATAAAGAAGTAATTAGTTATAACTAATAACAGACTCAAATATTCATCATTAAGTCACTATTACTAGGAAAAAATTATTTGTTTTCATAACACTTTTCTAAAATTCAAATGCAGTTAACCAATACATGAAAAAACAATGATATATGGATCTTCTATAATATTGATAAATTTAACAACCCTGGAACAGTTTGACCGTAAGTATCACTATTGTAATATACAATCTACACTAGTTTCACTCATAGATATATTTATTTTGGAAAACTTCAACAACCAAATTATACTTTAACAATCATATTATCATTAAATTTATTTTACTTCAGAATATGTCACTTGAAATTCAGTGTATTCTATGTGTGTTTTATTTATTTATTTAGTAAACAAAACTAGGAAACAGAAAACTCTTGGAAAATTCTTATTAGCATTACTAGGATATTTTGGATTGTTTATATAACGCAAATATATATATATATATATATAAACTATATGATTCATATATTTCACTTGATTTGATTAATGCATAAGGAAGAAATCTGTTGGAATAAACTAGTTAATAGTCTATAGATCTATTAACCAATAATTCAAAAATATTCTTTTATGCATGGTTTTTATTATGATAAATTGCGTGAGATAAATTTAATGTACCTCAAGAGGAAGATTGCAGATTCTTCCCCTTCCTTTACATTTATATAAGAAAGTGTATATTGATAGTTTTAATCTAGGCTTCATTATGAGTATTGAATCAAATAAAGAGGTTAATTAGTTTAAAGAGGCTTTTTCTCAGTCGTAGAAACTATGAATATTCCCTAATTATTTTGATGCAGTGTCAAATAATTGTATGTAAATATTGATAAAATTGATTATTTATTTATTTACTAGAGTAAACTAATTTGAATAGTTAAGTTTATAATTCAAAAAGATAAAAGATAATCACCATATACCACCACAGAAAGTGAAGTCAAGTTCTTGTATATAAAAAGATGCAATAATGTCAGATAATATAGTTACTAGTACACCATTTCATCATTTTGTCAACTGATATATGTATCATTATATTTATAATATTTGGCTAAATGGCAGGTATGTTTTTAAGAAATGAATAATAAAACATCGCATTTCATTTTTTTGTTTTACAAATTATTAATTTAATGGATAGTTAGTAACTAGATTATACAGCTTTCAAACACAATGTTGAGATCTATTACAAAACTCTACCTACCACTGTAACTAACATCATAGGCTGACAACATTTAGACAACAGTTGAAAACCCGAAAACCCTAAATGGGTGTTTGATTCTATCATTAGACTTCTCAGTTATATGCTACCACGACCAGAAGAATAATCATAACTATGACTTGTGGTCAAGCGCTTAACCTTCTGAGAATCATTTTACTCACTAATAGTGTATATTTTCAACCCTATGTAACCTTTTCTTGTAAGCAGTTATGAATGAACTTTAAGTCCCATCACGAACTAATTTGCACCTTCTTATGTTAAATTAGAATTTTTCTTTAGAAACAAATCAAGAATATTTAGTTTCATAATTAGGTTTCTGGGATTCATTGTACACTTCGTTAAAAGTCAAAATTAATATTACATTACTTACGAGCATTACTTAATGTGACTTATGAACGTATTTAATTTTAGCTCCAGCAATTTGCTTACATAGAGTCCGTTAATGATCAGAGTATTGTTGCTGAAGTGCTGTAAAGAAGATCAAGATAAAAAAACACAAAATATCCCACGAATACATGTATTTTTACACAAATTTAGTTGTCTCCTAGTCTTTGACTTATTATATACACTAACGTTTGTTTAGTACAAAGTATTTTGTTACATCCTGTTGATTTGTTATGGACTGAAATTGTTTAGTCTTTGTTGTCATATGTGTATCCTGAGCAGATTCCCTCAGTATGACAATAATTCACAAATATTGTGTGAGTCGGATTGTGACTGGCAAACAGAAATCAGGACTCGCGCTCCACCGTATTTGAAACTTGTCAGCCGAGTGCATCCCATACTAGTGTTGGTGTTCATCTCGGGACTCAAACCGAGCTCGCCTCGTTGCACATAAGTGATTGTCACGACCCAGTTGCCTAGTGGTAAACGCTGTGGCGGTTATCAAGAAACGAAGTGAATTCGAATCTCGGTGTGAGCATTAACACTGGGATGGAGGTACATTAAGCTGACGAGTCTTAAATAAGACAAAACGTGTGTCCTGGATTCTCTTTTCTAGTCACAATCCAACTCAAAAGAAACCAGAATTAGTTTACACTGGTTCAGTTAGAGGAAACAATCTTTTAGAACATACAACGTGGTAAGTAATGTTGCAAAAATGAAAGGTGAACTTTATTATGTTCTCCAGTTTACAGACGAAGAATTTAGAATTAAATAAGTAAACTGATTTACGGTGATTTTTCGAAACGTCCTAAATTAAAAGAAGTTATTGCTGGAAATTCAATGTTTGATTTTCTAGTTATCCAACTTGCTAAGCCTAATAGCCACTGTCGCGATGGACTTTTGTTGTCATCTTTTAGTGTAATTTTAGTTCTGTTATTATTTATAGTCCCACTTATTATAAACTTACTAATGCGTATTTCTTCCTTAAAGGAACAATGATACGTAGTATTATTTGACAACACAATGTATTCTGTGTAGTCTAAGTATCTGGATTAAAGTATAATATGGACTTAACTCAAGATCAATGTTGATTGAAATATTCTTGTCTTCCGGTTATTTTCTTCTTTATCATGTTCAGATTAGTGTATCGCAAGACCTAAGTATATGAAGCCTTACTCATAAAAGTACCCAAGAAGGAGTTTCGTTCCTTAACGCGTTCGATCTCAAGACATTACATTTCTGAAATTCTTTCATACATGTTTATGTTGATAAAAATGTCATACTAAACTGGATATGTTGTGAGCTCATTACATATTTACAAACACATTAGTATATAATCAATTATGAATTTGACATTAAAATATAGTTATCCGTTTTTGTAATTAGGCAGATGTTTGTAGTACTGTTTATCAACAATTCGTGTATGACATAGTCCATTTTGGTAAATTAACAAGCATACATTAAAATAAATTCTTCTCATATTGAAACAGTATTATGTTTGATGAACTATTACTCATACTCTAAAACGTAAATACTGTCAGAGATGGAGTCAGTCCATTGAAAAGATTACAGTCCTATTAATTATTTACTTTTACTGATTATTTATAATAATATTAATGTATCCATCTGTTGTGATTTATTGCTCAACGGATTTACATTCAGTTCTCTCTGTCCTTCTTTCTCTACTTATTTGATCTATAGAATTAGACAAATATTCTAATCGATTGTAAAGAAGAACATTGACAAATATTTAAAATATATGAATACTATAAAATGTTACTCTAAATCTGTTATTGAATGTATTCAATAGCATATTAGTGTTTCTTCGGTAAAAGCAACTAGATAGAATTGGTTCATTCACATCTGTGATGAAAACTAGTCCTAAATTCAGCTAATCTTAGCAAGACAATCTATAGTGTACCATACTTATATGCTCATTGATTATTAGGTTTGAAGAGAAATTCCTGAAGTTCGATCGAAAGATACATGTTTAGAGTGCGATACTGTCACATAATGCATTTAAAATATTATCAGTGTAGTGCGATTACAGATGGACGTTGCTTGTAATATGAATTCAGGAGGAAACTACTGTTTCGAAATAGCAATAAATGAGTGTCAAAAATCACAACTAATGACCATTGAAATAAGTCGCTCAGTGTAAAGAAAACTAGTTTAAAATGTAAAAAAAATATGAATTAAGTACTTGAAAGCTAATTATCAACTAGCAGCATTAAGTTCTGACACTTACTGCATCATAATCATCTTATTCAAAAAAAAGTGGTTTAGAAGTACATTTCGAGTACAGCGAGTCTTGAAGTTTATCTACTCTACTTGAACTTGGAGTACCTCGTTTTTTCATTATTTTTTTCATATTAATAACATGCTTCATGGGTTTTCATGGATACAGTAAAACAGCAGCCTACATATAAGTAATTTCTTGATTTCACTTTATTCGGAACTAGTTTCTTGTTTAAACATAGAAAGAATTAATTACTACACTTTACTCATTACAGACTGTTTCCAGATGGCTAGCAGGAAGCTGTGAATTTTATCACTTATAGAAGTAATCACCTTGAAAGTCAGATTAATCAACTGATTAACAAGGCTCTCAGCTTTATGTAAGAAATTATGCATGATAAATTGAACGTTCACTTTTCAAATTAGTTACCCATTAAATAAAAGCATTTTCATTACAATATATTTAGTGTTCAACAATTGTTAGCAATTTTTCCTAGTTATTTGTATACTGTTGGAGTAAACTGTGATTATTTAAACATCTAAACAGACAACGTGTCGCGGTTTTAAGATATGTTTAGCCAACTATCAGATTGTTGCTACATTTTAGAGATCAAATTACTGAGTAGTAGATTAGCTAGGTCAATTAACACTAAGCTAAGTGTAAAAATATCTCCATTGATGATTTGAAAAGTGTACATATTGACTGACCAATATAACGTTCACTTAGTTCTTTATAGTGCTGATCTAATTCTGTTGACCTAGTTGTAAGGTGGCTACTGGTTTGAGTGACCAAACATTACTGACACTATGTAGAGATGGAAGATTGCAGGAACACGTTAATGGCTATGCTGAATACCATTCAACCTAGGTTGTGTTTTTGTAGTCTACCCTCAAACAACCTCCGAAGGAAAAACCTACATTTTAAAATTTACGAAATAATCAGTCCTTACTGTTTTAAAGCTATATGGCCTACGTTCCATGTCATGATAACGAGTTACGTTTTTGGAGGTGGAAGGTGCATATTTTGTGAATTAATTTAGGTTAATTTATTAATGCGTTATCAATGTTGTAGAACGGCGATAAGATAATGTATTGATTATTCAACGCTTTAAAAACTGGAGGCCTATAAGAAATATATATTTCAAGATAACTAAATCTGAAACATCAAAGGAATAAATTTTTTGATTATAATAATATTTTTTAAGGTTTTAATTTCTAGTCACTCATTTCTCAATTACAGTTCAAACTGCTTAAATTATAATTTAAGGGTTTGGTTATGTAACACTGCCTTATTGACTAAACAAAACAAGGCGGAATGATGTTTTTACTTGAAACTTAGTTGTTAAAAGTTAAACTCTCTAATCACTAATCGAATATTTGACGATGAAGTCTTTTTTCAAATACAATTAAAAATAATTTAAGAGTCAGTATGTTGTAAACGCAATCGAAAAACTTTATTTATATATTCATATTAGTCGTTCTACGCAGGAATAAATAATTTTCAATTTCAATAAATAGGATTCGTAAACGATTTCATTGATGTCGAATGATTATTGTTTATTAATTTATTCGTGGATATTGGAACAAATTTTTGCCTCCCACGAATAAAATAGATTGGTTGAAAATGGTAAGACAAAAAAACATATGGATACTTGATTCACTTTAATAAATTTTTCTATACAAATACACATGTTAACATACAACACGTGTAAATCACACATGTTGATAATTTACAAGACTAATATGAATCGAATTTTCAAATAATCGAATTTACTATTCTAATCAAGGAAGATATATAGCAACCATGATCATTACCAATCTGTTTTAGTTATTTTAATGAATACAACAATTCGGAATATTTAATCAATGAGTCAGATATATTCATATTTATATGTATAGCATAATTGCATTTTGATTAGTTAGTTACAACTACATTCACATAAACATACAATGAAATATGATGATTGATTGGATAATTATGTTGATAATTTAGGGAAATGAATCTGATTCATTACTGTATATTCATTCATGAAGTATTCGATATTACTTACTACCATTATTATTATACTAAAGTATATACTACTGGTTAATTTAGCAGATTCAATAATTGTGTGTTAGTGTAAGAAGAAAGAAATTAAAACATTGTTTTATTTTTCCTTAACCAACTTTATGAGTACGGATTGCAGCACTGTTAAATCCTACTGATATAGACTACTAATATAAACGTTATTACAAATATAACTTTCAATAACAAAGATTATTAATAACAACAACCAACTGGGAACGAAATTAAAACCAAGAGAAAGATAGTACTTGATGTAAGTTTTAAAACTTGTTTTTCGATTTTAGTATTTTGCGATTCACTTACAACCACTGAAATGTTGAAATTGTAATTTCAGTTACGTGTATATTAGTTTCTTCATGAGTATAAATGTTGTGTTTATGAAAAGAAATGTGCTACGAAATTTCAATGGCATTCTGTTATGTTATGAATATAATTGATCATTCTCCGCAAACAAAATAATTCAGATATATTGAATTGAGGTGAATTTGTAGAGTATGGTACGTATAGTAGTTTGTTTTCGTCACAGATTGATGTTAGTTGTGTACCACTGAAAAACATGGAGTAATGGGCAGCTGTTTCGTCTTAGTATTGATCAAATCCGCTCGAGAAGTCGAGGACAGTGAACTGTTTAGTGCTTTCAGTGATATTCAACCAACAGTAATCTGTAAGGAATATAAACAACTAAACATAACAACATGTTTTTTCTAATGGTAATTACATCATATTGTAAAATGCATAGTGACAGATTTATTCATGCAATTTTTTAAACATGAAATATACTATGAGTGTTATCCAATTATATACATATATAGCTAATGAATACCTGACTTCTGTGCCAATTTATTAATTTTACAATTTTAGTAATCTTGACAACGATTGGTGTTTACCAATTATATATTACCAAGTACATACTATTTATGAAAATTCATCGATCACGTTTGCAAATTGTACGATAAAGTTTTAAGGCTAAATCATGCGATATACGTAAATACTCAAGATATGCCTAAAAATGATAACCAACTTGACTTCTAAGATTGACGATTCCCAATCATTTAAGTTAACTGTATAATAAATCTATATTTGAATGTTACCTATTTTTAACCTGTCCAGTTTATTTATAAATTTGATAATACGATTTGCTATCAAAATTTTTTAACTTATGTAAGGTAGAAGAGTAATTTTCAAGTGGTTGCTGAGATTATTTCCAATTTATTGCGCAGATTATATAACTGACGAATGTGCTTGGCTGAATTCTATATAGTAGGAGGTTTTATGAAGCAAGGTTTCTAATATATTGTAGTTAAGATATACTTAACTACTTAATTTAATCTAACACTAATTATAGTTGAAACAAGATAGTTTTATGGAGACAGGTATCGAGTTTTTGTCATAGATCGGTATTGTTTTAGTACCACTGAGAACCAGGCAGCAATTGGCAGCTGTTTCATCTTAGTATGGGAATCGTTCGCATTCTGCTGGTGTATACTGGTAGAACTCCTACTTTAATATGTGATGTATCCCTACGATCGGTCAATGCTACTGTTGATAATGACAGACCTGAACTTCGCCAGTCCTAGGCAGCATCAACAGTGTGAACTACTGTAGAGTAGCATACTAATAAGCAACAGCTATTTAGTGCTGTCTAGTTTCTAGTGGTACCAAACCAACAACAATTTGTGACAAATAAGTTCAACTAATCTTATCATTAATTATCTCAATGTGATAAACAGATGACTATAAGTTTCATTAGCAAACAGCATATTTATTTCACCTTACTGAATATAAATTTTCAAACTGTAAATTCTGAAATATTATAAAGTGATGAAATTTTGCATATGATAATATATTCATTTCATTAACATAAGATTAAAAGGAAATTTATTAGATCAAAGCTGTATACATTATGTCATATCTAAGGAGTGTTTCATGTAGTCACAAATGGTATAATATTTTATGTTGTTAGATCTTTCTTGAATGCAATATCACTGATATGCTTGTGAATAAACAACGATAAACTGTGAATTAAATGGACAAAATGCGTAATGAGTACAAAATCAGGTTAAGAAAACTATTGGTAACATTATATTTGTATGTTTGGCAACTTTATCGGCCGATGCTAATATATGATCTAAACATTATTGACTGATTTTCTTCATGATCACATATAACGAAGCTACTGTATGCATTCATCTACTTACATACAGTGCTCATTAAATGATGTCTGTTTGTTTCAGGGTGTCAGTGTACAGGTTACGTAGTAAGTATAAAACTCAGATTATTGTTGGAATTATTGTAAATAATGTGCCGGTCAGTTCCATATTTATATGGAAATCAGAGGTTTATTGAGTCCATTTTCAATGGTCTTCTGCTTTACTTTCTAAAAATATTAGCACAAAAATAAACTTTAATTCTAACGTGTTATTGCTTGTTTTTATCTTCTCAACTCGTTCTCCGTGTTCATCGAGTAGTTCTAAGTTGGTTGTGGATAAAAAGACAGACGAGTTTCTTAATTACTTTTTGAAAAGCTGTCTGTTACCTTCAAATCATATTTAAGTCTATTGCGTGTCTGTGTTCGAAGGGGGACATTAATTATAAAATTAGCTTCCAAGTCATTTGCGATGTTCAGAAATGTAGTAGTCAGCTGAGAATATCTGTACATAGATTTACACTTTTAAATCCAACCAGTATTATACATCATGTAATTTGTAGCGTAAATAAAACAGAAAACCTGAAAATCTAGAGATCTTTTGTGGATATGAAATATTGTTTTCATATAAATTCACAGCTTAGTCAAAGTATACTTCAAAGTAACCAAGTACCTCGTCATTAAAAAACTGTTTAGCAAATATATTTTAAGTAGTGAGTACCAAAGTAATGAAGTTTGCAGATTATTATTTGTTTGTAAAATAAGCTTAACTGCCTTGATCTACTTCAGTTTTTCCTCATTTAATGAAACTAAACAGACAGATTTCAAATATTTCACTATTGTTAATCTTATTTACAAACAAAATATCTGCTAAGTTTAGAGCGTAAACAATCTTTAGCGTTTGTTAAGACAAATTAACAATTTTATAGTGAAAGTAAATTTAACTAAATTTCTTATTTATATTTTTTAATACAATTTGCATAGCCGAGAGTCACTGTAATGTTTGATAAATTTTTATTAAGTAAATTATAGTGAATAATTTTAGTCATCCATTTGTTCCTTCAGAATATGTGTAGATTTATTTAAGGTTTCATTTTAATTGCTAACGTTCTGTAGATATATATCTATCAACTGGTTGATTGGTCTGCGCTACACAAACATGTTCATATGAGGCTTTTATAGATAGTTTCAAACACTTGAAATAAAATCATCGGTGAAAATTGCATTTTATATATAGCATCCCCGTACTCAATGAGAAAATGACAAAGAATGGTAGGAACAATTGACCTAGTGGTTATTTTAAACTCCCTCAACAGATTCAACCACTTATACGAAGAAATTGATCAAATGTTATTTTAAAAGCAGAAGCACTCAACTAACTGCTGGGTAATAATAAAAAATGCAGATGTAAACAACGATTAATATGTCGTTATACTCTTCAACATATCCGCGTTGCATTATACTTTGTGTTTTAAAAATAGAGCATCATCAAAATGACCATACTTCAGTCCTCTTTTGATTTTACATTTTTACCTGAAAATAAATACTTCTTGCTTGTAAATGGCGATATGATGTCTAACTGAGGATCTTAAGAAAATCAAAGAAGCTGTAAATTTTTTAAACTATAAGAAGTCATACTACAGTATATCGTGTGTCATTTGATTGAGAGTAATTAAATTAAAATATCGACGACAGTAAAGTGTTTACAAGCCTATGAAAATGTTTGCTTCTTTTGGCTATCATTTTGACTACTTAACAGAAATCTTTCTTTATATAACTGTAGCAGATTAGAATTTCAGTTAGTCATATTGACTCCTTTTAATACCTGCTTATTTAGTTTTGCAAAATCTTATACAGTGTAGATCCTGTCAGTACAATCCATACAAATAATCAAATGGGTGAATAATAATATGCCTTTTTCAAACTCTGAAAATTGTTTATTAGACGATCTTACAGAAATAAAGCAGCAGTCATAGGTCATTTTTCTTTAAAATCTTACACAGTCTTAACCAACTACATCTTTTATTCCACATAAGCAAAGAGATTTTAACAACATTTATCTAGTATTCTCTTTACAAACATATTAACATAATTTAGCACCACAATACTTTTCAAACAAAAGCCAATAGTTCCTTTCTTGTGCTATCAAATAACCAAGATATCAAGAACGCTTTTTGACTCCTAGCATATGTCTAACATCCAGAAAATTTTATCCCTATAAGTGTGTATACTGAATTATTAAGTCTGTTATCTCTGATCAGGAGAGTGAAATATGGCAGTGTAAGCCAGTATAAGGTAGATCAGTAAACACTTGACTTCATCAGTTTCGTAATTAAAAACAACTAATGACTAAAACTCATGTCTCCATAACAGTGGTGAGTGTTATATTAAGAAACGCCGTAAAATAAAGAGTACATATATTTGCGTCAAGAATATGGTTTTAATCTTAGCACCTTATATGTATATAAAATGCGTAATCATTAAAAATCGTTTTTTATCCAAGTGATTGTCAACAATGGATATCTTGTTCACATACTGGAATTCCAGGAGGTTAGGTCAGACTTACAACATATGAATATGAAGTTTAAAGCATCATTTTTATTGCACCTAATCGAATTTCGCTAATCAAGTACGTTATGCAAATTTCATTTAAGTAGGAATATTTAGTTAACTAAATAGACAATGATTACTAAGAGGATCTTGGTGTTTGGCCATAGGCTGCCATCGAACTTAGTTTAGTATAAATAATAACATCAGTACTAATTGATTTTATCCATAAAACTATAGTAGTGACAAATTCGGCCAACTTGGTTGACCAACATCTCGTTTAATGGAGGTTATGCGATAATGATAATTAATTGTCTAATGTAATTATTGTATCCATAACTTTAATTAGTGAACAACTGACTGAACGTGGCAAACTAATGTCTTCATTAAACACATGAATGTTATTACATAATAAAAGAAATAGTTATATTTTGTAAGGTATATTACTACTACAACAGAAGATAATCTCCAGGGTATAGTGATTGTAAAAACACAAAAATGCTTTCTACCATTCCATTGACATTTAATTACATTCTGTGTCTGGCTACAAAAAATAAAGGATTAAAAGAATGCTTAATATTTTCTCTGTCAAATATTTTCAAATTGAAGATATAAATGACTAACAGAAAGTATGAGACAATTACATGAGGTAGAGAAAAATTTCATGTGAACAGTTAGTCTAATATAAATGGTCAACGTAGATTTTTAACAAACATTCATTAAAAAATAATCGACGTTGAAAATTTGGCTACTTTACATAGATAAACAGAATTTTACCATTTCAGCTTTGTTTAAACAAATAAAAAAGTTAATGGGTTTTGGAATATAACATACTACTTAGAATACAAAAGTATCTTGTTTGTTAAAATGTTTTTTCTGAAAGTAGGTGATGATTTGAAACTAGAATTTGAACCTTAGAATTCTTTCCGGTTTTTAGCGGTTCATCAGTTGAAATTATATTGTGATATTGATCATCCTTTTTTACACTAATATTCGGTGATCAAAACGTGGTACAGCGGTAAATACTAATGAAACGGATTTTATAGATTGTCAATTCGTTAATCAACTCACCACACATCGGTCAGTATAACTGACAATACAGCATTCTTCCGAGTAGTTTCTACATTAGAATATTGTAAAACAAGAAAGTGTCGTACTATAGTCAAATATTTCATTAATAGGAAAGTTCAGTAACTGTTCACATACCATACAAATATACAGAATAATCTCAATAGGAAAAGTTCGTTTGTGAATTTTACGAATGTAGTTAAATAATAAGAAAATGAACTAATCAACCTTCTCTTCAACGTATAAAATATTATTTTCAGCAATGAAATTCACAACTTGTAGAATTATCCACATTCTTCATTGGCTGGCAAATAATTAGGTGAATGAGGTTGAAATGAAGTTAAGACGTGTTGTATAATGCGAATTTTATAAGTTATTATTCAGTCTTTAAAAATACCTCATTATCTGATATTATGACTGACATTTAAACAACCTTAAAAATGTAAACTATCAACAAATTTAACACTAACCATACAATCATATACAATCAAATTCAGTGTATTTACTTATCAAGATGATATTTAATCAAGTTCAAAAGTTTAACAGTAAATCTAGTGAACCATTCATGTACTAATAATAATAACAATAATAATAATGAATATTACATATAGATTACAATGATTTGTTTGATTGCCTTTCCATTAATTATGAAGTAACTTAATCTCCAGTATGATAAAAAATAGTTACAGTATTATTAAATGTTATTTTTAAAGGGAAATAAAGGACAACTGTTACATAACATGCACGATCTTTTATTAAATATTGCTGTGCATTTATTTCACCTGTTAGCTGACTACAGTGAGAGATACAATACTGAAAAGAATGATTCTCCATAACAACTTTGTGAGTAATATTTTGAATTAAGACTGAGAGATTCGAGTCTAAAAGTGTTTATTTGACCGATAAATTAGGTCTATAACATAATAATACAGGTTTTACGGCTGCATTCTATCAGTTTGGATATGCTCACCAGCACTCACTCATGAAGCAACATTCAGGAAACACCAGTTTCACAAATGTTAAAATCCATGACTTACTATTATTATTACTCTTATATTTGTACGTTATTTCAATCAAAATACAGATATACTTTGAATTTAGTATACTATCAACGAGTTTTCTCTAATCTTTACCTTCAGACGTATGCAGTTGATATTTGGCTAGTTATTTATTACACATTTATACTATCATCTTTGGAATGTGTAACATATTAATAAATTTAATTACTCTTTTCTCAAAAAACTACATTGGCAACCTTGGTTAGATAATTTTTAGCTTCTAACATAAGTATTTCGCACTCTAATGGTTCTATTAATCGTGAATCAGAATCAGACTATTATCTCTGTAAATTACTTGATACAACCTTACTGATAATTACTGAAATTGGCATATTTTCCGGGTATTGGTTAGTGCGTGAATGAACGCTTATTTGAAAGAAATCAGAGAATTTCAATAGTCACATAATTAATATCATAAATAACTAGTTGATTTCGACTGCTTTCTAGTATTTTAATGCACTACTGAATTTGTTTTGTTTACACCATAAGTTACTAAAAAATGGAAGGAATTATAAAATAAACTCAACCCATCCACATTAATTTCCTAACACAGTAATTAGTTGATTTCTGGGGAATAGACATTTCCTCAGAATTTCATAAAGTTGAATTTTATGTCAGAAATTGTAAAGACGCATTATTGTTTGGATAAAAATAACAAACATTCGAAGTTTATTGCTACCTCAGTTTTTATTATTGTAGATTGAAAGGACTGGAGAGAGTATTTAGAATAGACAATTTTTGGTTTGACTAATAAATTATGATAGGTTATTTAATTAGAAGAAACCGTTTCTGTGGCAGACTTTTATAATATAAGATGTCTTTCTAGTAACTTATTTGAAAATGTATGAAACCTGATCTTATACCTGAAGTGAAATTACTTATAGATTAGTTTTTATTAAGATGAATGAATTATCTTAATTATTCGAAATTATGAAGACAGCATTCACAAATAACTACTGAAATCGATGCTGATTTATCATTTCTTTCAGATGAATGTTTTTCAATTAGTACTTGAAATTGTTAGTAAATATGCACCCTAATGATAAATCCTTAGTACTTCTATCAGCTTGTTTATTTTTAAATTACCACTTATAGATAACAAAGAGATGTTCATATTTTATCTTAGCTGAATTTCATACACATGAATAATGAAAGAGAAATTTCTGATGATTGCTAATTAGTTCTTTGATCTTCTCTGGAATAAATCTATTTCAAAGACGATAGGGTTTAAATTGCCACTATAAATGACATTTTTAATAATTCATTGTAATTTATAATAACACATGAAGATTTAAGCATCTATTCATTAAAATAATCTGCCTGTCATAAAATGACATGACTATCCACTGTAGCTAGATCTAACTGGTTTTTGGTCGCCTATTCAATGATGTCAGCTAACAACTTTCTAAATAAGTAGTTTTAGAGCTTACTTAGATGTTGATATTAATACTACGAATTTACTATTATTAAAGGATTGCTTATTGGTTTATCCTATTCAGTTTAACCACTGGAAGAAAAGAGCTAGGTAAAGTAATATCATAAGTGTATGTTTATTTACATGCTTCATTAATATATTTTCACAAATGGAAATACTTTCTGTTTTCTGATTCATTTCATACAGGTGCAGTTTATTAAAAGCGGATATTGGTAGTCCGAATAGTAAACAATTTTCAATAAGAATTCTGATACAGGTTTGACACATGTGTTTGTCAATTTACAAGCCTATTACTCGTATACTATGCTACTTATATACTACTTCTTTCTACTGTTTTCGCATAGCTGCCGTTATGCATTCATTTCAAAAGTAGTAAGAAAAAGTAAGACATAAGAGATTGTTATTACTTTCTAGATTATAACTTCTTTAGTCTAATATTATGTATAAGAAATAAATCGGCTTTCAATGTCAAAATAATTGCAATCTATGTATGTCTTAATGTTTATTATTCTTTTGTTATGTGTATCGTCATTTATCTGTGTGCATGTATCCGTGTTTATTTGCTGCTATTACTTGATGAATCATGCAACCGGGATGATCCGAACTAATTTTGAACGTTAAATGTTACTCCCTTAGTTTTGCCGGATATAAAATATCATTCTTGCGGCCCAAGATGATCTACTTGTAATAGATATCTACTAAGTGTATTTGAATAATAGACGTTTAATACTTAGTCAGTAGTGTATCTTTGTATTCTATTTGAATATGATCATTAAAGATCATTTCATTAATATCTTTACTGTACTGTTGTAAAGTTTATATGACACTCAGTTATAATTAATAACAGCTGATTAGTGAATAGCATCAAAAGGAAATTTCTAGAGGTCAAATGTTAACATATAACCGGTAGAGTTCAGGCAAGTCAGGTATAAGCCACTTACATATCGAAAGAATTGTGTTTGGTCACGCATTATATATCGGAAATTTCCTGAAGTCAGAAGTATCAGCCGTTGGATCCCGGATCAAAAGTTCAACATTAATAGGTTAGTCGTGATAAGCGAAAGATTTGGTCCCGATTCCCTGGTTTGGTAGGAGATTCACAATACTGAAAGTTTCATACTTGAACGAAACAGCTATCCAGTGCTTATTGATTCTCAATGGTCATCCAACCTGGGTCATTTTATGTGGTCAAATTAAAATTTAGCAATCTCTGAAACACCTAACAGTATTCTCAGTCACTTACAAACATGTACTCTTTCTTGCTAATAAACGAAGAGACAGTAAAAACTTTTATTTGAACATTCTTCAGTGAAATACTTGGTTGGGTAGGCAACAATACAGACTAACAATTTAACGAAGTATTTGGTCGAAATCAGAGAACTGTTATTCTCATTATACAATTATTCGTTTCACTCACTTCATTATGTTAAAGGATAACAGTGAATAAATATTGGCTGCAGTGTTATCCGAATTAAGATTTGTGACATATGCCTAACAATTATTATTGACAATAAAAAGATTATCTAAATTGTGAATACTAAGAAATAGTTTATAATTTTCTAATACATAAATACATAAAGTATTATGTAATTCAAAAAAAACTAAAAAGTTTCTTGGTGAAATATAATACAATTCACAGGAACAATTAAATGAAACCAAACAATTTGTGAAATATGAATTTGAATTTCAGTAATGTTTATGATCCTTTTTCCTGATTCCGTTTGATTGTATAATAGATTGCCTTTATACATTATGAATAAATAAACTTGATTTATACATCGGTATGTAAATATATAAGAGGATTATTCAATTTCACTTTCATTATACACAGAATATTTTATTCCAGTTAACATGATATTTGAAAAATACATGTAACTTTAACTAGTAAAATTTGTATTTGACTAAATTAACTGACAAAACGCCTACAATAATAATTTTTAATTTTATTACTTAGCCTACACTTAAAGTACTATTGTCTAAATATATTGTTTTTGTATATCATTTGATTGTTACTTGTTGGTATGTGTCATGAAAAAAACTACCTGACCTAATTGTGTTAAAAATTCAGACAAAATGTTGTTTTAAATTAACATTGAATTATGATCAATTATTATATTACTATAAGGAATTGAATAACATTTCATAGGAACATATCAAATGATTGAATTTACTACATTAATACTTTCAAATAGAAATAGAATAATCAGTGAATAAAAATAAAATGAATTCATTAGTTTCATAAGATTGTCATCAGATGATGATCAATCCTCTGAGGTGGTCAATTTGTTTGCAATGCTTTTATTGCCGTTCTAGTTAACATCTTTAAAGTTTACTTTAAGTGGAAGTGAAAATTTTGATCGCTACATAGGTGTTTGGTGAGATTTTTTGATGATTATGTAGTATCCATCTTCTGCTAGTTTTGGCTTGTCATAGTGTGGATTTTTAACTTCCTCAAGATAAGTTAATAAATGTCATCTATATCGATATGTCCAATGATTGTTAATGGATTTGAGTGTTATACTACTAGTAATTTTTTCCATCCATAAATTCAATTTTATTGTCCACTCAAACTAGTGTTAACAGTTACCTACACTAATTACCATGAATGAAAGCATATACTGTCTTCTGATTGCTAACTGGTGTATATAATTCGCAAATGCTAGAATGGTCCAGTTTATCTAATATAGTGCATTTCACAGTTAATACAATTTATTTTATTGAAAATGACTTATTTGTCCTCCTTTTTTGTTGAATCTTTCTGTGTAAATACGATTGAATACCGTGACCATGTTGATTTGTGAGTAATGTTGATCTCAAGAGGTTTTAAAATTCTCTTAATGATTTTCAAAGTGTTCCTTATGTACAATGCAACGATCTGGCTTCTCGTACTAGTAAACGATACTTTCGTGGTGCTTTTACTTGATTTACATTTGAAATCGTAATATGGAACATAGATCCGTGAATTTTATCATAGCGGACAGACGGCAACAAACTAACACAGAAACTGCCATTCCTACACAAGGTGATACAAACAGAAATCTTTAGTAGTGTGCATCAACGACCCAACCCAAGAAATCAGACCAGTTCATGATATTAATTTCAAAAATCTCCACATCATCCAATTACAGCAATAAATTGTTTAAGCAGCTGTTTATTAATAATCTGAGTATATGAAAATTATGGATGAGAAAACTAAGTGCAGGTAAATTACTGTCCTATTTCCGTCAGCATTAACTCAATGCATAACTGATTTTAATCACTAGCAGTGAATTAATTGAATTTTATCAGATGAATGTTGATATAAAACACAACTATAATAGAATTTATTTTTCTAATTTTGTATAAAATTTCAGTAATCTAGTACTTTATTATTGAACAGTGTCTGTTAAATATGTGCGTTTAGAATGGAATATTTACATTTCTTTATCATAGAATTGTGATTAAATGATATGCAAAATGTATTTTCCTCTTCTTGAATTTATTGGAATAACCAAGAAAACTTCATTTATTTCATTATTACACTCTGCATAAAATTGAATAGGTCAAACTTAGCGAAATTATAACCCGTTTATTACTTCAAATGATATAAAATACTGGTATATTGTACAAAAAATATTTACTATTACTAAATCATATCAGTTGAAATATCAATTTATGATGTGGAGAAAAAACCACTTAGAAACATAAACTAACGTTAATATCTATCAATGTAAAAAGATAAAGATGATATTTTACAAGCCGATCTAATATTTCTGACATTTTCAAAAATATAATTCCATATCTGTTAATGTTAAACATGTATACATATATGTATACATGTATATATATATATAGATCTGTATATCTATATATATACAATCGTATAAACGCAACATAGGTTAGGCGCAATAAATCTAATTAATCAGTTTTTGACGAAACAGAACAACAAAAGATTTGTACATTAATTTATTAAATCATCTTTAATATTTCATATACATGATAATGTAAATAGTTATTTGTATTTAATCAGATTTTAATTATTTATAAATTTCTAGTTTGTGCATAACATCTATTTTCTATTATCAGACAGCCTTTTCATGACTTATGCAATCTCTTGTATATAGCAATTAGATGAATAGTTGTACAAAGCTAAGATTATATAATCTTAATAGGTAATAGTTGTTAACATGATTTATTCTCATTTTAAGAATCTACTTATTAACAAATATTCGGTACAGAAGTAAATACATAATCAAACATAAACTTTAAGTGAAATTTTACTTGTCTAAATGACAAATTTTTAAAACAAGAATAATAAAAATGTTGTACGTACTAATTAGAATAAACTGCAAACAGCTGACGAAAAGCCACGAACTGCAAGTAATTATCATTAGTCTTTATTTAGTGTTAAAAAAGGTGAATAGTATATTTGTATGATATGACGCCGTAAAGACTCACGTCATAAACATTTACTTCTGAAATATTAACGAGCAAACTATACTAAACAACCATACTAAATGACGACTTGTAACATGTTATCAACCAATGGATTTCTGAATATTTATCATTTATATCAATAAAAGGAAGCATCTACAAGGTTCACTAAGGAAATACCAAAGTTTCTTGGGATTTGATCAAGAAGTAGTCTTTAGAGCTGAATTTCGTTAGAGATTATCAGACATTCGACACGAAATGTATATAAGATTCGCATTAGACTTAATCAATAGACTACCCACCTCTATTCTATTCAAATTCCCAATGGCCTCAGCATTTAGAAGGTTAGAACTTGACTTTTCTTTTTAAAAATAATATTTGGTAAACTTCCAACTGCTTTGATAGCAACAATATTAACATTTGCTTTACACCTTTTACAAAATTATCATCATTACTCGATAATTTTAATTGCATGTTTATTCTTACGTTATTACCTATTATGACCGTCTTGTCATATTATGCAACATAGTACTATAATTATCGCCACAAATATTTATCAAATCACTTCTAAAATGCTAAGTCTTCATCTTAAGCTAATCTCGTCTACAACTTCTCTTTGATTCAAGTGATAGGCCGATTGTAACTATTGTAAACTTATTCACTTATATGTAACTGATGAGAATGTACAACATGAATTACGTTCATATCATTCCGTGAATTTTGTCATTTGTAGATTATTTTAGTGTGTAAAGGAAGACAAATTTGTGAAAATACCGGAATTCACTTAGAAGCACGGTAAATTTTGATATACTTTCTACTATGTCTATCGCATGAAGAAACAAGAGATTAATGCAATACAATGCAAGCATGAATTGCGAAATGATTGTGGCAGCTGAAAACGTATCACAAGTTTATGTGTGTGATGCAGGCCGACAGAAAAAATACGTTTACATATTAGGCAGACGTTTTCTTTAGTATTGCTCAACTGGATCAAAACATTAGTTATTGTAACATAATTTACAATATAGAATAGTTATTATTACCACTGTTACTATGAATGTTCTATAAATAACGTGATCTGACTAATAAGCATAGTTTCAGTAAATTTTCAGTTATACTGTTTAACATTGAGCTACTGTTGTTTTATAAGGTTTCCCAGAAAAATCGGGCTATGTAAGAAATGTTGAAAGGAACAATAGAAATCTTGAATTATTGGTTATAAACAAAATATGGCACAGTAAGGTAAAATATCGCATTCCATTCTAAGATTGTCACCATGGTTTCATTATGATGTCAATTTGCCGAGTGGACCATTAAGGATAGAACAACCGCTTAGTGGTTTGTCCAATATCTGTTTTTAGTTAAACCTATTTTCTAAATAAGGTATTACCATAATTATGAAATGGTTAATGTATATTGGAAGTTCCAGTTGATTTATCGTTAAATTTATTTCAGTTTATCAGATTGTTCATAGTAAACCGTGAACCAACATGTCAACTAGGTTTTATTTAGCCATAATGTTTGAGAAGAACTAAGTCATACTTTGAGCTTTATGAATATCGACAAAATTATTCATTTATTAATAATATGATTTTTCGATGCATGTTATACTACATCGTCATAAAACAGAATGTGATATTTCAAAAAATTGCAAACCTTTCCCTCCAATTCCATATATTTGTTGAGCCGTTGGCCAGTTAAAACGAAATTTTCCTTAAGGTTTCATTGAAACACTAAATTCCTAAAAATAAAGTTCCTTCTCTTACACATCTATTGTTTTAATTTAGAAAATCTTGTTATTTTCTTAATAATCAGTTTTCTGAGTAATGCAAATACTGAAAGTGCTCTCAGTTTTAAAGATGAGTTGTCTGATATTACTGTCTTTCTATGTTATTAGGAACTTAGATCTTTATCACCTTACTGTTAAGTAATATATAGCATTAAAAAATATTTTATTGTTTTATATTTGATTAATTATACTTTGTTGATACGTTTTTTTATATAACTCCAACTTGTGAAAGAGCATTAACAATAGTAATGGATATCTAGTGCACCATTTTATAGAGGCAACAAAACTGATCTAGAAAAGTTAATTTTTTTTTCAGCTCTTAGTCAAATTAAGCTAACTAATCATCAAATGAGAAATTACTTGGCTATATGCTTCGACCGTAAATTGTGGTGATTTCCAATTGTTAGCTGATGTAAGCCTAGACAATCATTCGATTTGTATATACTTTGAGCCTTGGTGTTTTCATAAGCATTGCACTGTGTTATAATTCATGTATCTCCTCTTCTAATGTGTGAGTATTTGTATGCCAGTCTACACATTTTTTTAATGCATTTCTCCGGTGTAGTATGCTTATCTGATCTTCTTATGCCTTACATATCAATGGCTGTTCGATTCTCATTCTCCTAACTTATTCATATTAATGGTATTGGTATTTTGATAAGATATAATATATATTTTTGGTCAAACCACTTGCTAGCTTGTTCATGCTTATACTACTAAATAATACAATACAATACTATTAATACTACTGATTAGTTCTTTTTGCACTACTCAATTACTGTAATTCGGAATACTAGATTCTAAGTACAATTAATATCATTAATGACAATTCGTAAATCTCCACATTGTGACAGAATGTGTCAACTTGTCTTATATTACATTTTGGTTGAATAACTATCATTGGACCAGCTACCGATCAAGATCTAGTATGAGATACAATCTATTATTCATCCTACCTTCCATATCACTGCATTATGTAAAATATATATTTGATCAAGGTTTCCGTAACATGATAAGTAGAAATACTTAACACAACATTGTTTTTTTGAAATATAATTCAGAGCATTTTTTAAAAATACCACTGAACTTTCCAGAATATCCCAAATTATTTTAACTAATATGTTGGACATTATAAATTACATATTAACAATTTTTTCACTGTATAATTTATATGTTTTTGTCATTGCATAGACCACGTATGTGATATCGAAAATGATTCCTCATAATTTGCCAAGAAATACAATGTGGTAACTCATAGTATATTTTTTAGCTTACAATAAATTATCAACTTTTAGTCATCTGGAAAGCTATTTCATACATCAGCAAAAAAATATAACATTATCTCTCATCAGGCTTGTTAGTCATGTTACAACATCGTACTGATTCGGTTTTCAAGATTGATAATAGTATTTTTGATAGCTTCATTAGTAATTGAAAGTTCGTACCTTCTTAGTAGCCACAAAATTCAAATAGTATCAGTGCGTAATTCTGTAGCTCATTGTTTTATTTACTCAAGTTGACTACTTTATTTCAAATGACCGTGTTTATGAGACCTTTGGTTTCTTGTTACGTTTAATATTTCTACTTACGCAAGCACAATAACTTTGAGCTTTGAAATAATGTTTAGACTATATCCGCCTACCCTTTCTACACCAAAGAAATTGAAGTTTAAAATATAATACAAAGACAAAGGTAAAAGCAGAGTTGCAACTATTAAACATGTAAGTAAAATAAAAAGAGATTAGATTTATGCCATGATGATTGATTTTGTGACATATCGCTAGAAGACTACGACTTATGAGTTCTATTACTTTAAAGAGCCTAAGCAGATTATTACGTTAATATAATAATGAAACGAGCAATCATTGACTCTATCGTATGTATCTGGATTTGCTCACGTTAATAACACTGCGATCAGTGTTGTCATTGGTAAATGATAGTCATTTAACTTTACAGCATTTGATCCATTTTTCATAACAAGCATGACTTCTTTTAAATCTAATACTTGATCTCAGTATCAGTTACCTGTATTTTCTACAGAATACACAAGACATTATAAAGATATCTATGGTTGAGCCCACGCAACCTAAACACCTCTTTAGCCGTTTATTTAATATTATCACAGTGTTGAATCAAGCAAATTGATGTAAAATTAAATGATATTCTGATAATCTGGATCTATAAGTATTTTTGTTTGAATACATCTGCGTCTGGAACTTGCAGTAATTCTCTTAGTGTAACCAGTTTGCTTATTAATTAATTACCTCTGTTTTTCATATAGTCAGGCAAGACGTCAGTTAAAACTAGTGATGAAATCTAATTAAACATCTGACAGATTTAAACGGAAAACCGAAAGTCAAGTGATTTTTGCTCAAGAAAGCTTGATTGTGTACCACGCTTAGCTAAACTAGGTCACATTCATATGTTATACCTACAAAAAGTTTCGCAAAATGGATTAATCGAAGAAACGTTAAAATTAGACAAGTGATTTGCTCAGTAAATCTATAATACTATGAATATTTTTGGTGGATACTGTATACTAGCGATATCTGAAATGATTACTATTCAGAATTTCTTACACGACACTGATTTTTGAAAAGTAAATTTAGTTTCATAATATATTTGTTTGAAATTCCTTTAGCCATCAGGTTTCGGATACAAGATATCTTGACTAAACCAAATAAATCTTGGTTTCATTTGTGTAATAGAGTTACAGTAGGGGAGTCTAAAACTATTCCTAAATTCTATTATTTTGCGAAATAGAAGTGTTATATTTGCACACTTCAACACTAGCTGGAAATCCGTCCGATCTTCATAGGTTCGATTATCTGAATAATTGAAGCTCTAACTATGTCAGTGGATCCCTACATAATTTAAGTTATGCCAGTCACATGAACCGTTAACCTTTCTTATGTACTGAAATGATCGAAATGAGTCAGCTAGAACTTGATGTTATCTAGATTACAATTATTGGCATTTAGTGGTAGACAATTTTAAAAGCTTACTATTAGCCACCATAATTACTATTCATAGTTGAATTTATTACATCCTTTATAAACTCGGTAGAATCTGAAGAATCAATATCAATACTGATGAATCTAATTCTGTTATCATATATCACGTAAGCAGTTTCAAACTTATGTATATACTCAGTATTCATTTAATGCTGTTCTCCATTTAAAAGTATCAAATTATCTATACATAGACATTTATACATGTAATCTGACAGTTAACCAATTAGAAATTAATAAATACATTCATTACTTATATTCACAGCATATATGGTATATTTGAATACTGTTAATGAAATGAAATAATGTTGTTAACAGATGGAAGAAATGATGAAATCTTACTACATATGTAATTTGATTGTTTTTCTTAGAAATGAAAATTTTTTATAAATTTTCACTTTCAATAACCATTTTACATTCTTACTAATCCGACATAAAAAATAGGTTTGGTTTAATTTTCTTATAGAAGCTACTAACGATAAGTTATGAGATGTAAATAAAATTTTGCATACATTCAATAGAACTGTTCAAATATGTTTCTGACATTTATCCACTAAAAAAGAAGATATAAGAGCATGCAATTCGTAATGCTACAAGTATGAATCAAGTTGAATTGTAGCTGTCAAGTGAAATCTAGGAAGCACGTATCGTTTATCAACTGAAAGTATCTACTTCTAAATATTCATTTGTACACCAGAACTCAAATTCAGTCCGTCAGATAATATTTACATATCCGTTGCCCGGAGTCAGTAGCCTAGAGCTTAAGGTAGTAATGTTTAATTCGAAATGGACTGAGTTCGAGTCATAGTATGGTCATCCACACTGGAACGTTGGTACATCCAGCTGACAAGTCCATAAAAAGCGTAACATACTTTCTAGGCCACACTTGCTAGCCACAATTTAACTTACTTCATACTTGTAAACTACTGCTGTATCGAGGTAATTAGCTAACGACGTATATTTGGTAATAGAGGATGATCAACTTCAGTTCATAATAAATTAACAGAAAGATACAATTGCTTTCAGATTATATATATGTAATATATATATATATATATATGTAATATATATGTAATACATCTCATTTATATAAGTATCTGATAAAGTAAATTTTCACAGAACTAAAAAACCCAAAGTGCCAAAGTGTATTTGGCGAAGGTAAGTTTCTTTCAGATATTATCTACATTTGCCATACAATCGTAATTTTTGGTTAGATTTTAAAAATAATAGTCTCTTATAAAATCGAAAAGTATGTTTAGTTGTTATACGAATTAGTCATAACTGTGTAACAAGTTAGTTTTAAACGTGCAATAAACAAAAGCAGAGCTGTATTGCATCAAAGTTTTCTGGTTGCAATTATGATGATGTTATGTAACAAAGAAAAGGCTTCTGGGAAAGGTTGAGAATATGAAGATTATTTATGACGATGCATAGTTGAGTGCAAAAGGACATTAAAATAATTTTTATGGTTTGTTATAGATTAGTCTAGGTTGATTACAAGTAAAAACTATGAGACACTGGACAACTGATTAGTCAATGTATGGGACTCCTGAATATCTTGCACCAAAGTATATGTCAGGGGACTGAACCCAAGACTTTCGGGAATCGTGACGAAAGGTTAATTATCAGTAAGGCAGGATAGGCTTTCAGTAGTGGAATTACTACTTTGTTCGTTTTACGATACAGAGTGAAGACCAATCTATATCGTTGATGATAGTCGTCTCGTTCCGGAATAATCTAAACTTGGCCAGTCACAACTCCATGATTTTTACTTTCAAACAATTTTGCTGCAATGCCACTTTGTTTTTGTTTATTTTAATTGTATAACCGATTTGTGATACTAATTTGACTAATCTGTTTCGTGAGGCAACACAGCTCTTTTTACTAATTTACTAATCTAAGTAGGATTTCACTAAAGGTTCCGAATGTACAGCTACTGTAAATGACGCCCTGAAGAAGAAACTTACCTTTTCTGAATACTTTTGTTTTTGTGCATAATTTAAGAACGTGCATACCACAATTCTTGTCGAATAAGATGTCAGGTTTGCAGGAAATATGAACTAATTTACAGATTTATATAAATGCTTCCTTACACATGTTTGAAGTGTACACAACACAAATATGCATAAATTAATAATAACTTTTAATAACTAATCACGAGTGTATGCAAACGAAATTTCATTTAGAATATAGTCAGCCTTAGTAAACTGTAGTTACACCGGAAAATCAATGTAAGGTGTAAATGCTTAAGTTATTTTTGTTTTCGTGATTTCCACGGTTGATAAGTCACCATAAAAAGAACACAAAAACAATCCACTTCATTAATCTTGATAATATGAACGTAACTTGTATGTGATCAACGCAAACCCACCTAACATTGCTCATTTTTGTGAACTATTTCAGACTATTATTTCATTACTAGGCAATATTAAGTGAGAGAAAGGGTCAAATGATGGTACCTATTAAAATTATTGCAGAGGGTTGCTACCAATTCGATCGCCTACTTAATACTTGTATAACTTAGTCCTAAGTTTTTGCGTGTTTGTGTAGCTTAAAATTACCACAACCAGTTGTGTGACAAGAAAACTAAGAGGTACTCTAACTATTAGTTTTGCTGACTGATCGCATAATGAATAATAGATACTCAGGTTTTCGTGAATGTGGTAATACTGAATTTGAAATTATAGTGCATGAAGAATTGAATACAGAATCTGAGGACAAATCCTACTCAAGTTCTATAATAAATTTTGAACTGTAATACTATATACCGTAAAAGAGTAGGGCGCTTATCAACATTCTTGAAGTCAAATGCACATAACAACGGTGTAAATTTACCGTCGGTTGAATGTTTTTTATCAATCGTCAAAGTTCCTAACAACATTAAGGACAGAACAAAATGTTTAATGATTTAGTCATGTTTTGCTTTTAAAAGCATTTACTAAAATTTGTATACGTGGTTTCAAATTTCTAACTGCCTTTAACACTGACCCTAATTGTCACTTTATACACTATCTGATCGCACTCACAGTTTTGCCATTTTGTGAGTTAATAATCATATCTTATATCGCTAATCCTCAAATGGCATGTATCAATGCCTGTGATGCTCATAATTCTATTTACAGTTGATGGTAGTAAACAATGTGACTCACATTACATTCAATAATTTGAAGATTTCTTAACATTACCAATTAGATTCCAACAAATCGGAGTATACTTAGGAGGTTTTATTAGCTAGCAACTAGCTTTCTAATAAACATTTTAAACAATACTCCACATATTCTACTTACTACCTAGTTTTCATTCTAAAAAAAGCTATTTGTAGTTTTAAAACACCGTAAGTAAACAAATGTGGTTTATTCAGTTTCAGTGTGTATCCTTTTCCTAGTAACGAATATTTACTTAAACTAGTAAAAGTAAACAAGTATATTAGGTCACCGATTGTAACACAATAAATCAAATAGACTATTGACTAATACATGCATTCAATTTGTCTTTGGACATGTTTTATGTTGTTGTGGCATTATAAAATCATAATGAGTATTGTAAACAATTGTGCTGTTAAATATTGTTAAACATAATTTTACAATTTTAAAAGTAATAAGTTGTTCAGATTAATCAATTACGATGGTTACGTTGAAACAATAAAGGGGATAATGTCATTGTTGTCTGTGCTTTTATCGTAAATTTTAAATGCTTTGAAAAGTGATTTACTTATTCATCATACAACCGAAATCTTTTTTGTATAGAATAGAGAAGAGACAACCTGGTGGCTTAAAATGATTGAAATGAGTGTTAAACTAGTCAAATATTTGAATTTGTTAGTTTATAATAGACGAAACTATTCCAGTGTACACCCAGTTCCTTATACTTAATAGGTAAAATTATTCAACAAACTATATCAACGTTATATACTGGAACATTTATAGACTTATTCATTCACTACTCGTTTTCTGTCTATCGACGTTGATAATGCAGTACAGTTTTAAGAAAAAAAGATAATTAAACATGATTCGATTTTTTTGCACAATGATTGTCAGACTCAAAAAAGTCGTTGTATGTTCTTTAACAAAATTTAAAACTAAAAATTTGAGATTTCATGTTATCTCAGAAATATAAGAGAACATTCATCGGAAACAAAAACAACTTTGATTACTGTCACAAATACATAGTGATAAGTGGTTTTAATTTATTCTACTTTATACTGATTTTACATTTCACAGAAAATTCAGTTGATCAATAATATCATTTTATTTTACCTAACTACTATTTATCTTTATTGTGTGCAATGAAGATATTTAAAAGTGTCATTAAAGGTGGCTGCAGTGTAAAAGAAAGCTGTTAGAATGGGTAATAATAATCAGTTAATATAGATTAAGTCCAGAAAATCTGTGGAGGAGGAAACACAGATTGATACCACAAAAGACACATGTAGAGTCCCATACTAGGACAAAACAGCTATCGGGTACTTCCTGGTTTTCATTAGTACTCTACCAGCATCTGTCTTTGACAAATTCAGTCAAAAAATCAAGTTTTAATATACAGTCAACTAAATTTAAACTACTATAAAAATCAGGTTTTTTTAACATAAGAGGTACACCATCAACTTTACAGCTGAACTCAGAATCCAATAAATCTGTCAATTAAAGATTGTTTTTCTAAAAGTAGATTTGAATAATTTTCAATATGAAAGAAAAAATCTACATATTAAATGAGATCAGTTATTTTTTTAAAATAGTAAAACTAATAGTTATCAGTGAATATATGCTAGACACTATGTGAGCATCTTATCCGATCTAATAAGCCCAGCAAACTGGAAATCAATCTCTCACAGAGTCTAAAATGTTACTTCCATAGATCAACGATAAAAAATAGTTATACTTTTTTTCAGTAACTCATTAACAGTTATACAAATTCCTTTATTTATAGTGATCGATTCAAAGATATTTTCTAGTGGTTAGTGCAGGGAAAATTATTAATTTGATAATTGCCTGCAACGCATTAAGTTTAACACAATAAGTTGATAAAATAACAAGCCAAACTAAATGAATTGGTGGTTTTGTGTAGAATAAGAAGACAGAAAGGTCATAAAGCACATATGTTAAGAAGAACAATTTCGGATAAGTGACACAACTAAATTAAAAAAAACAACTAAAATATTTTTTGTTCAGTTAGAAATATTCATCATAGCTTTATGAGGCATATGATTTAAAACCACAACATGTTCCTTATTGAATTATTTTCAGGACTATGTTTCATGAAGTTACATGTCACTAGATTCCATTATTCCTGAAATATTTTTAAAAAATTCATTATGAGTCGGCTTTAACCAGTTCTATATAGCACTATTTAGTATTACAGCAACGTTTCATAAACTCACAACTGATCTATTTTAGTCATTTATTTCAAGTTGCAACATCATAGTCCTTAAACATCTTTTGAAGACGTTGTCATTAATTTCATAGCACTTCCACTTGAAACGACCAGTCTGTTTAAAACAATGACGATCGAGGGCAGAATATTCTCAAATATTTTCAGCTCAAAAATTCAAGTCTGATAAATAGAGAGCTGAATAGTAGAAAAGCTGTTTATATTACATTAACTGTGACTAAACTAGCAATACCGTGTTTTCTAACGTCATTATACACATTGGTAGTAATATATCAGTAGTTAGTTTAAACTTATATGTCCGCTTAAAAACCTGATAGTGAAATTAGGTTCAATGAGATGTAAATCAACCTGTTAATGCTTCATAAATGTTTGAAGGTTAAAGGTGTCCATGCTTTTTACTTTGTTGAAATTTGTTGGCAAAGTGTACTGGTAGTGAACAGAAAATCGACGCTGTCGTATGATCGGATGTAGCCATACTTGATTTCATATTCAAAAATATATTACAACTTACCTACTGGCAAGTACCGACTTATAGAAATATGGTTTTCACTTTTATTTATTAATTATTTTTTTAAAGTACATAACCCCAGTCTTTGAATATAATCTAGTTCTATATTAGTGACAATAATCTAGTATTTGTTGTCAAGGAGTTTTGAGTTGATTCTTAGTAATCTGACTTGATTGGTAAATACATATGCATTAAGTCAGCATAATATAGTGCTAACCACGGGAAACTTCACTAAATATAAATGTATTATTTACGTAGCTTTTAAAAGAACAATTATTTTGGGCAAAGAAAAACACATTTCTGTTCGAATTTCGGTCAAAGCTTATTTTATTTATCTTTTCTTTATATTGTTAAGATCACAAATTTCTTTATATCTAGAAGACCGGCAAGTTATGTGAACTTATGTGTGGTAAAATAAGTGTTATAATATTCCTCCTTTCGCAGTATTGAGATTGTTTGGAGACAAAGCGTGTCTTTCAAGCCTTCCTTCTTATATAATGATGTAACTAATTCATAGTTTTATGCACCGTTTTAATGATTTTACTTTTTCTGTATTCTTTTTTTGTGATTAAACATAGATTACAATACCGATGCTGCCAACACCAAGGCAAGTCGCACCCTACTACCAGCCTACTACTCAACGTAAGCTTCATATCAATACTTTTTGTGTAAATGTTAAAAAATGTTAGTGTTGTTATTTTTACTAGTTTTTCCATTTAATTGACAAATAAATTTACCTGACATAATACCATTGAAAAATGAAACGAGGTAATCAAAAACAATAAGTTAAACTGAACTAACTACCTGAAGTATATCGGAAATCAACATTCTCTTCAAATTATCAACATGCAGCATGGTAGGATTTTAATTGCCTGATGAATATCTACGTAATCTCACAAGATGCCCTGATAACTTAATTATTTAAAATAGATAAGAGTTCTCGATTGTCTTGTCCTAACTAGTTATTTCTGATAAAAATCAGCACTACTCAGAATATCAGTTTTCACATTTTGACTGAAACACATTGTCAAATTAAGTCATCATTTAAATAATGGGATAAGTGTTATCAATTATGATATACGAAATTATAAGTTCTAATAGTAAGAAACTCATGATTTTGCCGAAAAGTTTAAATAAATAAAAACGATTAGGAAGTTGTCGTCTATTAAATTTAGTTGTTTTTTTAGTAAATCTAATTCTGTTGATGAAACACAACCGTAGAATATGGTCTCTAAGCAGATACAAATGACACTGCGACACAATTGCTTCCCTCAATTAGTGTGTTTTATAAAGCAGATTGTCCTTCATTTTCACTATAGATAAATGGTCTTTACAATGATTCGCACTTAAATCCCTATTCATCCTACTCGACATTCATCACTATCGACAGATTATCAGATCAATTTTCTCAGTATTATCAACATATTATTATTCTATATCCATATTCCTCGTATTTTAATATATGCACCTGCCTTTACAGTTAAGCTACATTCAAACTGTATTAAAAAAGATCAGTAAATTGGTTCATATAACAGAAGCTAGAAACGAATATGTAAATGCATCACATAACTGATAGGGAGACTGTTTGATGTCATAAAAAATGTATCTGAAAATTTAGCATGAATATGAGTTATTCGTAAAATCTCAAACTACCTCAAGACCAAGTAGGTAAATTTTACCATTTATTATAATTATCACCTAGAAAGCTGATTATCAGTGACACCGACTAGGCATGGAATAACCTTGGTAATTGGTTTCAGCAATACGTGTTATTCTGTCAATTAACTGAAGTTTTAAATGTAAACCGTGTTTTCTTGTATTATGCTAGTTGTGAGTCTAAGTGGTTTACGTTTTATCTAACAACAACACAATTATCCACCACTTTTCGATTTTTACCATTTTTAGTTCACCTTAGAATACGATTAAAATTTTTAGGTTTAACAAATCTACATTTTATCAAATTGTTAGTAATTCATTCACTTTGAGTCTTAGTACAACAAAAAGATATAATATGCATTAAAAGTAAAAATAAACTAACTTGTTTGTTTTAAAAAATTTAATTTTCTGTTTTAAAATATAGTTTCTGGATACAGATTAATTACCTTGAATGTTTACATTTGTGTATCTCTATGTATTGTAGATACTCAGAGGGGGTATTGTACCATATATCCATCTCTATTATGTCCAAGGCGCATAAATGTCACTAGTAACTTACAACAAGAAAAGAAATAGATAGAACAAAATTTTCAAGATTACTATTATCTAATAATAAATAAAATGATTAGTTCATACAATTGTGTAAATACTACTTTTAGTTGCTTTGATATTACACACATAATAACTAATTCGACAATAATTAGTTCACTACCATAAAGTTGATAAAGTTGAGTTATTAGGTTTACTATGATTTTCCAATACTCATAAATAAATCGGTTAATTACAATTAGGGGAGTTTGTAGAGATAGTTAACTGTTTAATTCAATTTTGATAGCACGAATTGATCTGAATCAGACAACCATTGATCCCCTGGAAGCACTGGACAGCTGTTTCGTCCTAGTATGGGACTCGTCAAAATTGAATTAAATCGGTTAATGATAAATTGTTTATTATCTGTCAAGTTAATTCATTTATTAATTCATTTAATTTAAGTTAAATACTACGAATTTCGTAGTATTTGCATAGTAAACTGCAACATATAATGTGAGTTAATTATAAAATGCCTTTCAATAAGAGTATATTCACTATGTGATCAATAAAAAATAAAAAACCACATATAAGCCTCATAGTAGTTACTTGTTCTCTTTATGGCATTTTCTATTCGGTGAAGTCTGTATATCACTGAATATTATTAAGACATGAAACTAGATGCATTGCTTATCATAATGATACTTTTAAATTATGTGACTAACATCTCTCCTAAATCGATGAAATTGATATTCAATTGGGTTTCATTTGTAGTGCTTAATAAGTTTTCATTATCTAAGTAAATCAATGACACTAATTAATAATCAATTGGATACTATATTATTCTTTAGGATTTTTTCTTAATACACTTGGTTACCTATATCTATTGGTGATCAGATAGAATATCACTTAAAGTTATGATAGAAAACTATTTACATCTTAATCTCATGAACTTATATAAATACAATAAAGACGTATCATATTTCACAGAACAATGTGACTTTTGTTATACTGTTTCATTCATACTCTGATTTCATTAAATGACATTTTCACTTGAAAAAAGAATCACGTCAGTTTAAGTTTGGTTTATTGGGTCGATCATAGTTAGAATAGTCAAATTTTAATATTAAGCATTAAAACATACTTGATATACATGATTTTCTTATTTAGTGTTACTTTATAAAATATGCTGGTGTTTTTTTTATTGCATCTAATTTGGTATAAATTTAAAAGTGCCGGTCAAATTGAATTTATTTACACTAAACAGATACAATAATTCGTAATAAACAATAATTTTTCTTCATTAAGTACTTCGATAATAAGTCAGTTTGCTAGTGAATTCAAAAAAGGAAATTATAATGCGGGTTGGCTAATTGATGCACAATAAGTATGAGTTTTTTAACTACAAAAATTATTAAGTACCAGTATAATCTAATTAACCTAACAAGTAGAAAATTAAAGTTAACTGAAATGAGTTATATGACACCAGTTTCTTCATACTATTCATACACTTATGTTTCACTTTTTAAGATAACTAATAGACAGTCAGTGTAGTGAATGATGGACTCAGCCAACTTTATTATGACTAGATTTACAGTTAGTTTACATTAGGCCGTAAATACTTTCAATGGATTGTCAAAGTTAATAGGAATGAGTCTGTATCTGGTCATTCTTTGTTGCCGTATGTGCATCCTGAGCGAATTCCCTTGATATAGCTACAAATCAGAAGCAGTATTTAAGTTGGATTGTGACTGACAAGTGGAATACATATATACCCGTCGCGTAACTGTAAGAGTTAGGACAGAGTAGCCTAGTGGTGGACGCGATGGCATTTGGCACCAAGCGAACTGAGTTCAGATCCTAGTATGAACATCAACATTGGAGTGCAAGTATATCCAGCCAATGAGTCCCAAGTAGGACGAAATGCGCGTCCGAGATTCCGCTTGCCAGTCATAACACAAATTAAACATTGACTGTCAAAGTTGTTGAATGATAATTTATTTCGTTTTTCTACTAAACTAAAAAACATTAAACAAAAAGTTGAAAATAAACCATTCATGGCGCACAACTCTAATATCTCTGCAGCAAAGTAATGACTTTATGAATAAATCAAGCGTATGTCTTAAAATAACACGCAGCTAGAACTTATCAGTTCTTCTATCATATGAAAATGTCTACCACGTCTTTTTTATTCCTATTAGTTAATTATTGACTACAAAACAGACGAAATTTCTACCCCCCGCCCACCAATTTTTGTGTATTTGGAGTATTATTATCATGAGTATTATTAAGCTAAGATTCTATTTAGTAATGGTTTAAATATTAAGTTAAATAATAATTGAATTAACTCTGTAAGTTTAAGTCCACAGTAAGAGCCCATCGTTAAGGTTGTGCAGAATGAATTTTATTTACTACATGATATACAATATTTTATATTACGCAATAATAGGTTTTTAGTCGAATACACGAAGTCATAATGCATTGCTATCATTGAAATCTCAGGATACCGTATAAAAGACACCACACTGTATAAACTATTGAGTTCAAATCCTACTTAGTTTACACATAAATAGCTCTGTATTTATCCAATTTCATCTGGAAGTAGTGAAAACCTCGGCGTCTGAGTTATCTGCACACGCCACTACAACTCACTGTTAGAGGTTCGTTTGCGAACGAATCACTGATGTGCATATGATTATAGACAGGGTATAAACTTATCCTCTAACAAGTATTGTGCTTACTTGTTAGATAACTACAATACAAGTAATTATCGACTATTTTGATTAGTATACACGGAGAAAAATAGAAAGATATAGTAAAACTAACAATAAACCCTTTTAACGAACAAACATATATATAATAAGCTTTAACATCTATGTGCATGACTTAGAATAACATGAAGTCATACTAAAATATCACGTAAAATATCAGGTGTTAGTTTGTAAATATATTGTAGCAATACAGAAACGGTACTTGCTAAATAAGAGTGTTCGCGTATGTGTATGCGCTTATTTCTGTCTCCATATACATTTATGCTATATTATGTATCTATGGGCTTTTGACCTATTTCTTAGACCCACATTTCTTCTTATTTAGATGTACATAATCATAAATTTTGACAGGCGAATCAATTACATGTTTTAGCAGAATATTAAACTTAAAAATTCAATTAGTTTTACAAAATATAAAGTTTCTTACAATTTATAACTAGAATGTGATGATTTTTTTCAAATCGTTTTCTTGGTGGAAGTTTTAAAATCAATTATCAATTTATAAAGTAAAGTAAGTTTATAACAATCAATAATCCTTCTGTTACATTTATTATGTAAGTTATTCAAATTTTACATACTTAGTTACTAATCTAATCGTTTTAATTTCTTCTATTGTTCTTTATTATCTAAAATGTTTGTTATGTAAGCAGTTAAGTTACAAAATTTTCTTAGACAGTTTCTCATGTTACTAGTTTTATTTAAAATGAGTTGTTAAAATACAGATGATATAAACACTTGACTGAAAACTTTTGTTCATATTGATTATTGACACAATTAGTCTTAGTAACAAGTAATGAACATTGTGAATGATGTTAAGTTTATGTTTCGTTTAATATATTATGAAAATTATATGAAAAATGATTAAACATGTATTTGTCACTTATCAACCTGGATGAGTGATTTATAAACGTCATGCTTTTCATCTTTGTTAACCTGTAATGAATGCCTAAACTAGCTATGTATCCAACCTAGAATTCCTGTCTTTTGTTATATATTTTTTGATGGAGTTTATACTTTAATAATGTTTAGTGTCAGTTGATTATCAATTGCAAAACAACAATCCATTTGATTAATCTTAAAGAAATTGTCCACTTAATTTACATAAACAGTAAAACACTAAAATATTCCTTTAGTTTTATCATATATTTAGAGATATTTCAATAACTTTCAATTTAAATACGGTGAAAACAATGTGGCTCCATTATGAGTTAGTTGACAGTTACGGTTATGTGTGTACAGTGATAAAACATTTATCATAGCCAAATTAGAAGACGGTTTAATACTCTGCAACGAAAACAATAACATGCTTTTGATATAATGTGTGACAAAATCGAATGGTTAATGAAAGATAAGATAACTACAGTAACTAAAAGTTATGGTTTTACAGATTACGTAATAAACTTATTAGGAGAAATTATGAAACGCTTGACAGAAGGTAATTAACAAGAATAGTCAAATAAAATTAGTGATATTTGAAGTTGGAATTAACAAATTGCACAAGAATACAAATTATAAGAATCATAATTTTATAAACAAAACTTACAGAGGGGTTAGTAATACGCGAAGATCACCAAAGCGAAGAAAGCTGCCAAGGAAATTTCTTTTATACACATAGATCAAGCTTGCGAATATGATTACTTATGGTTTTAGTTGTGTGCAGACGATGAATTCGTAAACTTAGACAGCATATTTTAGGAGGTATGACGAATCATGTTGATGACTGTATTTAAACTCACTCGGTACCCATTGTCTTTGAAATACTGAAGAATCAAGCATTTAGCTATTCATAATTGTCTCTTCTTCAACTAACTGCACAATGCTCAGCAATGTGATGACGCACTTATCAAAATGTGTGTCCAATATAACTAGCCCTAGATGATTAACTGTAATTGTAAATACATATCGCTACGAAGAATTCCAGAGGTCAGTTTTCATTTATTTGTATTGCATTAGAGAGGTTCAGCGAATTTTTTTCACTTTTGATTTCTGTAAAGAACACAGTCTGAAAGTATATGCTTTAGCTCAGATTATGTCTGTCTATCGATAAAGGTGCTTCCTAAAGGTATTGAACATGTACTAGAAATCCCAATAATCGCAAACTAGTAAAACCATACTTACACAGACCCGTTGAATAAAGTGAAATATTGATCATATCCATTATGCAAAATAAAAATACTTGGATTAACTTAAGTGTTAGTATATAGTTACGAAAATACCCATGTTATTAAATTAGAATAATCCTTGTAACCTGCAGTAAAATGCTAAGAATTCGGAACTATGACGTTTAGGACAATCGATTGTTCATCACTAAACCTGACGATTAGGTCATATAGTAGATATGTAAACGAGATGGATTATATAATTGAGGTGACTAGTTAGCACCCATTAATTAACTCTTAGAGCATTAAATGACAAACAAACACATTACTTGTAAACTTTACACTTAAATCAATGAAGATTTGAACAGTTCATTCATACTGGCTAGACAAACTAAACATCTCTAGACAATAACGTTTAAAATTCATTCAAACAACAATCTATTCATTATTGAATTCAAGTATAAAGGCTAAGCTTACTGATTTTTGCAGAATTCGTTATCAACATCTGAGTAAACAAGATTAAAAATTCAATGATACTTAAAATACTTTGTATCTTTAAAAAGTTTAATGTTGACAATTGAACAGTAATCTGATTTTTGGCGTTTAACACTAACAATCCAACAGAATGCATGCAACTGTATTAATCATATTAATTTACCATTGGTTAGAGAACTCTCAATGCCTAAACAAATCGACATTTAATCCTATATTTGCATCACAGAAATAAGGAGTTAAATCTATGAATATTTACTGCCTACAATGTATGTGATAGATCAGAGAGCAGTAAATTAATCTACGAAGCAAAACTGTTAAGAAATCGACACATCTAAAATGACTATCCCACTATTGTGTATCTTGATTCCCCTTCATAAATATTTGTAAAGCTGGAATAGTAAGCTATGTGATTCTGATATATTTAAATGTCTTCTAATATACATCGTTGAGGCTTAGTCATGTGAAGTTCGAAAGTGATGACAAACAACTATGTATTACTAAGTAATTCTGAATGATTCAAATGTAAATGTAACATATACTAAATCAAATGTTAGTTAACACATTGTGCCATATATATAATACTAATAAATATGTATTCATCACAATTTTCACAAAAATCAACCTGAAAACAAACTAAAGTAATAACAATTAATGACATGCACTAAGCATAGTTAGTTTCGTTCGTCGCAGGTTGATTCTGGTTAGTAACAACTGGAAACAATGAAGCTCTGAATGGCTGCCTCCTCCATGTACGAGACGCCTCCATAGTAAGCACTGTCGATTTTACCATGGAATCCAACCCAAAGCTTTCAAGTCTAACAATGAACACCTAACAATCTGAACAAATAATAGGGTATCTATTTGGAGAATTTCCATATCCATCAATTTGTGATATGGCGTGCCAGTTAATCAATGGCATTGGTGATCAGTTTCTCACTACTTACATACTTGAATTCCACTAGTTACGAATTTTTTACTAAAATTCCAGTGGTCCCTGGTTTTCATTAGTACTCAATCAACGTCAATTTATGATAAATAAAAGTGATTAAGTTTAATGACTATCTCCAGAAAAGCAACTCAATTCAATTATAGTAATCATTTCACTAGTGGCCAACTTTATGTTGTTCTTGAAGTTCTTGTAAGAAGTCGTGACTGGTGGAGGTCAGACACATCTGCAGCAAGATGATTATCATTAATGATAATGTATGATAGTTGTGCTATACCACAAATTGATACAAATGAGAATTCAACCATTGAACGCCTACCAAATAATACAGTATTGGACCTTCTTTGAAAAACCTGAAGGCGTTGGGTTAAATTCCACAGACGGATTGAAGGTGCGTAGTCATGAGAAGTTTCTTACTAGAAGGTGATGGCTGTCAAGTGATCCTTTGCTTTCAGAAGTACCTAAACAATATCATTATTTTACGGATACAAAAAGGACTAAATATTTTATGTTTTTCAAATCAGTCAACGAGATATGTTCGTTTTATTTTAGTTCCTAGTAAAACCAGGATTACCTGTTTCTAAACAAATTAAACTCAATGTGAAATAATGTTCACAGAAATTTACCAGTTACTATAAAATCAATAACTTATGACTTATAAAAAATACATTGTTATCACTGTACTTACTTATGCCCGTTACTCCTCGCTGAGGAGCATAGGCCGCTCACCAGTGTTCTCCATTTAACTCTGTCCTGAGCAATCTTTTCCAGTTGTTTCCAGTTGCTGCTCATCCTTTTAATGTCTGCTTCCAATTCTCGACGCAGCGTGTTCTTTGGCCTTCCTCTTTTCCGTTTCCCAGCAGGATTCCATGTTAATGCTTGTCTTGTGATGCAGTCTGATGGTTTGCGTAGTGTATGTCCTATCCATTTCCAACGTCTTTTCCTAATTTCCTCTTCGGCTGGAAGTTGGTTTGTCCTCTCCCATAGTAAGTTGTTGCTGATGGTTTCCGGCCAACGGACATTCAGTATTTTTCGTAGGCAGTTGTTTATAAATACCTGTATCCGTCTGAGGATGTTTGCAGTAATTCTCCAGGTTTCAGCTCCATACAGCAGGACTGTCTTCACGTTCGAATTGTACAGTCTGACTTTGAGGTTAGTTGATATTTGTTTTGAGTTCCAGATGTTTTTCAACTGCAGGAATTCTGCCCTTGCCTTGCCAATCCTTGTCTTTACATCTGCATCAGACCCTCCTTTTTCATCGATGATGCTCCCCAGATATGTGAAGGTATCCACCTCTTCCAGAGTTTCCCCATCAAGTTGAATTGGGTTGGTGCTCCCTGTGTTGTATTTGAGAATCTTGCTCTTCCCCTTATGTATGTTCAACCCTACTGATGCTGAAGTTGTTGCTACCCTGATTGTCTTCGCTTGCATTTGTTGGTGTGTATGTGCTAAAAGAGCTAGATCATCTGCGAAGTCCAAATCATCGAGTTGCATCCTACTTGTCCATTGAATCCCGTACATTCCCTCAGATGTGGAGGTCTTCATGATCCAGTCGACCACTAGGAGGAAGAGAAAAGGTGACAGCAAGCAACCTTGTCTGACTCCGGTCCTCACTGAAAATGCAGTTGTCAGTTGTCCTCCATGCACAATTTTGCACTGTGTTCCGTCGTAAGAGTTCCGGATGATGTTGACGAGTTTCTCTGGTACACCGTAGTGTCGAAGAAGTTTCCATAGTGTTCTCCTACCTACACTATCAAACGCCTTCTCATAATCAATGAAGTTGATGTACAGGGGCGAGTTCCATTCAATTGATTGTTCAACGATGATCCGTAGTGTTGCGATTTGGTCCGTGCACGACCGATCCTTACGAAAACCAGCTTGTTGATCTCGAAGTTGAGCCTCCACTGAATCTTTCATTCTGTTCAACAATACTCTGTTAAAGATTTTCCCTGGTATCGACAGTAGCGTGATCCCTCTGTAGTTGTCACATTTGCTCAAATCTCCTTTCTTTGGTATCTTGATAAGATAACCTTCTTTCCAGTCTGCCGGCACTTGTTCTTCTTCCCAGATCTTTTTGAATAAAACGTGGAATATCTTTGCTGTTAGGTCGATATCTGACTTGAGTGCTTCAGCTGGTATATTGTCAGGTCCTGCTGCTTTCCCACTTTTGATTTGCCTGATGGCCATCTTGATTTCTTCCATCGTTGGTGGAGTGACATATATCGGGAGATCTGTAGGTGCTGCTTCAATGTCCGGTGGGTTCGGTGGAGCTGGCCTATTTAGAAGTTCCTCAAAGTGTTCTACCCACCTATTCTTTTGTTCTTCAATCTCAGTGAGTGTCTTGCCTTCTTTGTTCTTGACCGGTCGCTCTGGTTTACCATGTTTATCTGCCAGTTTATTCGTTGTGTCGTATAGCTGTTTCATATTTCCTTCTCTTGCAGCCTTCTCCCCTGTCGTTGCAAGGCTTTCGATGTAGTTCCGTTTGTCAGCTCTAATGCTCTTCTTTACTTGCTTATTTGCTTCTGAGTATTCAGCTCGAGCCTTGATTTTTTCTGCTCTTGTTCGGCTGTTGTTGATTTCTATCTTCTTGTTCCTCCTTTGCTGAATTTTGCTCAATGTCTCAGTGGAGATCCATTCCTTATAATGGTGCTTCTTGCGGCCTAGAACCTCCTGACACGTTGACGTTAGTGCTTCTTTGATTTCTTTCCAGTTGTCCTCCATAGTGGTTTCTTCTTTCGGCAGATCTTGTAAGGCTTGGAACCTGTTGTTGAGAGATATTTTGAATTCATTGAGTTTGTCAGTGTCTCGGAGAAAGCCTGTATTGAACCGTTGTATTGCTGACACTCCAGTTGTCCACTGCTTCTTTAGCTTCAGTTTTATTTTAGAAACCACCAAGTGGTGGTCTGAAGCTATGTCAGCTCCTCTCCTGGTTCTTACATCTTCCATTGATCTTCTAAATTTTTTATTGATACATACATGATCGATTTGATTCTCAGTAGTATGATCCGGTGAGACCCATGTAGCCTTGTGTATGCGTTTGTGGGCGAATATTGTACCACCTATAACCAATTTGTTGAAGGCACATAGGTTTGCAAGTCTTTCACCATTGTCGTTTCTGTCTCCCAGTTCCTGTCGTCCCATGATTTCTTCATATCCAGTGTTGTCCATTCCGACTTTGGCGTTGAGGTCTCCCATCAGTATTGTCAGATCCTTTCCTCGACACTTTGCTATAATTGATTGCAGTCTATCGTAAAACTGATCTTTGTCTTCGTCGTTGCCGTCGTTGGTTGGTGCATAGTATTGGATAATATTCATTGTAATCCCTTTCTTCATTGTTTTGAAAGATGCTTTGATGATCCTGGGTCCATTTGGTTCCCATCCCACAAGTGCATTACGTGCCTCCTTGGACAGCATCAGAGCAACTCCTTGAGTGTGAGGAGCATTTTCCTGTTCGTGGCCGGAGTATAGTAGCGTCTGTCCCGAAGCTAATGTTTTCTGTCCAGCTTGAGTCCAATGAGTTTCGCTGATTCCGAGTATTGTCAAGTTGTATCTCTTCGATTCTGCAGCTATTTGATTTGTCTTCCCGCTCTCCCACATTGTTCGAACATTCCATGTACCTATAAAAATATTTGCTCTGGTTGTTAGAAGGGGGGGCATCGGCCTCATGACTTCCGAAGAATTTCGGCTTTCATCATGAGGCGTCATATATCCTTCCACTCCCAGGGCAGAGTTTAAATGGTTTAAATGGTTTATCTTGTTTAATCTGGTTTGCGTTTTTTTAGCAAGTTTGGGTTTTTGCGAGATGGGGGTGCAAGCCTCATGCCCAACCCTCATACATTACCCGGCCTAGCAAACGGCAGTAACCCTAGGAGGGCTACAGGCGGAGTTTTGTTATCACTGTACATAATTATTATTAGTCAGTTTTTAGTTAACAAAATTATTTTATGAACAGAGATTCATTAGGTCGTTAAGCTTTAAATATTTATGTGGTTACCTAGTAATGTGAGTAAATGTACAATCTTCAGAGTATCCTGTTTAACTGTTACATGTAAAGAAAAAGTGAGTCTACAAAATACAGACACGCATAATTAATTTACACTTTTATTGTGTTATTTCCTGTTTGTCGACTTTTGTTTCTCATTACTTCTATCTAGTTAGTTCAATAAATAATAAGTAAAAATTTCAATTCGTATATTTATTTTCTCCATACGTAAAACAGATTAAGTTTAACAAAATGTTACCAGGCAAATATAGTTCAGGTTGACAGAATACTAGAAATTTACTAACTTCCTTTTCATATTTAATGTTTTATGAATAAAACCCATACTTTTTCATAGATTGCTTGTATATACATATATGTATCACGAGACAAGTGGTATTAAGTTTAATGTTCAACTCAAGCATTCTATTTTTTTCCGAAACTAGTAAATTCTTAAACTTTGTTACATGTGTAACAATTCAAACAAAATTCTGTGAAGTATTAATAATAGGAAACAAATGAACTGAATGGATTTGTTTATAAGAAAGAAAGTGTTTTAAATGACGAATGGTTTCTAACCTACAAAAATCATATAACTACAGCCTAACACCAAATAAGTAATTTCGAAACTACAAGCTAAAAAGTATAGCATACACGTTTGGAAGTAATATAAGGCTAACAGTCAACTTTTAAAACTATGTCTGACGTTAATACGCTCTTTCGAGATGTTGTATATCTTAGATTCGGAATAAAATAAGCGGCCAGTAGGTCAGGTACCTGTTGTGTTTCAAAAGAGTTTGAAAGTAGATTTATATTATCTTGAAATGGTAGGGAAAATTCATATCTCGAGAAGATAGTTATGGTTAGACTGCGTTTAATTGTACAGTTTCAATCATCATTCTAGACGACGTAATCAACATGTATTTTTTAATAGATGTGTACTATGAGGTCTTCTCCACACGTGACTGGCATCTTGTTATGTCAACCTCAGTGTTGATTAGATATTATTTGAACATATCTTATGATTTTTTTCACATTCATTTTGAATACATCTACTCATCATGAATCACGATATTGTCATTGTTTGTTACTTTTGGAATTGCTTGATAAACCACTTCTATTTCAATATGTTTATGGGATGTAAATTGACCTAAACGTCAAGATACAAAAATCCTTTGGATATATTTGTATATTCTCTACCTCAAATCATTGCGTTTTCGTAGTCAAACGTGTGTACATAATAATTTTTCGTATGTATTGGGAAGAAAGAAGATATATCATAGCGTATGACAGCTAATTAATGTTTGTACAGGCGAAGATGAAGAGGTTGGTCATTTAGTTCGACTTAATGTTTATTACAGTTGGAGCAGTCTATTTTGTAAATAACGTTCAGTTCGTCTTCTTTCATTATTGTCCCCTTTAGTTTGCATAAAATCGATTGTAGTGAACATTTTGGCTTGTACATGGCATTTATTCTTAATCGCCTTCATTGTTTGGTTACAATTTCTGTGATTTCCTATTATTTGTTCATTAACAGTTGTTAATTGAATGTTAAATTACAAGTTTAAACTCGGTGATTAAATTTAATTCTTCACTAAACATAAATATTTAATCCACATTATTAAAACAGTTAGATTGAACTGTTAAATTTTTTCAATTACATTTTATGACTATTTCAAATAGAAGAATATTAAACAATAGTATTCATAGTGAATTAGATACAATTAATTTTATCAGTACATTTTTTGTGTTCAATGATCAATAATTTAATCCATATTATGTATCTCATTGAAAAACATTTAATGCTAAATAAATAAAATAAAAACAAAATAAAAAAAATTAAACAAAGAAAAAACAGCACTTGTAAAAAAATATAATGACTTACTTCAAAAATGAAATTAAAACGTTTTTTAACTGAACCAACGGAGATACAACTGTTCAGTTGAAATTTAAAAAAAAAAACAATCAAGACACTGAACAATTTCCTGATCATAACAATTTTTTATATACAAAACTTTCATACACTGTGGTTAATTAACATTTACAAAATGATTATTTGTTGAATCACATAAGACTGATTTACGCAAAAATGAATTATCACAAGACACTGAAGTTGGAAGAATATCAATATGTACATGATGGTATTTGGTTGTATTCACCCATTTATCGATTATTTTCTCTGTTGAAACTAATTTCTATGCGTGTTTTATCACTATGCTAAATGTATATTAAAATGTAACAAAACGGTATTTACATTAAAATTTTAATTAGATAAAACTGAAATGTTATGATACAAAATGTCTATTATATTCTTTGAAGTAACTATATCAATTACACAGTTTCATATCTTGTTATTAAGAGAGAAATAAAGACAATTCAAAGAAGGGAATTTACTTTTTGATGACATCATTTATCAAAACTGTACAGTCGTCTATATAATCAGCTTTAAAAAATGCATGTCTGTTTTGAAATATATATGGAGATTATGCAATAAATTATTAAGAAATCTTAAGTATCAAAAGAATCACAAGAGTATTGCACAATTGTCTGGATAATGAAGAACCATTCTAAAATGAAATCAATTTAAAATTTTAAGGATGGACGATAATTGCTTACGTGATCAAGGTGAAAACGGATACACGTCGAAGATAGAGGAGGTTCATCAAATTAATTACAAAGCATTAGAAATTAAAGTAAACATCTAAACAGATCAAAAGTAACAACAAACAGATAGAGACATTTTAAAGCCAAGATGAATCTAGAGGTTTCGCTTGCTGTTTTTGCACTCAAAGACTGAACTCGAATTACCCCGAAAAAATGTTTATCATTCACAATTAGTGCCCCTTTTCATGACTAGTGATATCTTAAATATGCATCACTTTCCATCATCCTTAAAATTTTGAATTGATTTTATTTTAAAATGGTTCTTTATCATTTGGACAATTGTGTAATACTCTCGTGATTCTTATGATACTTTAAATTTCCTAGTAATTTATTGTGTAATCTTCATCTTATTTCAGAATAGACATATATATCATTTGTAGAAAAACTTAATTACATTTTCTTTATAAGAAATTGTTTAATGTAGTCGGTGTCTTATCTTCATTGCATGTTTGCTTCCAGTTTGCCTGCGAGTCACTTTTAATGTCAGTACAGAACTTAAAACACAACATTAACAGGTGTACACCCTAAACCCTTTAAGCTGCATATCCATATAGTTAATGTCTGCAGACTTAATGTATCATTGATGATATTTCTAAGAATACTATGTTTATCTATAGTCCAGATTGTACATTTTGTAGATCGCTTACAATTTATGTTTTATTATCAGTTCTGATCATTGAAAATCTTTAGGTAAACATCTGCTGAAACTCAAGCGGCATTATACATTTGACGAGAATGCTAGTCTGCTGTCTTAGATGAGTTGAAAACTGTGAATCTGTGGTATCACCATAAGGAAAATATCATTCATCATATGATTATTTATATTTCTTAACGTAACAGTTAACTGAAGTTTCTTATCACAAATCAGGTATATCTAACTTAAGTTTCATTTAATGAAGTCTAGATTTATGTGAAAGGTGACTATTAAAATGAAATTATACCTTTCATTTAAAGAGAATTAAATAAAGTTAAATCTTGTCAGTCGTTGGATGAAGACTCAGAATTTTAATGATACTGTTCACCTTACAACATACAAGAACACATGAACTAAAAAGCAAAAATCATTATATACTTAACAGTTCTATGTGTCGACTGCTCCATAATAACATTTTCAAATAAATCAATTATCAACTGAATGCTTTGAATAACTTCAACATAGAGTTGGTTAGTTTTGATTTATTAACTCACCAGCTTCGGAAGTATCAAGAGGGTTAACAAACTGTGCAGACACATTTGATTTAAAATGTTTTGTCCAATACAATTCAAGACAGAAATAATAATAATAGTAATATTAGTGAATTTTGTAAATATATAATATTAAACACTGTAACCATGTATACATATTCGTTGTACAAGTGTGGCTGTTTGGACTCAATAACCAAGTGTTGAACGTGATGGCTTTTGGCATGAAACAAACTGAATGCGATTCATGGTGTGAATGTCAACACTGGGATACAGGTACATGTAGTTGGCGAGTCCAGAATAGGACGAAAGGTGCGTCTTGGGTTCCGCTTGATGGTCACAATCCCACTCAAACAGATTATACCATATTGCTTTTTTGAAGAAATATAACTTGCAGCAGCATCATTTTTGTATAGAAAAGACAATGAGTTCCATACATTCAATTGTGCAATTATGCAGAATGTAGTACGGTTTACAATGTACAATGTACAAGTATATTACTTATACCGAAATTTAAACATAATAATATAATTTTGTGCCAAAAGATTAAGAAGTTCTAAAAAGAAATGTAATATCATTAGTCTTGCATATAAGAATATTGTGTTGCAGCTTAATTGAATTTTTTTTGTTTAGAAATTACAGCGACTGAGAATAGTTTATCTATAGGTCTTTTTATTGAATATGTTGAATTACATATCTCTGTTAAACAGAGAATACGACTTCCATTGTAAACAAACAACAAATGATAACTGCTTATCGTTTGACGCAGCCCATTCCTTAAAATCAACTTCAGAATATCACTGAAGTCATTATCTACTTAGACGTAATAAAAATTGTAAATTTCACTTGATAATACCATACTGAATTACCAGGTATAAAGGACTATTCACCTTTTATTACATATCACATACTGTGTATTATTTAGGGATAATGGGACGAAGCGGACAATACAGTGTTTATTGCACAGTGATATAAAGACACAGTGTACATCCATTAGATTCGTTTCTGTTGGAAGATTGTTTCATATGAGGTATGAAAGAAAGTACGACTCAGAGACTTTAGACGTCCTATTAAACATAAATAAAATTTTAAGTATTAGTTTTATAATACTGGATCTAGCAGATATCATATAAGCAGTTCAATTCATCGTTCATTTAACATTGTGCTCAGTGTAGAATGAGATAATCGACCATCAGAATAAATTGCTAATTTGATGTAGTCCACAAGACTAAAACTAATTAAAACGCTATATATTGTTACACAAAAGTTTTCGTTCAGTCCTCATCATCCATTTTAATGTAAAGTGAATTATAATTCTTTGTTAGATTTTACTCAAATTTATGCAACTTGCTGTGAACTAAGAGTTTAGTAAACACCTCTATCGAATTAAATACTTCAGATTTTAGTTAATATATTGTTTTTTTTATATTTCAGTACAATATCCAGAGTCCTTAATTGAAAATCGAAATGGAACGGACAATAGTGATCAGCCTCAATTTAATCAGTCGAATCATTTAAATATCCTTTATCCACGAGTAACTTCCTTAAATAAGAATGACAAAGTATATCCGACTAATAGTTTAACCAGCTCAAATCTATTTCATCGAGCAAGTTCATTAAATTATAAACCGTTGACTGTATGTGATGCAGATTGTATCAGTTCGTCAAGTAATATACCAAATAGTAGGGCTTCAAATAATAGAAGTTCTTTATATGCAAGTCACAAAAAGCTGTATGGAATAAGTAATTCAGTTAGTTCACATGAGATTGCTAACACTTGTACTGTGACAGTTGAAAACAATAACAATAAAAGTATCCACTCAGAATTTCCGATTAGTCACATTAATAAAATACACATGATCAAACCAGAAACCAGTGTACGGACACCTCTAGGTTATTCCTGCGTTCCAAATGAAAAATTTGGTGTTCGGCCCCAACCACTTGGGTTGTATCAGTCGAATCCTCTTCTACATGACCAGAAAAACCCAACCTCAAATATCAACCAATTTCATTCTTCACAACACTCAACAAGTCTCAGCCCAGATATCAGTAGGGAAAATAACTTTAAAAATAAGTTATATTTTAAGAAAAGACATGGAACATTTGACAATAATCAAAAAAATACAAGCAAAGAAGTCAGCTTAACCCCCCAAAACATTACTAATACCAGTAATATTGACTTCAAAAATGACAATTTCAAAACCCATTCTCCATGCGTACAATTATCTCATCTAAAGAAATCTGGCCCCAGAAATTCAAGCAGAGATAATTCAAAAGAACAAAACTATGTAAAATTGCCTTCTGATAAACAAACTCACCCTCTTATTCATAATATATTGACAAGCGGACATGAATCAGTGAAGAATGGAGCTACATTGAATCAATATAAATATGTGGTCCATTCTTCAGCAGATTCATCAAATATACCTTCCCAGACAAGATCTTCTTCTACTCCATCTAAAACGTTACCACCAAACGATTCCAATAAAACTAAACAAGCAATGTTTCAAAAGTATCATGATTCACAACTAAGTAATTCACATACTGGATTACATACAACGTGTGAAACGATAAAACAAGATGACAGCAGCGCACAAACTTTATTCAAAGAAAAAGTGGTACAAAATACAGTTTCTCCAAGTACTACTCTGCAGAGAACTGAACGGTTGAATAGTAGTTCTGTTCTTGTTGTTTCAGGTAAAGATACACCGACACGACTGACTAACCAATTCCCATCAAATGCCTCAGGAAATAAATATACACCGAAGTCTTGCGAATATACCTATAGCAAGGACACAGTCAATTCTGCTGAACAAATTTTGACTAATGAGTTAGGTGTAAGCAATCAGTTACAGGATCCGTATTCTCAAAGTATACATAAGCAAAAGACTAAACATAAAAATAATTTGCCTAATTCTAATTCTGCAGCATCTAGTTTGTCAGCTGGAGAGGATAGAACATTTTGTGATAGTGGTATATCTTCTTCTTCTTATTCTAAAGACAGTGCTTGCACATCACCTTCGGATCCAAACGTCTATAATTCTCCCATGCCATCCATAGGAGTTAATGAATGGGTATCTAAATGTACGGTGCCTTGTGTTAAAGAATCATTACATGAACCTAATAGTCATCATAAACGCAATCAAGAATTATCAACATCGACATCACGTATTCCAAGTATTTCAAAATCGTTGGATAAGTTTGAAAGAACTAATTTTACAGAAATAGTTGATATACAACAAAATCTAAGTATAACTCAAAGACCTCAAAGACCAAAAACAATTGGTAGGTTACTTCCTCAGTCAGGCAAAGAAGTTATTTCAATTAACCCAAACAACAATGACAGTGAGTCACAAAGTACTTCACTTAAATATTGTCAGGGAGTAAATTCGCTGAAGAAAGATCCTCATTCAATACAATATCCATATGACAATCACTCTTCTACTCTTTACTCTGCACAAGTTTTTTCAAGTACATCAATTTCAAAACGTCCGACTAAAACTGACTCTATATTACTGAATAACGAGGTTATGAGAAATGAAAAAATAAATCTTAATGCAACTAATAACAATAATACTTCTATCACTGAAACACATGTAATCACTCCTAATAAAACTAACACTTATGCTTATCCTTGCAATAATTATAAAGGTTTACATTCAAGTAATCACATTAAATCAGAACCACCTAAATTAACTGAAAAAGATGATATTGGATGTAACCAATTACGTCAGATACATATCATTAATGAAATGGGTGTGCAACACAATAATAATCAGCATTTAAAACTTTCGGAAGACCAACCACTCAAAACTAGCCTAAACCAATCGTCACTTGTTTCTGAAGGCGATAAAAGCAAGATTAAACGAGATAATGGAAAATCAACAATTCTTTATAATGAATTGTCTTCGAAAACAGCGTATAATCAACTTTCGAGAAATATCAATACAGGTGAAATAAATAAGTAAGTGATCAAAATACCCCAATTTTCTTGTAGCATATGAATACTCAAAATAAGAAATAATATTTCAAAGCTCTAGAAATTAGTAAACATTTACTTAACAATGATAACTTCACATTGATGAAAGTGATTATACCACAGTTCAGAAATTGAACTCTTAGATGGAACTCGTATCATGTAATACTCACAATTCCGTGTCACTATTCCAACTTCCTAAATGCAATGTGAACAGTCTATGTTCAGTAGTTGCTACAAGAAAGTAATTTTGCTTTACTCAAATGAAGAAACGTTAGTCTATCCTATGTCTAAACTTTTATTATGATTAGACCCACTATGTTATTGAAACTTTGTTGAAAATTGAAGTGCAGCGATTCGTCAGCATAAAATGTTTAGGTCGGTTACATAGAGAATGGGCGTATCATTTCGCTATTTATGTTATGTATGTTAAATTAGTGATTACCAAATTAACTGAAAACATTTACTTCATACGCACAGTTCATAACAATTCAGTATTAACTAATAAATCATATAGACATGAACTTAAAGCTTTTCATATATTTTATCTGGGACAAATACGTAAAAACCTAGATTACTTCAGTATGTGTCGGAAAGTTAAATATAACAACTCACTTACTTCCAGAGGATATGTTCAGTAATTAGGCATAAATCACCAACAAATGATAAATCATGTTTACATTTGTTGTTAAACATACTACAGTGTTATGTATATTTGAGATTGTCAATCATAAACCAAGGTTTATTGTTAATTCGGAAATCGTTGTTGACATTATTGACTGTTATTCCTAATACATTAGAGCTATGTATTCCACTCTTTAAACAGAACTTTAAAGCTTGGTATTACTATAGTCAATGCATGTGTCAAGTAATTTTAATAATTCTAAAAATCCAGATATTTATTTTGATAACCATTTTTAAACAGCTCTACTTAAAGGTATCCTTTTAAAAATGGAACTGTTTCCGGTTATCATAGCAACTTAATGTGGTTGTCATGTGATTTGAATACAACTCAAACTATTTTCTTGTTTTTTTTCATGTGCACTGTTATTATTTAATCAACTAAAAACGAACATTAGCAAAAATATAGCAATTTTAAAAGTAACAATTCAGTAAATAACCTAGTTCTACTAACAGTTCATAATTCTGATGAGTATGAATTTGATCTAGTGATAAGATGCCTTTAATTCTTATAAGTGACGCCTTAGTGTTCACTAGTATAACCAACTGATTACTTTTTTTTAGCCGAATATACTACTTGTGAGTAGCTTATATTTTAGAGGAAAGTTAACAAACGCTTATCAAGAATTCTGTTTGGTTAGTTTAAACAATGTTACCTAAACCAGAACTTAGGATTTATTTGTGTTTCCCTTCGTAGAAACTATAAACCGAAGTTTTCAGGGATCGTAATAAAGTTGATTCGATGTATGTCTCAGAATCTAATCATTTCAACTGAGCAGTTGGATTAGTAGATATTTACCAATGCTTGTAGCAATATCAAAACAGGAAAGATAAGTTGACATGTAAAATGTCGTCAGAAACCTTTATGTATTAAGTCTTATTAGTGTCATTTTACTGTTATTACGCCGTAACTAGTGGTGGAAAAGCATAAAAGTATTATATAGAGGAAAAGAATGTACAATGAATTATGAAGTCGTTGTAGAAGTCATAGATTTATTAATAATTGAAGTAAATTATTGAAAACTTGTACAGTTTCATGGGGGCATGTCAACGTGAACGAAATGATTATACTTATCAATATATGATATTTAAGAATAAATCATCGTGATAAGTATCGATTTATTCTTTATAGCTTATTTTGGTATTATAAATATGGATTAAATAAACTAGAGAGCAAGTAGGTGTTCTCTCTTCAGCCTTGTTTTGTGATGACATTTACACATGCTTTCCATATTTGATGTTTTCATTCAAAATCTATTATGTCTCTTAAGTAGTTGAAATCAATACTTTATACAATAAGCATTACATAGTTTTCAGCAAATATACATAAATTTTTCAAAATAGAAATGTACTTGAATTAGTTACTATCATGAATACCATTAAAGTCAAATTTATTTAATAATTACATTTATAATAAGTATTTAGAGCAGAAATCTAAGACTAGTATAGTCAAAAATTACACTAAAGAACTCAGTTTGAAAATTTCATTTTTCTGTTTTTGGTATTAAGTTAACAACTGAGGCCATATACATATATATGTAAATATGTTTGGTCTTCTTAACAAGTTATCTCAGCAGTCCTGAGAGAAATAATACGTTATTTGAGGTTCAGAACAGTCAAAAATGTTAACCTGTAGATTTTTGGGCTACGGTTGATTGCTTTCAGGAGTAACATCTGCAAACTATTTGGTCAAGAAGTAACAACCATTTTTTTGTTGTCTGATCTTTAGCACTATTCGCATTATACCTCACAAATAGAGAACTCACCATTTATGGGCTTTATGTTGAACTAATCTATAGGAAAGTATATTATTTTAAATGGAAACACATATCATAAACAAATCAAATAAAGGATGTTAAACATTTGGAATGCTGATATGATTTATATGGTGATATATTCTTATGTTCATTTTTTGGTTTCATGAATGTACATCAAAAGTTAATGCTTTATACAATTTTTTTAGTCACTTGAAACCAAACACTGCAGGTAAAGTCATTTCAAAACCTCAGGAGTTGTCAGAGGAATCGGATGGTGTTCAGAAGAAAGTGTCAACTAGTAATCTGGTCGAATCAAATGTAAGCACTTGTGTGCCAGAAACAGGTTTTTTGCCAAAACGTTTACCAAGTGAAGCTGTGGAGAATTTATATGACAAACCTGCAGACTTCACAAATGATCCTGATTTACTACTATCTTCTCTTTCTAAATTGACGTGTGACCCATGTTTAGAGGATAATTCATGGGATCGGAATTACTTTTCTGATGTTGAAAGTGAGTACGCCGCGCTGGAGTTAATTCTACCGATTCCAAAGCGTGAAAGTTTGACTGAAACAGAAACTGCCTTGGAGTTAGACAAAAGAATATCAGCAGATAAGCAGCAAAGTAAAGCAAATCACTTATCAGATGCCTTAGGAAATCTTGCTAATCCAGTTACTTCATTGGCTAATAATATGATCTTTCACGGAAACTGCTTAGAGCCGGGCTACTTTTCGGATACAGAGGCCATATTTTCATCTCAGCGCAAGTTTAAACCGTTACTTGATCCTAGCACATTTAACATGTATACTACTAACAACTGTAAACTTCCCATTGCTTCCGTAGCCCCAATAATGTCTACACAACAAGTGCATTTTAGGAGTAATGTAGAAGATAATCAAAACTGTTTATTAACTTCACAGAACCCAAATACCGGGAAGCGTGAACTTTCTAGTCTATCAGAATGTCCTACAAAAGTCGATAGAATGATTCAAATACGAGAAACAAAATGGCCAAGACTATGTAGTCTACAAAATCTTGTTCATAGCTCAATTAAAGACCGACTGAGACATGTTAGTAATCAACAAGAAGAAACTAACAAAAATTCTCCTCCAATTGCAAACAATACTGTGGGCTCAGGGCCACTTAGTCAAGTTAAACTACCTTATCCAACTGTATCCATAATGACCAACATGGGTTCATTAAACGATATAAGTATGAAATCCGGAATTTCATTTTACGAAGGGCATAGAAAAGATATCCATAATACGTGTTCTGATTCATTTCGATACAAAGCCAGTGGAAAATTATTGACTGGTGATTTAAATGGTAAATGTTTTCAATGTGATAATGTATTTTTATCTTCCAGATATTATAAAACATTCATCAAACTGATGTTTCCTATACTTAGATTAACACTGAAATAATTTAGATAACTGACAGTATAAAATTCATTTTGATTGTCAATCGACTTGGTGTATTGGTTTATTGTAATTGTACAAACTAAGTCATTAAACTAACTACATACCTTAGTGAATAAAAAATAAATAAACATAAAACTTATTACAGTACCATGTCATTTGAGGCTTTTTAAAACTTTCAACAATATGGATAAGAAAAATAAACAGAACAAGTTAATCATCGTAACAATGACAGAAAATTTATCACAATAAAATAATACATAATGAGATTAGATATGAATTTTATATGGACACTGTGGTTGTAAATACATTCATCATTTTCGACTATTGATTATTTATACTTTGTTCGATCAGGCAAACAAAATATCGATCCACCATTATAAGAACAATACTATTCAGCTTGGCGATAGCAAGCAATTTGATAGTACTCTAAGAAAAGCCGTCATTTACTGTCAACTGATAAATATTTCCCGTTTGATTTAAATCCATATCAAGTGTTAGGTTGTGGAAGCTAACATTAAATTAGCGCTAGCATGAATAAAGTTAGTTTTGCATTTTGTTCTTGCTTGCTGAAGCAATCAAATGTCACTGCTAATACTCCATTCTAAATTCAAATGATGAATGCAAGGAACTACAGTATTTAATTTGTAAGTATTAATGTCTTACTGTTGATGTTGGTTAGTCTATTGTGCCATATACAGGTCCTGGTCGAATTCCCTTGTTATGGCATAATGTCACAATTGCTTCAATTTAACTATGACAACATCATTACTTGACATATTCAATCAATTATCTGTGTTTCATAATAAAGTTTAACAGTAGTTATAAGTATTTTGGACTTGTCTGCGTTATAATGTCGATGTCAGCACCATACCATATATTACTCAGTAGCTCTGTGAGTTATGCAGTACTCAATATATTTCCTGTAATCACTTCTGATAGTTAATATAAGCTTTATTTATCTTAATAACTACCGTTATACAACTAAGTGTGCAAACCTGATTACATGAAGAGCATAAACTGATCATATATATTCAGTTTGACGAAATCAAAATATTTCTTCTACCTCAGTATATGACAATAAATTCTACGAAAAAATGCTTCCATTAAATTAGCACCATCCATACGATTACATAATTTTGTTTAAAATAATGAATATTGACAACAATCGATTATACATAGATTAAAAACTGTGTTGTGATCGATTTGGCGTTCCTCAAGTCCTTCATAATGCTCATCGAATTCTATAGATTTAGTTGTAATGTGGCTACTGGAATAAGTGACTAGACAAAACCGGCACTATATAGAAATGGAAAGATGCCGTGGGGCGTAACTGCAACCTCTGAGGTCCATGAATTTCTACCGACTATCATCTACAACTTTATAATAATGAGTTAATTTGCGACTACAAACCATACTACTGAAAATTAAATAGTAAGATATATCGCCTTATTCAAACTAAAAAAAGTCGTATTTCTTTCTATTTCAGGAGTTAATCAAGTTGTCAATACCTCTTCAATGAGAAGTGCTAACTTAGTGGTTCGTTTATCTTTTTGATTATATCATGAATTATAGATTGATAGTTAAATTTTGGAATCATTTACAAATAACTAAAAGCCACCATATTCACTAATGTAATGTAAAGCGAAGATGCTTACAAGTATTTTACACTCACTACATTTTGATGGTACAAATTAATCATTATAATACAATTACAGTGTATCATTCATTATTTTGGTCTATTTTACTGCTTAATTTTCTCCATGAAATACAAGGATGTTTTAACGTTAAAGTTGATCTACCACCTAAACCATGAAATAGAAAATTGTAATTAACCATAGATTTTAAAAATTTAATAAACTTACAAATATCATCATTCTTCTAAAAAATATTTAGGAAGGAATTATGAAATAAACTATGTAGATGTATACTTTAAGATGATTCTTATGGTTAGATAACAATTCAGAAGATGTTGAGAATTTTTTGATGGAACAATCTTTCACGATCTGTATCGTTAACTATTCACTTAAAAAGGTTACTGTTATTAGCACTGTTGCAAGTGGCCATTGTAGAGATTGTTGAATTTTTTAATTCTATATAACTAGTTGGTCTATTTAGACAACCATTGAAACTAGAAACTACGGGACAATTGCTAATCCACGAATTCAATCTTAGACCTCCAAGCTATGCATTCTAAAACGTCAGACCATTAAACCAGAATCCATCGATTAATATTTATAATTCAATCAATTCGCAATATATTTACGTGACCTCATCCATTGTCGTCTATGTGTAAATGCCGCACACTTCACATAATTAAATTCTACTGGTTACATTTTCTTGCTAGAACTCCGGAAATAACTTTTAGATGTTAGTCGTTTGTGAGTAATTGCGTGTTGTAAAGATTGTTGAATTTCATTTGATATCACGAATCAGCAAATATATATATTGGGCTTGTATTTTATTCTTTAAAGCATCAGCGTATTAAGTAAATATGATTTTTGTCTAGAGTTGTAGTTAAGTGGTATGAATATTTAGATTCTTATCATAAAGTTCTATAAGATGATTTAAGATATACTAAATCACGTAACTTCATAGTATTTTGGAAAATATTCGTGAAGTCAGTACGATCTAACGCTTTGACTAATTATTGTTATATCGGACGACTAAAGAAGAGTAACGAACTTCCAGAACTGTGTTTTAGAATGCCATTTCAGTTATTTTAACTGCGGGTGATGCAAACTTTTCATTTCTACCATTGTTACGTTTCTCTTATCCTCTCCTCCCTTTCGGTATATTTACTGTTAGTATATTGTCTCTCATTACGAACTGCAGTTAATTAGTTGTAAACACGTCACCCCTAATCACTACCACTATCTTTATTGCTTCTCAATAATGTTAAATTCCCAATTAGTTCACTGTGTGGTCTGATTTTATGTATATATGAAAGAATGCCTGAAATACAGTATGACTTTGTTTGGTTGATTCATCGTCTTTTATTCTTCTTATTCTGGCCTGCGATCTAGAAGGCAACGGCGTGATGTACAAGGACAAGCTAGGTAATCATTAATGATGTTATTGTGACCACTTGCGCACAAGGCCGTATAGATTTTTTGACTTCATTCATCAAACATATAGTTATACGTCATTACAATTATGGGGTCGTTTTCCCTACAGGATTCAGTGCTTTTTATCCAATACACAAAATAATTCGTAATACAAATATCACGTGTAACTATGCGTAATCAAGTGGATAATATAAACAATATGTACTTATATATATATTTGTTTATTTAGAAGTATATTTGTTATACTGCGTTCCCTTAGCTGAGTTATTTAGTTACCTAATATCATCACCACTCCTAACTACTTCAAAAAAATTGTTACTATGCAAACAGAAGGACGAAGTAACAAAAAGGAAGACAAACCGTAAGTTATCTACAAAATAAGCTAAGCCAACTTTAACAAACGTTGGATCGAATCAAGTGACCAACCTCTTCTACTCAGACTATACAAATATCAATCAGCTGCCAAACGCCACAACATTTCTTTTCTAATCCGAATGCATATGGACAGTTATTATGGACACAGTTTTAACTAGGAAAACGCGATGATTTAAATCAGAGAATATACAACTAAAGTCAGAGGATTTTTGGAAGTTTGGAGCTCAGGACAATCAAAATTTATATTAAAACATGCTAAAAAAGAAGTGCTTTATCAATCAATTCAAAAAGTAACAAGCACCTACAATACCCGAAATCAGATCGGCAGGGGAGGTATTCAAAATGAATGTGAAAAATCATAAGATATGTTCATATAACAGCTAATGAAACCTCGAGATCAATATAACAAGATGCCAGTCACGTGTGTAGATGACCTCATAGCTTACTTCCACCAAAAATTCATGCTGATTAAGTCATCGAGAATGATGATGGAAACTCTGCAATTAAACCATCCAGCTCAAAGAATGCAATATGACCAAAACCACTCTCCAGAGCTACAAATCCCCCCCCCCAATCTTACGAGTACACATAATTGTGGATATTTAATGAGATTGATATTTCTCATCGTCTGATTTAATTTGATTTGATTATTCATTTCTAAAACAAAAGTGTACACTATGTTTTCTAACCATATATATATTTTTCATTACCATTTTGTATTTAAATATAAAATCTACATCTATATACCCAACTATATACATATATATACTTATACGTTTCACTGTCATTTTGCATCTTATATTATACATGGCCAACATGTGTTTGGCAAATGTCAACATACGTGAAGTAGGTATTTATTTCACGGGATTTGGTTTCAGATAAATCTCACTTATTATATCTGTAAAAATGTTTAATTGACTGATAGATAAATAATGATGTTTCTTCCTTCATGTTGGCCCATTTTTTTAGATGAAACTGACAGCAAAAATTATTTTTTAAACATATAGATTATAGGTTACGTAGATACATATATCAATGTCACTTGATATTTTGTTAATCTAAACTCTAATTATGTAGTGATAGTAGTTAATGTCCTAAAGGCTAGGCAATCATAAGTTTATTGCGGCAAACAGACATTCATAAGAATTCAGTAGAAATCTGTAGACTAGAATTTAATGTCCCTGGCACTGCATCCGTTTTTTTTTAAATCATACATATCATTTGTTAATGGTAAATAAGAATTAAAGAATATATCTAAAGCCTGTAGGTAACTACCTCTGACAAACTTATGCATATGATCATTTGATAGTATATTATATTTCATCTGTCGGTTTCATTCGCCTGTTACCCTTTTATGGAGCGTGGTTCACCGACCAAGATTCACCAACCAACTCTGTCCCAAGTTACTCCTCCCAGTTGTTTCAAAATGCTACCCGTTCTTTCTATGTCTGCTTTCGATTACTGGTACTATATGTTCTTTGGTTTTCCTCTTTTCATTTGATCGTGAAGATTCCATGTTAGGGTTTGCCTTGTGAAGCAGTTTGGTAATTTTCTAAATGTATCTTATCCACCTCTGGCGCCTTTTTTCAGTCTCTTCCTCAGCTAGATTTCGGTTGGTTTGTTCTCTGACAAAGTAGGTGGTTTCTGATGGTATCCTGCCAACGGTTCCGAAGTATCTTTCTCAAACAGCTGTTTATAAATAAGTGTATATTTTGAATGATACTTTTGTAGCTCTTCAAGTTTCAGCTCCATATAATAGAACTGTCTTAGTGTTTGCATTGAAAAATTTGGCTTTGTTGTCGTCTGACAGTTGTCTATCAATAACTAATGACTAATCAATAGTATGTTGTCCAGTCGTTTAAAATAACTCAACTGCTGTTGTAATATATTGATTGATAGATTTTAGATAGATATTTTGAACTTGAATTCCATTTACATGGTAAGCAATACAAAAAGCTGTTTTAAATACGATCGACAGATTATAGTGATATCGTTTCCAAACCGTTTGTACACTCATTCATGCATCACTTTAATGAGGAAATGAACTTGTTGTCATGTATTGAAGCTTCGATTTATACTAAGTAATGTACATGTATATGTCAATCTGATGAATAATATGATTAAATAGAAAATTTTCTTTGTTCACCCTGTCTTCATAAAATTGCAGATTGAAAATGTTCATCAAGAAACTAAACGTCTACAAGGTGATATCGCCATTCTGTCGGCTCATTTATCCATGAAGGTAGTAAACAATAAATTTTCTTATGTAAAAGTGTATTAATAATTATAATATATTTATGTATTTATTTTAGTTTATTTAGTACTGATTTCGTTAAACTTAAAGGTAACTTTCATTACAAACTGATATGAGGTGAATGACAAATAAAAATCATAGGGGATCTGAAAAATTTAATAACATGATTGGATATTTCTCATAAGAATAAGATACTGAAATAAGAGCATATTCTTCAGGCCATGAGGTGCAGATGCTACAGATGTGTCGGCCAGCGTTACCGTCTACAGCATTTCGATCTTATGTTAGATCATTAGTGCAGACTGTTTAGGAGTTTAAACTAAGTTTTAAAAAAGGTTTTATACTCTCTTATTTTTCAATGTTTCACTAGTTGATGTTAGTTGAAGACAAGATTAATTTCAAGGAACAAACACACTGAATAGTTTCTAGTTCCTTGTTGACAAACCAGTACTAAATGACGAGATATTTTATCTAGTGGTTCAAAAGAAACTATAACGATTAAATGAAATTATTTTAAAGTATTTTCGTCATATTTTAACTTCGTCCCTTAAAATGACTTTTGCCTACATAAGTTATACGCCGCTTAACCTAGTATCTTCCTTCTTCAATAAAGATTGTTTAAATCCAAGAAAATTCATCTACTGGTTTATGTTTGTTCTTAGTCCTGATATAGTTTGCAGTAATGTAATTATGTCCTGTAGTCATGAAGTTTCACATAACAATACTCATTAAATGATACAAAATTACTGCTATCAGAAATGTTTATTTAAAATTATAAGCTAAATTTCTGAAAACACATTATAGTGACATTATGAAAATCTTCTAAAGATACCTAAAAATCTGGAACCCAAAAACGTTCACCAGAGTATTTCCTTTCTTATCTTACTTTGTAAATGGTTTAAATTTAAAAAATGATTGAAAACAATAGCAGTTGAACATGTAGTTGTCGACGCTTTAATTATGTTCAAATTCCTACATGCAATCAAACGTGGGTTCTTCACAATTTACTGGAAGCAGGACATAGGAGACCACTACTTAGAATTTCTCCATTCTATTTAATTCTTAACGTGAATCACCTGTTTTTTACTATTATTGTTAAAAATCCACCCAACTGTTAATTTATTTGCCTGAAACTTAATGAATTTATCTAGTTTAGTTGATTTTGACTAGTCATGAATCTATTACCTCTTTTAACTAATAAATAAACATAGATCCTGGGTACCCAGTAGATTGTTGCATCCTTATTGTGATATAGAGTGCAAGTGAATCACAAATTAGACTAATTATCCTCTCCCTCCCCCCACTGTTCTATCACTAATAATAATCATTAGAATAAACAGAATTTAAAACATATAAGTTAATAAATATGGTTACTTCACTTGATGGGACAAAAACATGTCCAAAAAAATCATAATTACGTTTATCTTTATCTTCTAAGATCATAATTTATTCGGAATAAGTTAATATAAATATTGGCTATTTCAGATTATTTTTCTAAAAATAGATCTTAGGTGCATTCAGTATGATTCACTTTAATTTATACAAACCAGTTTGTAGTCTCGTTGCATAAAGAAAGATAAGGATCTTTACACTACTGAAAAAACTTATGTAATATGACATACTTTTAGTAGATACATAATGATACCATTTTTCTGATTAATGGACTGCATGACAGACTGGTTATTTAGGTGAATGAATAAATGATATAATAGTCTTTAAATATACATTACACATTTTATATTGGTATACATAATTTTGCACTTCAGTAAGACAGAATTAAGTATAGATTTAAAAAGGAAAGAGTAGAAGTTGTCTGACCATTTTTAACAGACCGTTAATTCATTGGATTATAAAACATATAGGAATGAATATGTGGTGTAGGAAATAAAGTGCCAATAGTTAACCAGGCATACAAAAATACTTCCAACTAAACATACAAACACAAGTCTTAGTGTACTTACCACTTAAATAATAATTTAGTAAATTATCATAATATATACCAATCAACTTAATTATTCACATATGAAATAGTCAACATTAATTGAGTTAAATGTAACTTACTACTTTTAAAATGAATTATCCTGTACATATATGTCAAAGAAACTAATTAATTAATAATTACAATAATGGAAAGATTTTATCCAAATTTTTATTCCTATACAAAATCACATTACGAACCATTAGTATCTAGTCTCTTGATAAAATCTGAATCAAACCATAACTGTAAATCGGATATTATTAATAGTAATAAAATTCATAATAATGATAATGATAATAATAACATTCATGAGATCAGTTGTGATTGGCATAATGATAGGGATTGTAAAATGTATTCTGAAAATTCTGATATAAATAAACAAAAAACTACAATTCTTACATCTAATATCAACCGTCAAAACATACAAACTGCATATAAAGTGAAACAATCTCGTGGTCAATCAGTTGGTTTGACACTAAATGATTCACAAAGATGGATACGTGAAAATTCTGATCCACCGCGACATAATAAATTAACTGAGGATGAAATGATAACGAATATTGACTCATTTCGATCAGCACAATCATTTGTACTGCCATACACTAAAATAAATGAGCATTTAACATATGGACATACAGTTAAACAAAATACTAATTATAGAAATACTGAAAATGATTCAAATAATATAGGGTCAGTATCACACAATGATATTCGATGTAATATTATTTCAAATTACCAACATCATCCTGATCGTATGTCAACATCTTTGACAAAATATTCATCATCTTCAATTAAGCGTAAGTCAAGATCATTACACAAGCAATCAAGTGATAAAGAATTACACTGCACAAATCGCATAGGTGAAAATGATTCAAACATTGGGTTTAGTAATGTAAATCATTTGAAACGATTGCCTTCACCTTGCGTTCGATTGAAAACTACGCTAGAAACAGATACAAATTTTAATATAATACCAGGTTACTATCAAAACACAACAGTCTCAAACTATGACTTACGACCTAAACGATTGATTGAAACAGAACGTATGGTTAGACAAGAACTGGCGTCTGCAAGACAAAAATCTGCAACGTATAATAATTATTGCTGTGTAAGTACAGATGACTATAAACTAGCTAAACAAACTTCACCAAGATCATTGAAAAAAACATGTTACAATGACAGAAAACAGATTGTTCAATTAACTAGTAAGAGTAAATATATCATGTCAGATAAAAAATTATCTGGTAACGAATTACAAGTGAACAATTCAGCGATATTCGTAAATAATGGTTCAAAATTATCATCTAATCAATCGGAAAATACATCTAGCATTTCAAGTGAGGTAAATCGTGAAGATAAAATTGAGAATCATGAAGCATCGAAGGTAAATACTGAGTAGAAGTCTATGATTAACTATGATTTAATTTATGCTGTTATATATGAGACTTGGTTTTTCAGGTATAAACAGTTTAATAATGAATCAATATAGTACATTGAGGTCCCCATAGGATGAAATATATGTTTATATATGTTCATCATAAACCGATATTATTTTGCGAACAGAACAACTGTTCATTTCTAATTTACACACTTTTAACGTGTTTTTACAGTTTAAGTGACACCACAGTTTTTTCCAGCTTACTAATAATAAGAGATGCGAATGATGGCATACTGAATGTCGACAGAGTTTAAAAATCTGAATCAATAGATTTTGACTTTGTACTTCAAGAGCATTGTACTCATTTTGGGATTCTCAAACACATCATTTAATTGAATGTAAAACCAGAGGTGCATATTTCCGCCTAAATAAACTATAAATGAAGACCTGTCCAATGTTCTACCTATTGTGTGTCATGATGATGCTGTTTTTGGTGAAAACTACCGTGAGACTATAGAAAGTCTTCATATTTTGAACCTTAGAAATTACATTAGCAAACTATATCAAGAATCTGCTTTATAAAATAAACTGATAATTAAAATAAAAAGTATTCATTTATATTCATGCTTAGCCTATCTCATTATAATTTATATCAGACATCGTCTTCACAACATTTGATTATAGGAATCTTTCAAGTTTACAATTATTCATTTCTCTTTTATTTTTCTCAAAAATAAACAAAAATAACCCCTAACATTCAGATTTTGAACACTTTTCTTCTTATAGGACAATACAATTGAAACTTTAGAAGAAACTGTGGAAAATTTGTTATTTCGGATTGAACAACTTCAAGCCTTGGATAACTTAAAGGTATGATGTTGACGACATTATAGCTTGATAATGTTATGGATTCGAAATGTTCATTGGCTTGAAAGTATTATCATCACTTTTATACAGTGACTCAGTACCAATTTCATCTCTTTACTAGGCATTATCGTCTATACAATTAGAGCGAAAGCACAAATAATATGTATCTCATGTTAAATCGACATCGCGAATTAGTATGAATAAGACAGCCACTGACCACCAGAAAGCACTGGTTCGTCCTAGTATGAAACTCTTTTGCAGTGCGTATATACGATAAGAGAAGTGATCAAACCTAGGACATTCTGGCCCCACTATGAACACTTTATCATTAGACCACTAAGCCGAAAACCAACGGTTACTATTCGTAACTCGGTCAATTCGCAATAGATTTACATGACCTCATCTTTTGTTATCATTGGGTAACTGCCTTACATCCGACATGGCTGAACCCCACTAATCGTGACTTCCTGCTAGAACTCCGGGAGTTATCTCTAGATGTTAGTCGTTCGTAAGCTTGTATTGATTGGGTTAGAAATATCAATCGTCTGGAGTTTAATACTAGAACAAAACAGCTTTTTAGTGCATCCTAGGGGTCAGCTATTGTTCAATACAGACCAAATCGTAATTTTAAATTAACATCCGACAGTTTCCAAAACACCCAATCACAATATACTTTGTATCAAATAATAAATTCGATTGTTTACATATATGTTCATTTTTATTTGTGTCCAATGTTTTTACTACCACAGAGTTCAGAGATACATGAGCTACAAAGTATCATAAATCAACTACGTGGAGATGATTTGAACAGTAAATCTCTGACTAACTCTCCGAATCATTTTCATCCTAGACCACCGAGATCAACATCCTGTCGTACACTTCCTGATGCCATGTATCAAGGTAAGATTAACCTCTTAAATTAGTCTAACTACTAATAATCATGTTTGTTTTATATTCCTCGGAAATGAAAACACACGATCCCATGTAAAAACAAGCAAATTAATATTACTTTTTAAGAAACGCAAATGAGATATTGAGTATAGATCCAATGGTCTACATTTTCAGCTTCAGTGAAGTGAGACAATCACACTTCGCCATACACAACAGATGTCTAGTGAAAACGAAGAATTTCAATAAACATTATATCGCACTTTAACCAAGAAAATATTTTTTTTAAATCTAATCAAGCAAACGACATAACAGTTTATTCCATGTCACATTTATCTAATATGAAATTACTTTTAATTCTGAGCTGATATTAGCTTGAAGGTAATCATTTCTCATTTAATCAAGTTAAGGTAAAGAACTTGGGAAACCATTTTACTGAAAAAGGCACTAAATATACAGAAAGATATGGATCTTCTGAATGAGATCATCAGTATAATATAACAGATCCGTGTTGTTCAGTTGTTGAAGAATATATACTCTGTGATCTAACATAGCTCTTCACTCCACCTTAAAAATAAGCTATATTTCAAAGTGTTTAAATATGCACAAAATAACATGTAATTTGAAGTTTGTGATTATACAAGAAATTTATAATCAGGCTTGTTTAGTGGTACCTGTAGTTTTTCTACTTAATATTTTTTCAGAATGTAATTTATCTCTCTGTTGCAATATGCTACTTGATCTTGCTGCTTCAAGTTATAAATTTATTTAACCAATATTTATCTAGATCTTCAAGATGCAATTAGCCTAAGCAGTTTTACAAGTGGGACAAGTGGAGGTAGTCAAGAGCCTTCGATGCACTTGCTACAGCAACAACAGCAGAACCAACAACAGCAACAGAAAACAATTTTAAAATCTGACAGCAAATGTTCTAGTCAAATTGGCAATAGTAGTCCGTCAGCATCAGATAACGATAGGTCATACACTAAACATTCACGATGGGTGAGTATACCATGATGATGATGCAATTTTTGACATTATCTGACTAATTTCCAATCTACTAGTTGTTGGAAATCCAACTAGGATGCATACAACTAAATTATAAATGATCGTTACTGTCTTCCTTTTGATTTAACAGCAAATTTTATTGTTACGTCAAGGATATAATCAAGAATCTGTAATTGTTTAAATAACATATATATTATGTGAATATTACACAACATATTATATACTGATCAATCAATAAAATTATTATGATTTCGTCATGGATACTGTACTGTTCATACGTATATGGAATAATGTCACATACATCACTACTTTATATCATGTGTAGAAGCAGTTATTGATAACATGTTTAACAAAAGCCTAAATAAAAATGCACACTGATGTAGGCTGTTGTAAACACCTAACCTAAACTCCTAACCTAATTCATTAACTTAACATTTTAATCAATAGTCTTTTAATGTCAGCGACAAAAGTATTAGTGCGTCAAATAGTGTAAAATGTTTATCACATTCGATAAAGTAAACCTTTTACAAAAAAATGTACTACTAACAGACATCTTCAAATCTAGTATCTTAGGAAACTTAGTACAGGAAAAAATATTACTTATTTGAAATGAAAAAAGACTATTTGATTGCTAATGGCTTACTTCAAAAATACTGATGACACCGTTGTTATGGAAAGAGATTTTACAATGAACAAGACGATTTAGGTAACATTATGGTAACAGTAATATAATAATCTTTTTAATATGTAGTTAATATTATGCTATATTTACCTTATTTCCTCTACTATTAATTTTCCTGAGCACAGTTACTTTTGGTTCAAATTAGTTACAACAAATTTAAGATTTCAGAGAACTATGTTGTGTTCAGATTATAATGAAATTATTCAATGTTTATCTATATGATTTTATTTACTACTGTACGTACTCGTCAGCTCATTCGGAGACATTGTTTTGCCTTAAATCGAATAATTAATAAAAATGAGAAAATGTTGGAAATCCATTATGTTTGTGACTGGAACTTACGAATAGTATATGATTACTATTACAAATAGAATAAAACCGAAGTTATGCAGATCTTTTAATGGACATGACTCTAGTATATCATTTTGTTAATTCACATTTCTAAATTAAGTCATTTCAGGAATAATTTGTGATCAACACTTGATTTCATAACAAGTATTTATACATTTGTTCTATTTCATTTATTCATTGGCAATAAAAGCCATTTGTATTCTGTTATAATTATTGGTTCGTTGGATTACAGTGAAAACTTCGAATATAATTATTTATCGATATATTTGTAGAATCTCCGTTGAATATCTTCTCCAGTAGATTTCAAATACCGCTAAACAAAGTTGTATTTGTACTCAATAATATTTTGTTATTTTACATTCCATTTCATACTTACAGTTACGTGCATCATTCAGCAAGGCCTTCAAGAAAAAATCAAAGTGCAATATACCTGTTAACGATCCAGAAATATTGATGAATCACAGTGCTACCACAAGGTAATCACCATCAATAACGTATATGATATTTCTCCTATCGGCATTATGCGTATTTTACAGTTAACCTATGTCACATAAAGTACAGTAGTATCCATCAAATGATTGTTATCCAGTGTCAGTTTACTGCTAATGAATTCCGTAACATAGTTTGAAGTTGATTTCATTTTACTGATATTCATAATGATAATTGAATGGACAAGCAACATATTAGTATTCAGTTAATTCTGTCAGTTATTAAAACAATGCAAAACAAAAATTGTTGATTTTTAAAATTTCTTAAAAGAATATGTCTGTAACATGTAGCTAACTTCAAACACGACACCTCAACCACTTCTTAAACTAATTCTCTAACTGTTCCATGTTGATGAGCATAAATTTTGTCGAAATTTTAGTTAGTCCTCTTAAATAAACCCTAAAAATAAAATCTTATGAATCATAAATCTACTATGCTTTGTAAATAGTAGTAATTCAAATCTATGTAAAAATGACACTTATATTAAATTACTTGTCATCAATAGTTTCAGTGCTTTATTAAATCAGTTGAGTCGTCATGAATAATGACACTTCGCAAACAGTCTTGTTGGACTTATAACACATTGTATTCTTGATTCACATTTAAGGTGTGATTATCCTTATTCGGCTCCATTTAGTATAATGTTAAGCTTGAAGTCAGAAATATAATTACTTATTTCAATGCACTTATTATTAATATGGAAGTGTTAGCTCGGATATCTGAGTTTTGGTCTCCAAATTACAATATGAAAGTTAGTTTCATTTTAGTGGCCAAATAGTAGCCATAATATAGTAACTAATATTCATCAATAGATTTATAATTATAGCGTCTACTAGGAAAGTGTTTTTCAGTAACTTGTATTCTCATGATTTTTTACAGTCCACAACCAACTTTGCCTGATCAAATTAGTATGAATAGTCATAAGTCTCAATATGAACAACAGCTGGATAGATTACATTTAACAGTTAGTCGAATGCGTTGGCAAATGGATTTACTTGAGGCGAGGAATAAGAAACTGCAAGAAATTATACTAAAATATAATCGGGACCAAATACAACCCAACGAATTGCACACAATAACATCAGAGAGGAAGGTTACCTTACACGGTATGTTTTGTTTTGTTCATAATGTTAAGTGTTAAACAATAATATAACTTATTAAGTTGTGTTTACAGAGTTCAAATAAAACACCGAACTAAAATCAAACATAGTTAACGAGTTTGTTTCAGTTTACAGTTCTGTTGAAGGTATATCACACAGGCTCTAGAGAAAATGAAGGTTTTTATAACTCATCAATCTTTCGGATAGATATTAGTTAGCTCAAATATTATTCGTTGATCATCGTTTGCGAAATATGCATCAACTTGGAAATTCGTCTTCTGCAAACTTTAAAGTTGCAACTAGATTTCATTAATAAGTGTTTACAATAATTACATTTGTCATTCTTATCATCTTATTATTAAAGACTGTCTCCATCCAAATTGTTATTCACTCATCTTCACTCTAGTCTAATGATAACCAAAATTACTCTGTCTCCACTTTACTGACAACACTATTTTAATGTTTTACAAATTCCCTCTTTCACTAGTTAATTGATTATTTAAGACACAGATGACAATTAATCAAATCCTTACAATTATCTATTAACCCACAGTCTATCAAGTGTATTAATATGCAACTGTACGGTTAGATATTGAATTTGTTGAAAAAATATTCCCGCCATGAATAAATTTATTTTATAATTTATTGGGTAAATTTAAACCAATTAGTATATGAAAACTGTTATGGTTTGATGAATACTGTTATCTTTATAGTAGTATCAATAGCATTTAACTCGGAGCTGAATACTTTTTCACACAAGTCATAAACGTAACTTATAATCACTAAAATGATAAAAATATGTCACTGATGTATTAACATCTTTTTTCTATTTTAAAAGAAGATATCATATTCGTTATGAAATGTATTTTATTCAGAATCATTATTGTAACTACAAATAAAACTAAGGTAATAACCACATTCTATCCTGATCAGTTCAATATTCTTGTCTATGTGACACAAATCGAAGCCATAGAAAATTTGTCTTCTCGATTATATAAACATATGGGAGGATAATAATGTATGTTTATAATAAGTAGATTGATATATTCGTATGGATAACTGTTTGTATCACCTGGTTCATGTATGGTCGTATACTGATATTTCCAGTGGTTGTAAAAGAAAAATGTAGGTAATTATAAATTTACAGCAATAATAATTGTGCAAAATATTGCATAAACAAAATTAAAAATAACTCTATGTCTATAAAAGTGAAGGTCATTGAATAATTTTTCTAAAAAATGAGTTTTATAGACAAAAATCAAGCATATCAGAATAATGAATACGATTTAGATAGAAAGAACTTTCCAGATTAACGTGTTTCAGTGATTACTAATACTATTAATCGGTTAAGGGTTATCTATTATTTTCAAAGTAGAAGTCAACTATAGTGTATAGTGACAGAAAATATGTTTTGAATCAAAGAAAGGGTAAGTATATTCATCAACCAATATACATCCGTCTATAACTAACAAATTAATTAACAGATAATTCATTGTAGATTACTCTAATATTCATTTTTTACCTTGGCAGTTAGTAGAAAATTATCGGTTTAGTAGGGTTATCATAATAATACTCATGTTTTAATAATAGATAGCTGGTAATTGCTCTTTTGATAATGAAGACGAACCCTATTTTAAATTAACTTACATATCACACATTCACACTTATTAATACAGTTGAATAATGACCAGAATTGTCGTTGTTTGTGATCTTCGTTGCACATATGTAATCACTTAATCAATCAAACTACAGGCTACATTATCTTCGTTCTTACTTTTGGCTTTCATTCAGTCTTACTGTTCCAGCTACTTGATGGGATTAAAAATGTATGCTTTTGAACGCCAGAAGATGTTACTTGAGGACATAAAAGTAATTTAACTGACAAGATTACCACTCAGAAGGTTTTCTTAGTGATCATATTCTTTATAAGTGCTCACAATATTGAAGACAAGTTGACATGATATCTATTTAGATTTAGATTACCTACTATAAGTGAATAATCTGACTAGTTCTATGACATTATAACTCTAACTTTAAGTACATATTAAAAGCTTACCGTAAGGAAAAATTTATCAGTTGGTGATAAGTCAAACTCATACCTTCTAAACATAACACCAAAAGATTTTTACCTAAACTTTTTAAGATAGAATCAACAGAATAAATTAAAAACCATCTCTTTTAGTCGGTTTTAATTGCCAACTGTTTTCCATTATATAAACCTTGTACTCTTATAGAAGTCAATGACGGATCAACATAACTTTCACAATTTTCAAGATCTAAGTATAATAAAATGGTAACAAATTCAGAGGAGTAGGTAGCAAAATATAGGTAAACCAAGTCATCGTTCTTTTTAATAATTTAGTATATAATGTCTTATATTATTATTCAGTACTGGTGAATCTGCCTCGGCATCTAAGAAGCATATGAATTCGTTAATCAGTAGATACCATGGTGGCGTTCACCTCTGATACATGTACTCAAAATATATGTTATATTGACCTTTTAACTTAATGTGTGTAATGCTTAAAAGGCGAAAAAACCCAAACATCACTGGAATATGGCAGTTTGGAGGGTTGAGGTATTCTGTTGGACGCATTCTACGACATACTATGTAAATTAGTTTTATGGAGTATCAATAAAGTCTTAATTGATCAAACAAGGTATTATTAATATTGTTATGTCAAGAATTACCGATGTTGCATCAGTAGTAAAATTTAAAATACGTAATTGTATTTACTTTGGTTTTAGTTACGTAGGTACTTTTATCAAGTACATCTGAAAGAATTCACATGTATCTCCACTAGAATTCATCGTTCATTTGTCCTTGAAAACCCACAACATAATTGCATCACTAAAATTTTTACTAAAGCTGCAAGTTAGATAAAATGTTCACATTATACTCTATGGATATTTATTATTATAACCAACTTACATCAAAGATAATAGATGTCCATATACTTTCTGCATGGAATTCAAGTATGAAGTTAGTGCAATACTTAGTAATAAGTGATTTCACTTATGATTAATTAGTTAAAAAATTGCACTTTTGTTTTCATTTTGATCTTTAACACGCTCTACTCTAATATACAATAATATTTATATGCCAATATGAAAAATGTTTAGTCAATGGAGTCAATGCATGAATCAATGATGATGATCGAATGGACGAATTACACAGATCATCATAATCAGTAAGAATAACTAATTAATAGTCATGCGACGAGTGTACTTTTATTAGTTAAGAGAATAGTGAAGCCAACCTAAATAAGTATTCCAATCAAGGAAGTAGAATAAAACTTGTGGAGTAGACCGATTGAATTAACTATCTAATTAAAATGGTTTGTGGAGATTGATATTTTTAGTTAACTGAATACATCACAGATTGTTGTTGGTTGAGCACCATTAAAAACTAGGGAGCACTGAATAGCTGTTTCGTCATAGTATGGGACTCCTCCATACCGCACACTCATGACTCACACTTGTCGCATGTGAAACAGTTACCACTTGTGACAATGGATGATCACTGAGCTATGTCATAAGTTTGTGGAAGTGTGAGTCCTATCATTGGATGGCGGTCCAGTAATGGTGAGGGTTAGATGTCCGCCAATCTGAAGCCTGTGGGGTGGAATGTGGGGTGCTCACTGTTGGTTAGTATCATAGTAGAATGAGACAGCTGTTCAGTGCTCTCTAGTGTTTACTGGTATTCAGCCAACATCAATCTGTGAATTATTCACTGAACAAAAAATTAATAATCGTCAAAATTAATTCTTTATTCGAAAGGTGCATTGAAAATTATAATGAAATAAGTAGTGGAGACAATAAATGAAGAAAGGGGGAGGGATCGAGTATTTCTTAAGCTTTATTTTTACTTCATAATAATTATAATAAGTTATGAAATCCGTCTATTTGATTATCACCATTGACTCGTAGATTGTCTCTATCGATTTAACATTTTTCATATTTGCATATAAATATTATTGTATATTAGAGTGAAACCTAATGAAAATCTAAATGAAAACAACATTGTTTGCTTATATGGATTGCTTTAATTTGCATCATTTGATTTTTTTTATGTTAATTGGTTATATTTACTTGAAGAACTACTACGACATTCATTAGTAACAAATTTTCATATTCCAGATTTGTTAACGCGTTATTGCCAGAATGCATGTCATACTGCCCAAGTATTTGTCAATGCAGAAAGTTCATATCAAAAATGTTTGAATAAAAGTTTAACCAAAGGTCAAAACAGGAACCATTCAGATGTGAATACGGACAACGCTACAGATACACCGTTAAATTGTATCCGATCATTTAAAATTGGTTGCATTGGAGTATCGGATAATATGAGTTGGGAGGAATTAGATGAACATCTTCACAAGTTAATTCAAGTATGTTTGAAGTTACTAATTTATTGTCTGTGAAGTCGAAATACTGTTAGATGTCTAAGTAATCCTGTATTCGTTATTTAAAAACCTACAGTTTTACAGCACATTTCAGTTTAGTTGATTTGATAGTAGATGAGATGTATAATTAAATAACTTTGTTTGTCCCGTCAATACGTTTTTGTAATAATGATGATGATGACTGACGCGTAGACAATGAAGGCTTGAAAGTGTGCTTTAGAATTATGGGACTAATTACTTACCAATGGCCGATTGTTCCGTGCAACGTAAAATGACTTTCTTCTAAACTAAAAAACAAATGCCTTAAGCTTTGGTTTAGATGTGTGTTAAATTGTAAAACATGGTTTTTCACTGCTCGAATGTAACAGTCGTTACCTAATTTGAAACAACATTATTACAATCAAATAATAGTTATTTGTCTCCAAGTGTACACTTTAAATTATTTATCTCAGCAGTTATGCCATCTAACATTTATAAGTGAATACTCCAATATCAACTCACTGCTGACTGATTTCTGGAGGTTAATTCTCGATTTCTAGGAATAAAACGTGACCAGCGGTGTTCAGACATATCAAGTGTGTTGCAATTACCTACCAATGACGATGGGTTAGATCGTTCTAATATACTGCGAATTAAATGATCCTAGTATCCAGTGATTAACTAACTAAAACCAACTGGTGACATCATATTAATTTTCCGACTTTTTCTATTGATTGTTGCATATTATAAAATAAAAAAGCTTGCAAGAAATATTACTAAACTAGATTCCATACTGGTAAGATTTTCTACGTCAAGTTTATAATGTGACCATTTCTTTGAGAGTCAACAATGTATCTATTGGGAAATAAACTATGTGGTATTGGTTTGTTTACCAATGAATTCTTTTAATATTATACTGGAAATTGTTTAGTTACTATTTATATATGTAAATGGCATCTTTTGACTTATTATGTGTTAACTGTAAAATTGTAGTAAGTTTTAAAGACATATGTGTTTATGAGATTATATATATTGACTAGTGCCAGTCAATAAAGTGGCTCATATATATGGTTAACTTAAAATAATCATAGCTGTATTGGAATGGGCCTTCTCTAATGTTAATTACTTATTCGAGTATTTACGAAGTAATGATTGATGAAGACTGAAAATGAGAACATAACTTTTAACGTGTATGTACTTGTTTGTAATTTGTATGCGAAAATTTCCTTCAAAGATCAAATTCATTACATTATTTTTTCCTTGCATCGATTAAAGTTTTGTAAGGTTTCTATTTTAGAAAAAATTTAACAAGAGGTATTAATTTCCACAATTACTATTATGAACAACTACCAAGCATGTGACTATGATAAGTAGTACACGCCCGCCCTTAGTATGACATATTTTTCAACGTGATATTTCTAATCCTATCTAGGTAACTAGCTTTCTACTAAATTTGCTTCATTTTTGTTCATACACTGTTAAATCATAACCCTCAGAACAATAGAAAAATTATTGTATACCAGCCATATTTTACGTCCAAACTGATTTCGAATAATTGAAGGCCATAAACTTGAAAGATAATTTAATAACAATATAATGGGAAATGTCCGTTTAGAAATAAGAAATCTTATCACTCATTGATGGCCTCATAGCCAAAATCACTGAGGTAATTCAGACTGATCTCGTGAAGTAATGGCATGTTTATATCCGTCCTTTACTAATGGTTCTTTTAAGCTGAATGTAAGCCGAAAACTGTTGTTTATTTTAAATAACTAGATAAATGACAAAGAAAATTTTGATTCATTTACATGGATTCAAAAATGATTCGTTATGTAGCCAAAGTCTCAATGAATCAAATAAATAGATTTCCTACTATTGATTTTAATCTTTTAACATATTTGATTGAATATAACACAGATTGATGCTGGCAGGGTACCATTAAAAACCAAAGAGCACTGGACAACTGTCTCGTTTTAGTGTGGAACTCCTCGGCAGTGCGCACCCAAGATTCCGCGCCAGGGGCTTCAGGTTGACGGCGAATGCCTAACTATTGGATGCCAACCCAGTGGTGCAGATGGTTAGGTGTTCACCGTCAACCTGAAGCCCTTGATGCAGAATCTAGGGGGCGCACTGCTGAGGAGTTTCACACTAAAACGAGACAGCTGTCCAGAGCTCCTTCGTTTTCAATGGTACCCTGCCAACAACAATCTGTGACATGTTCTTTTAATACATCATAATAGGCTACAAATATTTATTGTTAATTTTGTATTTGTTTACGATTTCATTCAAAAATTATTTAGAAAATTACTGATGTTATTTTTATTTTGGTAGTTAATGTCAGTAAATATCACCTGCTGTGAGGTCGAACTTCAGTAATGTCTTATTGTAAATATTTTACATAACTATTTATTTCTGTTTTTAACAAATTTAGTCAGCCGTAAATCAATATAACTTATAAACCTTTTTTACTTACTGATATTAGAGCTGAAATATAGGAAAAAATAAGAACAGCATCCTACTAAGATATAATATGACGACTGTATAATGTAATATCTGAAATGAATACATAGTCATTTATGTTTCTAACCAGTCTGTAATTCGTTCAGATACATGTATTTTCAAATTAATACTGGAAAATTTTAGACCACAATAACCTGTCAAGCATGATGTAATGAAAATTATTCTTTAATTTAATGATTATATTCACAACAAGCTCAATCCATATTATAATCGAGACATTTTACATACCTGAGACTTTCAGCTCAGAAACCATCTAGTTAATCAGTAAAGCTATAAAACAAAATGACCAGCACTAAGTTGAAGTAATTGCGAATTACCTACGAATTTAACGATCTCGTTCAGAAAAATATGATGGTGTTAATTTTTACCAACATTCATTTTTTTAATCACTGACAAGATAAATAAATTTACTTTTTTTTATTATTATACAGTATTGTATCAATTTCTTGGATCCCAATAATCAATTACAATTAGAATCACTTGATTTGCAAACTTATCAGTTAAATTTTACGTTCACTGAACAATGTGAAATAAAAACACATAATGTTGTACGATGTCTAAACGCCACTACTTTATCGTCAACAAATAATAATCAATCACAGATATCTTGTACTGTTTTATTACCTACATTGTATGCTGGTAAACAGATATCATCAGAATCTCCAAGTATATGGATAAATGATATGATCAATCAGTTTAATGCCAAACACTATACATTATCAATACAAGTTCATTTAAAAGGTGGTAAAATGAAATTCCCATTAGAGAGAGGTCAAAAAGTATTTGAACCAAATGAAATTTTAAAATACATATGTTTTGGAAGCTTAATACCATTGACAACATTAAATACATATTTATCTATCATTAACGACAATCCAATTGTTATAATTTCTGGGCCAAGTGGAACTGGTAAATCGAATCTAGTGAATGAATTAACTAAACTTTTAGTCAATGAGTAAGTTCACTACTTGAAATGTAATGTGTTTTAATGATGCCTTTAGCTATGCCGCCTTAATAATACAGCCCATACATATATACGCAGCGAGAGTAATAAACAGATAAACAGATCCATTTACATTTAGTTGTCAAAAGATGATCAGGTAAGAACTCATAAAGTGTAAAGACCTAATATAGTATCCCATCTTCAGTGATACATCAAAGTCTAATTAGAGAAAAGTAAGTTGAATCTGAAAACTTTGATCATTAGTTGTTGACGAAATCAGAAAATCTCAGGAACACAAAAAAATTTGTGAATAGAAAATAGGATTAAATAAATCAGATATTATTCAACAGAATAATATGCCACTTCCCGTTATGTGGATTAAAAGAAATCACGTGCAAAAATACGCGCATACACTTCTCAGGTCCTTTTTAACCTGTAGATAATGTTCCAAACAAAAAATAGAACCTGAAAGCTTAAGCGAGAATGGAAATAAGACTGCAATCACAGTCAAAGAACTTATTCATTTTCCTGTTCCATCATATTGATAGAGATATGCAGTAGGCATTTTAAAATACATATTATATTGAAGTTAAAATGATATTAACTTTACAAGATTGACAAAGTGTACTGATTATTGTTACCTAGGATTACATCCGATAATAGTTTCTTACACGATCAGATGTTTTTATTAATATATTTTTCACAAGAGTATCATTGCTCATATAAGTTTGCAGATGTTTATACACAGGACAGCTGAATACACTTAGACTGTCATGTTATACTGTAACTTATTTCACTGACTGACTTTAGTTTTACTTTTATTAAAAAACCAGAAAGTAATGGTAAACTAGAATGATGTAGCATGGGGCTCACCAATGTTACACATAAATAGCCAGTATGATTAGATTTCAAAACCATAATTTAACCCCAAAGACTAATGAATCATTATTCCAAGATTATCATTTCCAGTTAAATTACTACTATTAAAAATGTAGTCATTTGTATTGCAGAATCATGTGTCACACATAATAATAATAAGTTACGGATGTCTATTACTTTTGCATTTTGGTCTTAACAATGTACTTAAAATGTGTCAGTTATGTAACATATGTTTTATCAGATTGATAAACTTAACTATTGAAACCGTCTTTATGTTTGTGCATGAACTGGAAAAAATGTCATATGATTAGTCTAATGATATTTACTAATGTATCCAACATTACATTTTCATCCAACTTCAGTTGTCTTAGTTGACAGATAAGTATTTTGTATTGTCTGTATACATTTATTCTTATTTCGACATAAGTTATTTGTGTTAGATTCTAATAAAAGTAGCTTCATCTATTACTTGATTTTCGTTCTAGTAACACAATAACAAGTATGTCGTTCATAGATGCATATTATGATTATATTAAATAAGGTCAACATTTTATTGAAGTTTAAGTTCATTTTTTTGATTGATGGACTTAGTTTAGCAAAATTCTTATTGACTAATATGTCATTAACAGTAAAAGGTGAATAGTGTGTTTAAAAATGGAAAAAAGAAAATTATTCATGTATTGATTTTCTTCAGTTGAATGTTTTATATCTTGTAACTTTTATTCTAACATGTTACACATTTCTCTAGCCCATTTAACACGAATGCAATTCACAATTTTTGGTTTAAACATGATGGTAGTACAACTTTAAAAGAATTAAAGGAAACTCTTGCTCAACAACTGCATTCGTACGCAAAACACGGTTATCCAGAAGTAATAAACTTACTGAATATTCATTATTTTCAAGAATCTTTGTGTGATGCTTTAAGTGTAATGAAATATTCATCAAACTGGTAAGTAGTTTGTACTAATGTGTGTACTAAAATGTCTTTTAATTATAATTTAAGTATAAAGACAACCATTTCACCTCGATCTTGATTATATTTGAAGTATAGCGCATTAAAAATAAATTATAACATTTCGCCCATCAAACTGGTCCCACCATCTTCAGGGTAATGGTCAAAATCTTAACTATCAGAGTTAGATAAAGTCCTAAACATTACGCAATTTAAAGCCTGTCCGCTGCGTAATAATGTTAAGTTATGTGTAATGTAATATTACGTGACATTAAAAGTGAATCGAGACTTGTGAAGTGAGTGTGTGTTTTTAGGTGATAATACCAATAATGACTTCCAAAAAATAAGACAAACCATGGATTATAAAAAGGATCAGAATGAATAAATTTTCTTCTAAATAAAGGAATTAAAATACACATCGTTAACAGAACATTGTTCTTATGCGAACGTGTGTATTGCACAGTTATATTTATTTAAATTTACTATGAGATAAATCTTGAATATGTCATTACTCAATATACCCACAGAATTTCTACACTATAACATGGTGAGACATGGATAGGGTTTAGGATTGTTTTCAACTATATTATATCTCGAACTGAGGTGGTTCGTGGAGATTGGTGTTCAATTTTAGTTAACTGAATAAATCACAGATTGATGTTAGCTGAATACCAGTAAACACTAGAGAGCACTGAACAGCTGTCTCATTCTACTATGATACTAACCAACAGTGAGCACCCCACATTCCACCCCACAGGCTTCAGATTGGCGGACATCTAACCCTCACCATTACTGGACCGCCATCCAATGATAGGACTCACACTTCCACAAACTTATGACATAGCTCAGTGATCATCCATTGTCACAAGTGGTAACTGTCTCACATGCGACAAGTGTGAGTCATGAGTGTGCGGTATGGAGGAGTCCCATACTATGACGAAACAGCTATTCAGTGCTCCCTAGTTTTTAATGGTGCTCAACCAACAACAATCTGTGATGAATCCAACCAACAATGTTACACTTCAATCGATTAGCTTTTAACTATTTCCCAAAAATGCTGACCAGTTTTATAAGTAAAACGTTAGAATTTATCTTATAATCTCAATGACCATCCAATTTAAATACATTTTCTATATACATATAAATATAGAGGCCTTACAGGGGACTTCATTTAAATTTGACGTCACGAAATGGTCTAATAACCAATGGAAACTAGGAATAACTAGGCAGTTGTTTTCTCCTTCTTTGGGCCTAATTCATAGAGCGCATCCACCATATTATCAGCAAATCAAGACCAGGAAATTTAGGCTTCTCAACTGATGCTGAACTATTAGACCCCTAACCCTACCAACATTTAACGAATAACTTTTCCAAGTCAGCCAATTTGCTGTATGTTTGAGTGACCTCATCTATGTTCATTGGATAGTAAGTGCCTTACACCCGACATGGCTAAACTCCATTAGATATGTTTTCTCTAAATAACTCTAGATTTAACCTTCAGAAGTATTGAGAACTCTACATGAATTCATCATACACAGTTATGACATTATTATAAAATATAATATTAGCATTTTTAAGAATGCATTACTATTTGTTCACAGCCACTTGCTGGTTTCTTTCCTCCTGTCACTTCTTGTCTTTATTCTTTTTTGAAGACTTCATTTCTCTTAACTAATGATCAAATACAGACTGAAAACGCTTAGGCTGTCGTCTTTTCGAATTTAACCACTTATTACTTTCACTTTAACTTAACCATAATATCTTTACATTAATGAATCGCAATTTATAACTGATAAGAATATTTCATTTTCTGATATTTGCTTACCACTAGTTGATTAATCTTGTACTTAATGCTACATTAAAATGAACCACTTATTTTTTTCAGAATTACATAAACTATAACCATTACTATTTATATTAATAGTTGCGGGACTTCAGAATAAGCAATTACATTCACTAGCTATCCTATAATCTTTTTATTCATAGACAATGCATTGTTTAGATAGTTCTACATTGAATTTAGAATTTAATAGATTTTCTATTTGTTTTTTTTTCCTTAAGTGTCAGTTTATATAACATTTTATTTAAAGGTTTATTTAATATTCTGAATGTACTGTGTATTCCGATTATAGAAATTATTATTATGTAAACAATTATATTTTAAATGGAAATGAAAATTTTACTTGATTTATATTTCGTTATCTACATGTTCATACATGATTGCTATTATTCTCATATTATGTATGGTACGTGGTAAAAGTATGGTTCATTTCAGACTTTTGTAGAACTAAACTAAAATGGCTGACTACTTCGTTTTCAAAAGTGAGTTTCTAGGTGATATCACATAGTTGGAATGATCATATCAATACTAAGGAGAATGCTTCTAATTTAGATGTAATTTATTATGGTATATCTTTACGAAAAATGAAAGCGAATTCGAAAGATAGTGTTTTGTGACTTTAACTAAAAATGGTTTACAATCGTTTTAAGAATTGAACCAAAATTTAGTTCAAACCCATAAATTAAGAAAATTGGACAATTTCGAGATCACTACTTAAAAAAAATTTACATAGAATAACTAGCAGCAGGTTTTTTCTTGGACCAGTATCAACTGAAAAGCCACTAACAATTAAAATCACTAGAAAATCAATATTGCTTCGAAAATTAAAATGTGATTATAAGCCAGAATAGTATTAACTTATTTTGTAAAACAACCTAGTTATTGCCTACACTACAAAACGTTTGTCAAAAGAATCAAGCTTAGATAATATACCTATTCTAGTCACCTTCAGTTGTATTAACTTGTTTGCATATGTATAGAAGGATATTATGTACACTCGAAGAACTTTGAAGATGCTATTATGATTATACTTTAATATTGAACTAAATGTCTAAATAAATGTTACATTCAATGCTTCACACGTGAAGTATTTTGCCTATTTATAGGATTATTTTGTATATGTAGAAGAATAAGAGTACTTAAAATGAAATGAATCTACTTCATCCTACAAAACATTTATTCTTGTTTTTTGAAATCTCTACAACGGAATCGATTTCATATAAATTCAAAATTTATAATTAAATGGTCTAATATTTATGTATTTCTAACAACACCCTAAGGTTATTGGTTTGAATCAGATAAGTCCTAATTTTGAAGGAAACAGCTGTCATCTGACTTCCTGATATACACTAGTTCTCAAAATAATCTTAAATCATCAAGAAGCATGACTATAGTTTTAAGCTATTGGTTTCTCTATTTTGTCTACTTATTAATAATTTCTACCATTGCTTAGCTCTCATTCCAGTTCTAACTTCCAAAGTTCTATAAAAGTCATCTGTGAAAGACAGATTTCGCCCTATAGATAAATATTTAGATTGAAGTTTTAATTTTTGTTTTCTTAGATGTTGAGCCAACAAAATTCTCTCTCAGCTTGAATAAAACATCATCAAAGCCTGTCACAAATTATATGAAATCATTTATTAACAAGCTGTGTGGATTGCAATTTCAACTCACTTCTAATGATCATGTTGTGAACTCGAAATAAGTTGCCCATGGCTGACATATAAAGAGCAAGAACTAATTACCACCAAATAAAATATCTAGTATAATAAGGATTTCACAAGCAAAGTACCGTTTGGGACTCTCAAAAATGTCAACATATAAGTTTTTATTTTTATTTTTACGAGATAGGGTTAAAATACTCACTTCTATTTGCAGTAGATATATATAGTGTTGTTTGGAGTAGGACAAAAGCTTAACCATCAAACTATTCAACTAAGAAAATTAGATACAGCTAGAACAACTTTTATTTTTTAAATATCTGTTACCACATGTCAAGTTTCTTCATCTGTATTTCCACTATTTATTTGGTTTTTTTAAATGTTTGGCTAACCAACACTGCAAAGCCACTACACATAGACATGGTAAAGATTATAATCTTGTTGTTTTATATTAAGCGAATACGTTGCATATTTTCGGGAACGAATATACTTTACTTTCAAAAATTTCTATTTTCCAGCCCGAAGATTATTGGAACTAGTGGATATGGTAACGCTGAACTTGAGAAGATGTGCATTAATAATCAAATAAAGTGAGTTCATCATACTTATGGTTCATTTTACAAATTCCAGTTACGTATTAATGCATCATTATGGAAAACGAGCACACTGCACTTTGGTTTTAAATACCAAGTTAGCAATTTATACCAGTAGAATGAGGCAAATATTTAGCATAAATATATTACGAATAGCATCATCATATACTTCACAACGTGATTACGTCTTTTCATGTGATTTTGATTTAACTTATACTGACAAGGGTAGTAAGATGCAATGTCACTATTCATCAAACTATATGGGTTTATCGGATAATGATTACAAATTTTCAGCCAACGATATGCTTAAAGATAGCTAAGCTAGCCCAGCAGGATGCCTGAATATAACAAATTGGAGACAAGTTTATCAGAAGAAGCCATCTAAATGCCTGTGGAATAGTCAAAAACCCCAATTCCACGTTAAATAGGTTTTTGTAAGTTCCAGCTAACCGGTTGATTGAACACATAAAAACAATCTTTCATTTGAGTTACAAATCTTTTCCATCGTTAAAGTTAATATAACCTACACTTGGATATCGATACCATCATCTAAAATAAGGTGGTGGCAGTGCGGGATTGTTGTTCAGGCAGATATTCTTGGCGTTGCTTAGTGCTGTGAGCTATTTGATTCAATTATAAAGCTGTATCTGGACAGTACTATTATTGCTTACCTAGCGTTAAAGTGAGGTTTAAAGTTATTTAATAAACTTCAAATCATTATGTCCTGATGGTCTAGCTTTTGGTTAGTTGACCTTATAGGCTACGTTGTGTTCATTTGTCTTTAGATCTTTGCAGACCGTAATGTTCGCTTGATCTCTGATAGAATAGTTAGTTAGTTTTAGTCGTACAATCCGATAATTCGGATCCTTTTGATCTTGAAAACTTAGGATTTCCTCAGTGCAGGAATTCATCATTTTACTAGCTGAATTCACATCGACGAATTTCTGCGGGCTTTGATACCAGTGACAACGAAATAACATAATAGTGAAAAACAATGCTATTTTACCGACAAAATAAATCGTGAAAACTGATAAATACTACTTTATTAGTGCCATCTATCTCGAAACGAATCTCAAGAGGATAAAACAAAGGCATGAAGTTATGAATAAAAGTCCAGAGACCTGAGTTTGACTTAGTATAGAATCATGAATTTTCCACGATATAGAAACGAGACAAAGATGATACAATTGTCCAGTGCTTAATTCTACCTAATTAGCAATTCATGTTCACAATGAACTTTATTTATTGTTCAGTTGGTGTCAATGTTTGATTTAGTGATGTCACTTAGATTATCGCATGATCATTGTTTCATTAAAAATCGTAAACACACATCGATAGTTGATGGTAAGTAGTTACAAATCAAAGTCTAGACTAAAATATTGATCACTATCGCTTGGTTGATCATATTGACTCAGTAATAAAGACTAGATAAAAATGACATTATCCACTACTTAAAGACCAATAAATGCAAGTAATCTGAATACATCACTCATCATTTCTCAGAATATATAGCTGTGTTAAAATCATAAAAGAACGTTATACCAGTCAGGATTTTCGATACTTCTATCTAACGAATGCCGATTAGAATAAACACTATTTCCATGATTAATTGAAAACTATTTTCAAGCGTCTTAAATTATCACCTCATACTATTTACAAAGAAACGTAACGAGGAAAGCTTGTTTACTAAGAATTCACCATAAACTCAAGACAATCATATTAAAGTCATTTTTAGTGGTATAAATATCATCGAAGATTTTACTACTTACTTTAAGTTAACTTTTAGTCCTAATTGCACACATTTGCTAGAAACATATTTTTGTTATACTGAAATTTGCTTACTATGAGTATGAGTCATTACACTTTTAACCTCTTTTATTGGTCAATAATCACCTAAAAACTCATCGAAACATATCAGGACAAAGTGTGTGGAGGGTACTTCTAAGATTCTATTTTATGTGAGGAATAATTCAAAAATTGAGTTGAAGTGGTTTTGTGAATATAGATTGATACTAAGTTTCGTTGTTTGTATTCGTCACAGATTGATGTCGGTTTGTTGCCAGATGGAACCAGAAAGAACTAGACAGTTAATTAATCTCAGCATGGTAATCTCCAGCAGCGTATACTCTCGATTCTGCGAGGGACTCGAACCCAGAGCTTTCAAGTCTTACGGTAATTCAATCCCCTTGTGAAATCAAGTGGCAACACTGGTGAAAAGTACTATAAAAAGATAAAACAACTGCCCAGTGCTTAATGGTTCTCACTGTTAACCAACCAACGTTAATCTGTTACGAATACAACCAACTTAATATCAGTCTATCTCCACGAAACTACCTCAATTCAAAAAATGCAATAATCGGTATATTGTTAGAAAATATTAGTCATTTGTGTTTAAGAATAAATGAAACAAATTTATTTCTGTAAAATACTATAAATTTTACATTATTTTAAACATAAAAATGATCTTGTTTTGCGGATTTTTTAGATTTACATGATATCCGGATTTTTTTATTAATTACACGTAGACTTCCAGTGTTTCAATGTTTCTTGCAGCAATGTATGATTTTTAAATATATTTACAGTCTGCATTTGTTTCTAATTTGTGTAATAGACTATCCTTTAATAATATGAACAAGTCGGGAGATTTTTACAAATACTTAATAAAAACTATGCCAACTAGATTGATTATCGTGTTAATAACATAACAAATGTTCAACAATAATAATTTCACACTTAAAATGAGAATGACATGAATTTTATGTGGGAAGGGCGATTGATAGATTCAGACTCAACGAATGACGCAACGAGAGAATACAAATGAATAAATAATGTCATATGGAATATATAACATAATTAATATCGGTTAATTTTAATTAAAAATCGATAATACGGATAATCTTGTTTACTTTCTAGCACATTTATTAATTGCCTGGTCTATGCTTTTTGTGAGCTGCTATCTTCAAATTATAAGTGTACACTTTAAAACAAATGAAACTTTACCGCTGTGCTATTAAAATCTCTAATGTTTTTTTCAACTTATACTTCTACAAAGTTACATAATTTTATAAACAAAATTTGTTTAGTAGTCGCTAGTTTGGAAATGGCTTTCTTGGAGTATTTGTGAGGTCGTAATTTTGATTAGCTCGAGATTTGTATATCCTTAGTCCAGCACAGTATGATGTCTTGAACCTCAAATAAGTTTATAATCAACACGACAGAGTTCATTAGTTGTTACTGGTTTTCAGTTGTTCTCCAATTAACATCATTTAGTGATACAATTCACCTTGAAATAAACTGGTGCAAATTTAATTATTTCTTTTTTTTTATTGTAATAAATACGTTTTACGAATTACCAACTTCAAAATTACTGTATTAAACCAATTCCTTTTCCATACTTAAAATCTTTTACGGTGATTTAACATTTCAACACTGTTTATTTACTATCCGTTACGATTAGAGTTTTAAAAGTGTCTATGATTAGACGAATGTCTCTAGTAAAATAAGCGCTGATCAAATTGACGCATTTATGAAAGTCAATAACTAGGATAATCAAAGAAATAAAGTAGTAATGAGGTCAAATGTCGTCAGTTTCTATAGTGTTTTTGTATTCACTTAGTAAGTTTCGTGAATTATGAAAATTTAATTATTTTCTTATTTGTGCACAACAGATGATCATTAAATGATATGAAATTTAGATAAAGTTATCAGTTAGTTCTTGTAATTCAAGAGACTTTTATTACTACCTAAACGTATAATGATTACTATGGTTTTTTTACTAAACATTCTTATACCTGGAAAACATTTTAACTAGTCTATTTGTTATTTTATATACTTTAAATTTCTAAGTAAGATGTAGCATACGACTTTCTTAAATTTATTTGATAATGAGTAGTAGGATATTATAGAAATCATAGAACCTAGTCACGTTATAATTGTCTTTCTATATCTCATTACTAACAACATTAGCTATTACTAAATACATTATAGGTGATATTCTATAATTCTACCTACTGAATTCAAAATAGGCCGATATTTGGTAGTTGTAAGAATTTCAAAGACATGTAATTTAAGAATTTTTATATCTATGATCTGGAACTCGAATATTTTAGACAATATGCAGTAGTTACGATATTGTTGGTTATTAGAATTAATTAAGACTTGATGTAAACTAATAAATAAAACTGTGATTTTCGTTTTAAACAATGATGTACGCAAAACATAATTCATGCAAGATATTTAAACGTAAACCTGGAAATTATCCTCATTTAACAAACATTTTAGAACAATTACATCAAAATGAATGTTAATGGTACTAGATTTACTGAGATTTACTAGATTTACATAGGACAGTAATATTAAGCCCCTTAGATTAATGGCCACACCACAACTTGTTCGACAGTATTCCATTAACACTATTAAGGACTTGATAAACATTAAATCGGTCACTACACAGTGATCACATAATCACCTATGATAAATAAATGGTGTACGCAGTCTTGGTTTTATGAATCGAACTTCTCCAGATACATGAATCATTAGTTCATCATATATTAAGCATAAATAACCTTTTAATGTTTATCGTTGTAACTATGGTTCTTTTCACTGGTACCGAATACTCCAAAATATCATTGTTTATCAGCAGTATACATATCACAATCAACGTTTTGATAAATTGTACAACTTAAATATGTGCCATTTTTCAATATTACACATTCTATACAACATGTTTTTAATTCTAATTGACAGAATTATCAATCATTTATCTGATGTGAACGATGCAAAAGAATATTTAGAAAGGAGTTTAAATCGGAAATTACTCCAATATCGATTATTCAATAGATTTTATCCATTACATAGATTTAAAGAGGATAAAGATGCCTTAAATGAATTTCTAACGCAAGCTGAAGATAAAAATCTTTATCAACTGGTTTCGTGGTTATCAGAGTTTTGGAATCAAATTAATGAAATTCCTCATTCATTAATACAAACAAGTCAATTCACTATGTTTGGTATACGAGCATTTCTAACATGTCCAATGCATTCTCAGTTATCATTAAACTGGTTCCTTGATCTATGGAATAATATGTTGGTACCTATTTTATTTAAAGATATAAAGTACGTAACCATATTAGCAACACCAATGACAACAATAGTAAGTGAGAAATTAAATAATATATCGAAAACACTTAATAATTTTCTTGGATGGATAACTACAACGTGGCCATGGAATCCTACAATTGTTAATTTTCCAACGTCGATTAAAGAACCAAAAATCACTTTAACACAGGATTTAATACCTGTGATTAAAAACCTTCAGCCAGTCATGTCCACATTGTCGAGTTCCGACATAGAAATTTGTCAACATCGTACAAGTATGGATTCCGGTATTATTTTAGATGGAATGAATCCAACAAATTTCAATCTTTTCAATGGTTTCGAAAATAATTCAAATATGCCTCATAGTAATTACTATTATAATCATTATTATTACTTTCCTTATGCAATGGGCGATAATTGTGACACACAACAGGATATAATCATTACAAGTGATTGCAATCAACTAAATCCAACGTCATATGGATCTCAGAATGAAAGAAATAATTGTTCAAAAACTGTTACTTCAATGAATTAAGTAGTATAAATGTATGTGTATAAACTTAAAAATTACCTATATTTTTATTCAGAATCTAATGTATAGATAGCATATCTACAATCTTCGTTTCCCGGATTTCTGAAAGAAATTTTATATTACTCAATATTTATTGTTAAATATTACACTTCCGTGAATATAGATCTGCATTATGATGTGAATATTTATCTTTGATGGTTGAGTTTTTCTTTAATTTTTTCTCTACCAATTACTTCATTTTATTCTGTATTAACTTTTAATTACAACATTTTATTTGCTATCTTTTTTACTTAGAATAACAGTACACACAATAGTAGTTACTAGGTAATGTCGATTAATTAAAGTGAAAGAATAAGTTGTAACTTATCATGGTTACGTCTTAACAGCACTTTTTTTACTCTACATACATAAATATGTACTAGGGTAAGTGATATTTTCATGTTTTGCGGATTATTGTATAAACTTTGTTTGATAATATGTACACACATATATACTTCCTTGCTTGAAATAAATGCATCCAATGTTTAATCAATAATTTTACCGTATTTAGAATCTCATCACATTGAGTTCTATAAATGTTTACTTAGAAGACATTTATTGACTGGAATACAATAACCAAGGAGAGCCTTGTTTGAAAGAAGTTGGTCAAAATATCAAACAACTAAAATTGCAGTAATTCATTCAGTTTTACCGTAACATTTACTTTATGATTTTCTTATAACAGACATTACCAATCTCATTGACTCGCACTTGTAGAAAATATTTTACAACAGGTTATAAACAAGAGAACTAATTTGATTACCAGAGGTTAGTAGTAGTGTTTAAGTAATCAGTCTTTTGAGCATGGAAAAAGTCGATAGTTTATGGTTTTTTTTAAGAAAAAAGATAGAGACATAACTGCTGGCTTTATTTCAAACTCCGTCAATGTGCACAACAAATTCTTTTTCAAGAAACTAAGAGAATGTCTCCAGTAAAGCAGATGGAAAGAAAAGTATTCACTATCAATAACAGAATGTACCCGAAGTACGCAATGGATATAGTAGCTATACCACAGATTTGGTAAATATAATTGAACCGATAAGTAATATGTCCCATATATTAGTAAATAAATGAATATTTCTAGGAAAAGAACTATTCCAAAATATGCCTTTTTTAAGATAGACTTTCAAACAAAATAGTCACATATCTTTCATGTTGTCATTATATAAAATAAATCTAATCTTCAGTGTTAATGATCATTCACTTGGTGTCTTCAATTCAATCAATTTTCCAGGACGATAGTGCAATTAGCAATTTGGCGGGATTCTTAATTGAATTGAGGTGGCTTGTGTAGACAGGTACTAAATTTAGTTGTTTGTATTAATTACGGATTGATGTTGGTTGGAAACCACTAAAATTCGAGAACTTGACAACTGTTTTGCCTTAGTACGTGACCCATTAATAGTGTGTACTCCTCTTGCTGCCACGGAATCAAACTCACGACCTTCAGGTCTCGCAGCGAATGTTTATCCATCTTAATTATTATTACATTCTCTCATTTGAATCACAAACCTATTTTATAAACATTCATGAAAAGATATGTTGTAAAGTACAGCATTCAGTTCCTGTAAGTCGTTGAAATTAATAAACATTTATACAATATGTCAATGACGCTTTAAATAATGCACGAAATGTTCATAAACTGTAGACTTAATAATCTTAGCTATTTTCAGCCACTTTTAAGGTCGCTTACTTTGTTTACATTTTGTTCCGCGTTATTCTTCACTGGTTGTATTTGTTCATTTTTCTTACGTGGAGGGCCTTCGAATGCGGAATTTTTCAATAGGTATTTTTTAGGATGAATCTATATCTCCCCGTTGATTGGTTATGGACTTAAGCTGATCAGTCTCTGTTACTACATGAGCATCACTGGAGGATTGCTTCGATATAGCTATTAATCACAAAGTTGGATTGTAACTGACAAGCAAAATTCAGGACGTGCGTTTCATACTATTTGGAACTCGTCGGCTGGATGTGCCTGCATCTCAATGTTTACGTTCACACCGGGATTCTATCTCAGTCTATTTTGTGCCAAATGCTACTGCGTTCACCACTAGACTACTGAATTCAGTCAGCCACACTTGTGCAACGGGCACATGTATAATTAATATATATCTACTCTTCGATTTGTTGTGGACTGACTGACGAGTCCCAAATTGGACGAAACGCGTGCTCTGGATTCCGCTTGTCAGATACAATCCAATTTAAATGAAGATAGTTCTTGACTGAAGAATTTACTTCAGTCTGTGTTAAACCCAGGCTGTACTGAAATTAAGGGGCAGTTCTCGATGGTTCAAAGTTCCTACGTTATGCTAACAAGGCTGAAAGTCTAGCTTCATTTTTTGTGAAGTAATCGGCATACTTCAACTGACTAGATACTTCATGTCGTATGTGGGATAGCCTCTTTCTTGCCTAATAGAATTTTACCTGATTCCTACATCACAGATACTGTTATCGTAATTTGGTATATTCTAAGCATTGACTAGAAGTGAAATCAATGATAGATATTTCGTACTATTTCAAATCACTGAGCTGGAAACACTGCTATCTTAATATTAATAAACATAAACTTGCTCAACATGTACGATATTTATTAATACTTTTATGAGCAGGTATCTCTCCACAGTGTAATGCGTAAACGGAGTTGACATGAAAAACTCGCGATGGCATTTAAAGTTTTCTATAGAAAAAATCATATAAGTATCTCCAAGTTTATGCAAGCCATTTACCATTGGAAAATTCAAGCGTTCTTTATGTGTCCAAAAACAGTTTGTTATGGCCTTGAATTTGCCTTGATAATGTTTATTTATTAATAGTGGTGTAAAATTTGTCGATCCTCTCTAGTTTATACCCCTTTATGTTTTCAATTATTATATTGTAGTCATTTAATTGACTTTCAGAAATCTCACTTTTTACGTATAAGTACTGTAATCGGAATGTTCGAAATGTACGTCATACTATATCCAGATTAAGTCTATCGTCTCTTCACATTGTCAAAATTTATAGAAGTAATTGCTTGTTTTAAATCTACGTTTTTTTCATGTGCTGAACTGCTTTTGTAGAGATCAGTAATATAATTTTATTGTCTGGATTTATCACAGATTCATCGCAGTTGGGTATCAGTTTCCACATAACTACTTCAAATCAATTAAAACAATTAACTCACTAGGGACTAACTTCAGGATATACCAGAGATTCAGTCATGTTAAGAGTGGGACAGTCATCACCAAACTCTTAGAGTTGTCGTCGCCCTATATTACGAATTAACTGAAGTAGGAATTCCACCACTGAATGCCAGCTTAGTACTACTGATGGTTATTCGTTCACCGAGAGAACTGAGGGTCTTGAGTTGGATTCCTGACAGAACTGAGGGTGCGAAATGCTAAAGAGTCCCATGCTACAACGAAATAGATGTTCAGTGATCCCTGGTTTTTACTGATATCCAACTGAGATTAGTCAGTATTTTTTTCTATTTAAACATCCAATAGTCACATCCAAATGTAATCAAATTGTAAATATAACATTCTGACAATTAACCATATTTTAACAGCGACTAACAAATGCAAATAACAAAGAATAATGAAGATACCTAACATAATTCCATAGTATCACCACTAATAATATCAAAATACAGAAAAGTCTAAGAATAAGTCATGTTACTGTGAAATAACTTTTTAGTTTACGTATAGTGAAAATAAATAAACAAATAATTAATAAGATAAGATTGACTTAAAAATCATCATTCTCATTATCAGATTGAAGTGCATGCTTTGAATATGTTTGTTTCTGATCTTCAACATAGGTTGTTGTAATGTTATCCTGTTGAACAAATTAAAAATTATGAGAAAATAAAACAATACTAATAATAATAAGGAGAAGAAGATCAACTAGTAAACTCTACTATCGGTTTTCGCCTTCTAACTTCAATGATCTTACTCTTTGACAATAAATAGAAATGGATATAAATCACCCACCTTTTAAGAAAAAAGTACGCCATTGTATACTTAATGAACATAATCAAATGTAACGGATTCAAAATCACGTAACTGGTTATTGCTTATCTAATGAGTTTAGATAAATAAATGTTATTCAGAGAAAAAAATCTTGGAAGTATAGAAATGATCAAGAGAATGTCACTAAAAGAAAGAAAATACTATTCACACCAGGATATGAATATTATTTTAAGTAATCTATGTTACTTTATAATAAACTAGTGGCTAATTTTTGAAGGTAATTTGTGTAATTTTAATGAGAAGACGCGAAAAGTGCAGTTCAACCATATCGGCTGGGATGCAGTTACTCACCGATGACAATAGATGATGTCACGAATGATTGAGTTAGATATATCAATCAGTGGATGATAGGTGGCTCAGTAGTCTAATCGTTATTTGTTCACAAAATAGCTTAATGGCCTCGGGCTTGATTCCCTGGTGAGATTGTGGGTGCTCACCGCTGACAAGTTTCGTACTAGGATGAGACAGCTGTCCAGTGCTTCCTGGTTGCCTGACTTAGACCAGTGCATGATATCAGACTAAAATTATGTTTTATCTGTTTAAACTCTGCTAGAATAAAAGAGACATTTAACTAGCCCAAACTCTTAGTTACAAACTTAAAGTGATTGGTACCATGTCTCAACTGGCTTATTTAAGACCATTCCTATTCTTTCTCAATGCATAACTCACTAAACTTTTATTTAAATCAGTTTTGTTCGATACAGTATACTTTGTAGAATGATTCAACCGTTTTACTTAAAACGAAACACTCAATGGACTTAGTTAATTTCAGTGATAATTTTCAGTCACTGATAATTTACTGCATGTAATTTACATATCATGCTCTGCTTCAGCAGACATTTTCAGCGAGTGTAGACGGAAAGAAAGAATGTAATTTAGATATAATTAGTTTCTGAGCTGTAAGCAAAACGAAGTGCCATTAGGGCGAATTAGGTTATAAAGTCTGCTCAGTCATAAAAATTGTAAGTTCTAAATTCTAGATATATATTCATAAATGAAGTTCACATAACCTTAACTCTGACTGCTATTGTCATTTTCCACAACGATAAACAGTGATAGATTAACTATCAAAGTTGACAGATGATAGTATGACATAATAAGTTCTAATAATACTTATCGTAGTTCCAGCATTTTAAGGAAGTTTTAATACTACTTAAGCTATCTTTAACAAACGTGGTAGTAAAGTACGAAGCAGTAATGAACGATGATCATTTTGAATTACTTTCAACAAGATTTCAGCAACTACATAATTTAAAAAAATGCATATAATTTCATATTTAAACTAATGTATGGTTTTCACTAACACGTATTCTACTGCCGACTAAACTAAAATATAACATATTCAAACTTTAGATATAAAATGATATTGAAGTATTCGAAATCGTAGTTTGCAATAGACTGTTTTGTAGACTGTTTTTCTGTTCATACATTTTTCAGTCCAGTTTTCTGATGTCAAATACATAGTTTCTCAAATGCTAAGATTAGTAAACTTAAAAATCTTAAAATAAATTTATCATAATTCAGCTTGCATATTCAATGAGCATTAAGAATAGAATTGTTTGAGTGACATATTTTTAATCTAAATACTAAAAATACCAGTTGGTTACAAAAATTGGGAAGAAATGAACTCTGTTCAAACTTGGTAATATTTAATTATCATTCTATACCATTATATTGAATAACAATCAACTTGAAAACTCAAAACATCGATAGAAAACTAAATTTGTTGAAAATTCCTGATTACTTACATCACATTATTACAATATAAACTAGACTATAATGTGCATAAAATGAATACAGTCATTTTTTTCAACTGTAAGTAGTAAATACTCTGCTCGTGTTTTCTACATACTAATAATTACTATAATAATAAGTAATGTAAAACTGTTACTAGACAAATGCAATCAGTTGTAGACTTACTTGCTGTGAACGCTTTGATAAACGAAAATCAGATCTGTTTGAACGTGGCCCTTCTATATCTGTAGGCTGATAGCTTGCCTCATTCGCTTGAAAAGTATTATTATTAAAAGAACTCTGAGTTCTGCCACGATAACTAGCAGCTGGAACACCCTGACGACTAGGAGACCATCCAGATTTAAGTTGATTTCTTGCGAATCCACATTTTGTAATACTCACATCGTCGTCTTCTCGAAATGAATTATTATGCGCAACAATATTCTCATCGTTCTCATCATCTTCGTTTTGATCGTCTTGATCGCTGATCGAGTAATCATCATCCTCATCGTCATCTACAACGTCATCGTCGTCAATTGCATCAGCGTCATCAGCATCAAACTTGTCTTTTAAATCTAGTCGATTCTTGGAAATACTTTTATCTCCATAATATGAAATATTTCTGTGATTTTCTTCATCCTGAATCTAATAACAAATAGCAATAGAATGATTTTCAATGTTCAGGATATTCATAAGTTCGAAGAAGAAAGTTCAAATCACCCATTTACAACCTGAAACTTCGCGTAAATTATTCAGATTTAGGAAAGATAATAACAGTATAAGATCAGTCTTCTCGTAATACTCGTACGGGTAAAGCATGAAGTTACTGCATTAGTTCTGTATATTATTATTATTATCAAAATAGATGCCAGTTGAAAAATATTAACAAAATATATTTCGTTTGATGCTGTAGTGAATCAAAAATTATGTATCATACAGAACTAAATAATATTGTAAGGAAACAGAAGAGACAAGGGTTGCATAGTGTGATGATGAACAAGAGTAATATCTGATAAACGAAGCACTTTAATTAAAAATGAAGCTAATACCATTATCGTCTAACTAATATGTTGCATACCACCTTAATAACCTAAATATAAAAAAACACCCACAACATCATCGTCATTGGGTTTTTTCCTGAGTCATGTCGGATAACAGTTCCGGCCATTAAATGTTATAACTACTGGGACGCCATCAACGAAAGCTAATTCTTTATAGAATTGCTTATTACCACAGCATCCGGTAACAGGTTAACTACCTCTGCGCATTATTCACTAACTATTAACCCAGAAAATCATTCAAAAGTATGGAAGCTTTTTAAACCAAGCTTCAACCAACTAAGTTCGTATTTTCAGGTCGTAACGCCAAATGAACTTTAATCACCGTCCAAAAATACTCATTGGGGAGTATCGATTTGGCCTGTAGCTGATGTAAGTAATCCATTAGAGACAAAGACGATCAAACACAATATTGTCTGGATCGTTTAGCACAAAAAGTCTGTATTTCAAAGACTGAAGGCAGAACTGCTCTGAGTTAAAGTCTCCAAGATGACATTGGTTAAATGTATAAATTTTCAAAGCTTCGGCTCAGAATATAATCCAAATTCATGGTAATAACAAGCTGACCAATCCATTCCTATAGCAAATATTCGTGCCAGCTCGCTTTTTGAACCGTAATTGTTACATTAAGTAGTCAAGTTACCTAGTATCTTTTTTGTATTGCATTATTTTTATTTACTGATAACATAGAAATAAAGTAAAATATTGTACCCGTAGAACGACCTAGTTTAAATGTACTATTGTATTTTACATCCACCTTTCAATGTAAATCAGTAGGTTTGTAATATTTATTTATGCAGAAATAGTTGAGGCTAATAAATGTTAACAACCCCAACTGTCTGAATTTATGACAATGGAATAGCTTATAATTATTAAGACAAAAATTATTAAGTGGTTATTATACTACTAGTAATTAAGATGATATGCGCATAAATGTATCGAAATGTTCAACTTTTAATGGGTAAAGTATTAATAATTATCATACTTCCTATATTCGATTGCTTTGAATAAATTTCAGCTTACTAGTATGGTGAATTAATTTGATTGGTGAGGCATTACAATATAAACTTCACACACCATGATATGCATAAACGCTACCATTTAATTGCTATATTCATAAAAATGCTAATCATAATGCTAGTACATATTGGATATTTAAACAGAACTATCCATTGTTATCAGAAAAATAAATTAACAATCATGCTTACCTACCGAAGTTTTCGCACGATCAGCAATAGTTTTAAGCGTAATTTCTGTATCATCATTAAGTTGATTAGCATTATGTAAAAGATAATCATATTGACTTTCCAGGAATGTAAGATTGCGAAATTTCGTCAAATAAATTGCATACAGTGAAGATAACTTCTCTTCCAGTTGTTCATATTCATCCATATATACAGGTCGTACAGACTGTAGTGTAATTAAACGTTTACGATTACGTACTAACTCGTCGCGTTTTTTCTCGATTTTTGCATCTAAATTAGTCTCATCAGCGGTAATACTAACCAGTGAGGACTGGATTTTGTCAATCTGATTACTGATGGCATTTTTGGCAGTTTCTAAAGATCTTTCAACGTACTGACTATCTATTTGACGTCTTAATGAAGCATTACGTAATTCTTTAATATCTATCTCTTTATTTAGTAACGAATTTAAAGAAGCACCGGATGATGCAAGTTGACTACATAAACTTTTAGCTTCCTGAATCTGTTTAACCTAATGAAAAACCAAAAAATACAGTTAATTCGCGCGAATCTATAAAATTGGTTTACTAAGATTTTATGAATAAAAAAGGCCGAGGTCAACTTTATCGTCTTCAGAGTTCAATAAGTGTATTAAGTCAGGTACTTTCAGCCATCTTTCCGTTTTCTTATAATAGATAAATGCTGTATGTTGAAACGCCACCTTCAATGAACATTTTATTACAAATCATAACTTTTGATATGTTTTTGTTTTACATCCGGCATATCGAGCTGTACTACAATGATTATAGTAGACAGTTGAGTAGCAAAATGAGTATAGTGGCTAGATGTAGCACACTAACTAAACATTTGAAATGTTATGGACAACACCAGATGGACAAAATTGTGGGAATAGTTGAATTTACTTATTTCTGTTATAATTTAAAGTATTGGTTTTCCATCAAAGCCTTCATTATGGGTACCACTGTTAGTGACTTTTGTAATTCTCTAGTCACCTGTGTTTCATAACATCAAAAAAACTATGAAAATTAGTTTCTTTTAATCTAACCTTTCACAATTATTTAAAAATGTTAGTATCAATCTAATATGGTAAATACTGTCTACATAAATCAGATAGACTTTTGTACGATTGATTAATCCTGTTTTCTTCAAAATAGTATAAGTGATTAGTCATACTTCAAAAATCTTAGAAAATTTGACAGCTACTAAGTGTTCTGGTCCAAATAAATTTGTTATGCAATTACTCTTTCAACAATCATAGAATTTTCCTTTTGTATCCCACAAGAAAATAATATTGATATATTGATATTCTCTTTAACCTTAGCTTCTGTTGTATGTCAGTATATAGAATAGTTGTTGACTAACGATCAAGTAACCAAGTGTTTTGTTGAAGTGATAAAAGTTTGTCAATATTTAATGATACAAAAAGGATATGCTTTATTTATAGCTTGAAATCTTCACTTAAATCCTGTTGTTATCCAACGGTATTTTTAGCATTTTTAATTATCCATTCAATAGCTTAGTACCTTTGATTCACATTATTAGGTATTTTGTAAGCACTTTTAAGTCGTTTAAGATACAAATGTAAATATGTTTGTTATTCTGGATTACGGCTTTTAGATATAGGTCCATCAACATTCAGTGCAATTATTATGAAAAAGTTTTCTAAAGAATAATAGTTCAGCAATAAAACAACTGTGTAAAGATTCATGTGTCGAATAACACTTATTATGTGTAGACCACTGATAATACCGAGGCGAGAGAAACCTTGGCAGATGGGTTCAAATTTTAACCTGTAATGTAAATAATTTGTGTTTTTATTACATAACCACAGTTTTGAAAATTAATTACCTAACCAATAACTAAATAAATTACAAGTATAATAACATTCGACAAAGTTTACGAAGAGTTCTGTATAGTAATACACTTTTTGTGGTACTTTAGTTTATAGAAAATGCTGTTTGTACTCATCATGGAATTGCTAAACTCAGCCCGGGATCCCCCTTCGGTTACTGCCAGTCCCAAGCCCAAACAAATGAGGAGGGTTTGGTATGGGATTGACAACTCCATCCGGTAAAAACAACCCTGCCTATAAAATACTAACCAAAAAACGTTTAAATCATTTTAACTTTATCCTGGTAGTTGGAAGGTTTTCATTTTGAAAAGTTACACCGCCTCATGGTGAGAGCTGAGTTTCTTTAGAAGTTATGAGGCCGATACACTTTTGATAACCACAAAATCAATTAATGTAGGTGCACAAAATGTTCGCACGATGTAGAAGACAGGGAAAGATACGCAAATAGCTGAAAAAATGAAAAAAACGACCTGGAAATACTTGGAATAAATGAAACCCAGTGGCTTCAAGCTGGATAACAGAGATTATCATCAGGTAAAGTGCTGCTATACTTCCGTCAAGAAGAAGAGAATGCCTCGCACACACAAAAGGTAGCATTAATGTTGTCCCAAGAAGTATCAAAAGCACTTACAGGACAAAAATTTTATCGACCTAGGAATGCCAAACCATTATTTAAGACAGAAAAAGGGAATTACAACGGGAGCTAGTGCTGTACACCCACCGGCGACAGCCACGAAGACAATAAAGACTAGTTCAATAAGAGGCTGCGGTCAATCGCTGAGAAAGGCCCAACCAGAGACCTGACCATTCTGATAAGAAACCAAAATGCCAGGGTAGTAATGGACAAGATTGGGTGTGAGGACATCATGGGACGACATGGACTGGGAGAAAGAAATAAAAACAGTCATAGGTTTACCAACCTATGCTCCTTCAACAATGTGAATATAGGTGGCACTATATTCTCTCACAAACGCATACACAAGCCATATGGGTTTCACCAAACTGACCACATCTGTACCAATGAGCAGTTCAGAAGGTCATAGGAAACATGAGGACAGATATAGTTTAGACAACTTCCTGGTGGTGACCGAAATGAAACTGAAGCTAAACAAGCACTGGACAACTAGAGCAACAGCATTACAAAAGTTAAATTTGACCCTTCTTTGGGATACCAACAAACTCAAGATAGCTCTCAATAATAAGTCTCAGGCCTTTCACGATCTACTGGAAAAAGAGGAAACTACTGTGAAGAGCAGCTGGAACGGGATTAAAGAAGCAATAACTTTAACATGTCGGAAAAATTCGACTAGCAAAGAGCACTGCCGAAAAGAATGTATCTCTGTTTTTACCCTGTATAAGATCCAAGAAAGAAGAAGCAAGACGATAGCAATCAGTAATAGCCCAACAAGAACCTGTAACAAACAGGGCTGCTGGTGATTGGTTGGATTATAAAAGCCTAAACATCCCAGAGAAAGCACGGTATGCGGTGGACAACATTGATGTAACTAGAAGACTTAGACCTTGCAGATAACCTAGCTCTTCTATCCTACACACAACAACGAATTTAAATGAAGACGGACAGTGTAGTAGCAGATTCTGCAACTGTAGGCTTCAACATACACAGATGGAAAAACAAGATTCTCAGATACACAATAAGGATCACCAAACAAATTACACTTGAAGAAATTTTGGAATATGTGGAAACTTCTACATACCTTGGCAGCATTATCGATAAAAGAGAACTATTTGATGCAGATGCAAAGTCGCGGATTAGCAATGCAAGGGCAGCATTTCCACATGTAAAGAATATTTGGAACTGAAACCAGTTGTCAGTTGACACCAAAGCCAGAATTTTCATTGTAAACATCAAAACAGTTTAATAATATGGAATTGAAACTTGATGAATTACGAGGGGCATCTTTCAAAAGAAACAGGTATTTGTAAACAATTGTTTGCGCATGATACTGCACATCCGTTGGTCAGACATCATCAATGACAACCTACTGTTGAAATTAACAAACCAACTTTCAGCCGATGAAGAAATCAGGCAATGAAGGTAGATCGAATGCACTTTAAGAAAATCACCGAACTGAAGTAACAGATAAGCACTAACTTGAAAACCTTAAGGTCAAAGGAGTAGAGGAAGATCAAATAACACATTTTGTGAGGAATGGAAGGCAGACGTAAAGAAGTGAATAACAGTTAGAAGGAACTGGAAAAAAGAACCCAAAATAAAGTTGGCTGAAGAATGCTGGTCAGTGGCCTATGTTTCACAATGAGTAACAGAAATAGATTAAAACGATGAAATTGTTACTAGATAATCAAATGATACTATCTCTATCATCTGAAAAATAGATAGGGTAGTTAATTTTCATACCTTAATAAACATCCTCTCTAGTTTTGAACTATAAAGACAACATAATTTAATCAATACAAACTTCAGTACTTGTTCGGTAGCATTTATAGTGATGACATTAGTAAAACATGCTAGTTTTATCCCTAAGCTTACAAGTTGATTTTTACAAGTCAGTACATTTAAAAATAGTAATAGGTCTTAAAACAAAGGCACAACAATTTGACTAAGTCTTCGCTGGTGTAAATCACTGAACTACCCACGAATCATTTTTGTGAAGTCTCGACGACTGCAGTATACAAGGCTAGCATTCAACCAATCAGTGACTGCCATTTAAATCATGCTAAGAATGTGTCGTATCCAAATCAGGCAACTTTCATATAAGCCGCCAAATTTTATCAAACAAATTAACAGATAGAAATGCTCGCATTAATGAGAACAATATTTAAAAGTCTTCTAAATTTGATGGCGGTAGACAAACAGCTATTAGTTTTTGGAAATTCTACCATCAACACCTGGTGCTTTATAGATAGTACAAACTTTAATCATACAGTATCGTCGCTACCAGTCATAAATGATGATAATTCTATAGCCACAGTGGTATAAATACTGGACTCTACTTAAGCTATCATATGTTCTTAAGTAAACCCAGGAATCGGGTAACTGAAAATTCTTCAAATCTTTGATTAGTAGCTAGTAGTATCCTGTATGCATAAGAGACAAATTTAGTTTGATAGATATCAAATACATACATGCAGCTTTTACATAAATGAAATCTAGTAACGTTTCATCCAGTTGTAGAAAGCAATAAATTCAACAACCTAAAGGCTTGTGAATATCTGACTTAAAAAGTCAGAACTAGTTTAAACGCTAAGTCACCAATATTTTGAACAATAAATGTAGGTGACAAGATATATAATATTATGAAATAAACCTAATTAACTAGATTACTTACAGTTATTTAGTGTCACTGAAAATTGTGACTCAGATAAATAAATTCTGAATAAATACCGGGCAACAGACCTTTAGCAGCCATTTAAATAAAAGCTAGAAACTGATTGCAAGTATAATCTTTGACAGTAAATGACTGCAGTTTATACTGAGAAATGAATCACTTACCGTGATAAGTAAAGTGCAATCAACGCAGAAAACTGTTATATAGCGTAAGGTTATAAAGTTATTTAGCTCAATAAAGAATGTCGATGACAACCAAGTAATGTAGAATGAGGCAGTTTCAAAACTCAGTAAAATTATGCTGACCACATTGTCACATATTTCCACGTCCATAAAAAATTTCATGGTGGCTAGATATTTCACTTTGCTATAAAGTCATTATTTGGCTCTACTTATTGAGGAGAATTGTGCTAGTAATATATACGATGTGTATAATATTAAATAAGCACCACGGTTTTGTGTATGACTACTACAAGCAATGTAATAGAGCTTCAATCTAGAAATACGTTTAATATTGGGTAAATTTAAAAGAATCAAGGCGTGCCCATAAACCACCAACTGCTGCATAATTAAATTCTTACTACCTAACTATGGATACTAAGATGGCGAAAATTAAAGGTTGTATACCATATAAAGAGGTCCAATACAGATGTCAATAGTACGAAAGTATCTACCTCATATTTTTCACTAACGTTTAATCACTTTTCATAAGCTTAATCACCCTATTACTTTTTCTTCAACTTACAAGTTATAGCCTGCAAAGTATTTAGAGTAAGTGTTTGCATATAATGTACAAAAATGGCAGCTACCAGTCCACATTTATTCCCCATTTTTTTCTTAATTTACCAAGCATCCATAGCTCTTCATATTCCGGACTCATTTAGAAGTGTACACTCAGAACTTTTCATCTGAAAAGTTCCTAGAACTTCATTTGATTTTACGTAGATCGGATGTAGATATTAATATATATTGGCTTTAAAAGTGGCCATGAAAGTAATACTGTAGTATATTAAGCCACCAATTTAACACACAAGTAAATAATAAAATACACAGTACAGTTAAAATTAAGGATTGGCTATACTGTGCTTGAAATTTTGTTAATAGTATAGTTTTTAAATATGAGATAATAACCTATTCCAGTCAGAGTCTAGCACAACTGATTTAATCGCCTGGCACAGTAATATTCATTAACATTAAGGCGTTATTGAAAGAAATGTGAGTACAAATAAACTGTCGACTTACATGAAAAACTTGAAGCAAAATGTTTCCGAAATAAATGTTGAGACAAATACATAGCAAGCTAAACAAAGTCAAAGGCTTTTATTTGTAAAACTTGACTTTAAATGCTACTAATGCGGAAAGTAGTGATGGTGTGATCTTTCAATTAACACAACGGCAAAACAATAGCTATACTTTATTAATTTAACTGACTCAGCATTATAATGTTAATTGAGGATATGAGTGATTATCCAAAAGAATATGCTAAGCATGTTGATACAAAGAGGAATATCTTGTCATGGAAGCTGTTTTACAAAGGTGACAAGCAAAGTTATGTTCATTGTTGTATAGGCTGTTACTACAGAAGATACTGTTGTTAATTATAGACAGTCACTTTGTAACGAAGATATACCTGTCGAAACTAGGCCCTATTTATATCATCCGAGTGTGAGCCATCTACTAAAACTCATAAAAGAGATTAGTAAATAAGCCAGCCGATTAGAGACGTAAAAACATTATTGTACAAAATGCAAAGGTCAAAATAAATTTAGCCGAGTATCCAATTATCTTGCAGTGATTTGTAGCTCGTTATGTTTCTAGAAACAGATCTACTTCCGACCGAGAAGCATATCATTAAGTGTACAAAAGCTAGTACCATATGTCTCTTATTGAGTTCTGTTAATCAAAATAATATGTTAGATAATATATCGTTTTGTCAGCATATGTGTATATAAGTAACCATTTTCTCCAACTTCTCCAACCGATAAAAGATACTCACCTTGTCAGCATCAATTATTTCTGTCAAATTGAGCGTATTTTGGTCGCTTCCTGACCCAGAACTACTTTGAAGTGCTTCATATAGTATTCTGACTGTTTTTATCAACTCTCTAACAGCAAACCCATCCGCTTGATACAGTCTTTTACTATTCAACCTTATACACGCATTTGTAAAAATCGTATGTGTTGCTGTCTTTATAAATAAGACGCGGTCGTATTCAGAATCGAGGCATAACGGTAAGTCAGCATAAGAAGTATATCGACTGACTAACCATTTAAGGATTTCAGCAACTAGAGCGAAATTCGGAGTCCTAAAATTCTCTAAAGATACAATTCTAGGATATCCCAGGGAGCGCATCATCTCTGTAAATAATCTGATTTCACGGAAAGACATCCTAGCTAGTTGTAACTATGATACAAAAAGCCACCGTGTAGGCAACATGTGTAGTAAAACATCAGTTTCACTTCCAATACCCAATATCTTTCAGACATGTTAGTTTAAACCTATAGCAGTAAATAATCCCCAAAATAAATAGTTACACAGGTCCTCGACATTGATACTGACCATGTTTGTTTTAGTGGACACTACTAGTTGAAGGCGCTCGGTCACGCATCACCACCAGAAAACGTCACGCCGCATCATGGAAAGCATCTCTCTCTAGTTCGCCAGCCTAGACGTTGCTATTCCATTGCCGCTATATGCACAATCAAATATAACTTCCTTTCTATCCTTTATTGCCTTCTGATTTATTCTCATTCGTAAGAGTGGGTTCAAACGTTAGGAGTTGCCCTGTTAATATCGCAAACGTTAACTTGGTCATATATCGGGTACACTTCAAACCTATCAACTTTTCCGCTCCGGTGCCCTAAGTTTAGGGTGAGATTTTTGGTATTCAAACGTCTCCTGCGTAATCACTCCAGCTACTAGACTGAACAATATATATTTAAGTTGTTGTAGCCGAATTTCATACAGGAGTAAATTGAGAATGAGTGAATGCTTGTCCCACAGAGGTTAGTCTACGTTAGCTTTAACCGTATCAAACTGTTTATTAATTCGTTGTAAGGACTCAATTTTAGAATTATGAGGCGTAGTTTAGGAGAAATGGAAGTAAACACTTGAGCAGGAACGATGACAAAGTAATAATAACGAAATTAATGGTAAAAAAAAACGGTAATCGTATTAAAAACGTAAAATACGAAAGTTAGAAGATGAATTAAACGAGGGTTTAACGACTAGTAGTGCTTATAATAGTGATGGATTTACAGTAGTAGCAGTGATAGTTAAAAGTAGTTGGTCCCTACTCCAATAAATGGAAAGAACTCCACGGGTGCGTAGTCACCTAACATTTTCTTGAATATGCCTAATGCATCAGCTTAAGACACGGCAGTGGGTTAAGCATTTCTGATTAGGCCGACTCTCAGTGGTAGGAGACGCGACTCAAAGCCAGTGTCCACTCTTTGACGTGATATCCTGTAGTGATTGCTTTCTTGTAAGTTCCTGCAGGCATTTGGGTAGTATTGTCATAGTTAGGTTGGCTGAGAGGTGAAGAATTATTATTATTAAGCACCCTACTAGTTTATCTGAGGCTAAAATATACATCGTGAAAATGTAGCTGATCTGTGTACGCCTTAAGACTGAGTTCCTTGAAATACGTTGTGGTTCGTCTCCTCACATTTAAATAATTGACATCCAGTTTGAAGAGCAGAAGCATAACAACATTGTTCATATCACTACAGGGTTAAACGTAGATCTTGTATACAGTGACGAAGAGTTGAAAATCACATATAGCTAATCACCTCCGTATGAACTGAAGTGTGCGATAGACTGTGATTGCGACTGTCAGGCTTTTCACGTGATCCACAAGTGTTGGGTAGTATGTAACTAGAGCCTCTTCCTGCTATACTCTCGTAAAGGCATTGACTGCTCCTCTATGATGTTAAAGCATAGAATGCAGAACTTCAGAACACCAGATCCTTATCCACCAATGTGTATCCAGGTCTTGTTCGAATGTATAATCTTCAGAGTTGGAGATGAAGATGCCAAAGACCACAAAAATCATTTACTATCAACTATCTGCGCATTAAAAACTAAGATAGTAGTTAAGATTACACCATGATCCACTAAAGTAGTTATGGAAACATAAAGTGTGCCCGGCGTTGCGTTCGTCGTATAACCAGAGCAACTTCTAAAGATTTAACCCACACATGCGAATAAAAATAAATCGTAAGGCAGTGACGGATAGGAAAGTGATTACGTTTTATCGTAAGCAGAGCGTTAACCTGATAATATCGTCTAGGTTGACTAACTAGGGGACGAGTTGCTTTCAATGTCACGTCGTGTCGTGATCTGGTGGTGACGTTTGATTGAGCGCTTTCAGCCAGTGGTATCAGTTAAAACAAATGTGGTCAGCATCGATAAAGAGAGCTTGTGCAACTATCTGTTTAGAGAGGAATCTGCTGCTGCAAGTAGATAATTGTTTGCTATATGAAGCTAAATGGGTTACAGGTGATCAACTAGAAGTTTGTGTACGAGCACGATCTGAGTTTGCATTAATTTCGGTAATTGAGTTCCGCATCAATTTCCTGCCGTAATTTCCAATTTCAGTATCACGGCGTGAATAATTGTGGGTGTTTGGTGTTACTAGATGATGGAATTTAGTCTTAGGTTTAGTAGATTCTGACTGGCGCTTCTACAGTACCGATGGGTTAGTAGACTAAGAGATTACTTGGTTTATGTCAACAGTATGTAGTGTATGAGAAATAGAAAGTGGAAGTGATAGATGATATTAGTAAAGGCGTAATGAAGAAGTACTAGTTTTAAGCAAATAGTATATACACTCAACATGCTTGGACGCAAAAGATTTAATTTATTTGGTGGATTTTGGGTGGGTGGGAGATGTATTTCTCTTGTTAGTACTGTGGTTACGTAAGCACTGTAACCGCTAGTCTACTAAAGACTGAGATCAACTAAAGCTAAGTATGAGTTAAGATACAGTGTGCAAAATATTTAAAATGATATGACAAACCACGGAGATTAAAAACCTGCTACCTCTGGAGTCTGTTGCGGTGTTTCTACAGCCGGTCCAGGTGTATAAGTTTATCGCTAGATTTACCACTCTTAACTCAAACTAGCTGTTAACTACGAATAATGTCAGAATACTGGGACTTTCCTTCTGGGAAGGTCTGGTGTATCTTATGCTTCATTCCATTCTTACGGTTTCAAGTAGCCCCCATGCACAATATTAGTGTCAACTGATATTAGTGTTAGGATACAGGAATAACCCAAAGATGCAGAAGACATAAACATGACACTACAAAAGGTGATATACTAAACGCGTCATTTTTACTAAGTTTATTCACAGTAATGTAGGCGATGGTAAGAACTGTGAACAAACGGAGTCTCTACCCCTCCCCCCAAAAGACTAATTTACAAACGGAGATGTAGTCAGTATTAACGGTAACTAAAGTAGCGTAACAGGCAAAAATGCAGGATATTGTGATCCATCTGGTGTCACCACCACATAACTGACCTACGAGTTACTGGAGGGCGAGCCCATTTTTTCAATCTGCCTTTAAGCTTGTTTCTTGCGCGTATCACGTTTGTCCCGGGAGAAGCCCGTTTTTTCGCCCCATCAATTGTCTCCCGGCCTTATGCTCCAAGTGACTGACCACGTCATAAAAACTGGTATCCCAGTTTATGATCGTAAAGGATTTGGCTAAAACCAACAGCCTGAGACTTTCGTAATCTCAGATACAACCCCTAAGTGACAAATTTTGCTTAGTAACTGTTAAAACTTTAATTCAAAAATATGCGTAGACCAAACTGAAAATCGGACTTGTAAAATAACACTTTGTCGAATAGATATAACAACCAATTCTACGCCGGAATTATGAACATCTAAGTATGGATGACCATTTGTCGAATTAGCCGGCTAAATTTTTACGACTGAGCGGTTACTGGAGTTCAGAAAACTATTGTGTTTCTTCTATCGACCAAGCGCTTCTAATTAACCGACCTCGATTAATATTCTCTCAACCTAATGGAATAATAATGAATCATTATAAAACGAATAATTACTCTAACTTCTTGTCATAAGAATGAACAGTTCTATGCCGTATATAAATAAATAAATAAATAGTTTTTATTCTCATGTATCATTGTGTACATGAGGGCATGCCAGTTTACAGGCATGATCAGAATGATATGAGTTTACATTTATACAGATATTTTGACAGTGTCATAACATAAAGTCAGTTGAATTGAAAACCAAACCATTTGCAACAGTGATTTCAGTACTAGGACTCAAAATATATGCATTGTAGCACGGTTCATAAATTACAAAGAGATGCGCGTTCCATGAGCAGAGCGTTACAATCTCGAAAAAAATACTGCTGAGGTTGCTGAATGGATGAAATGCAGGATAAGACTAGGAGTCCTCAGTAGCCATATTACTGGTTCGGCGGACATCTATCGTGAGATATTGAAGTCTGCATGGTTGATATTCGGGTAAGAGCGATTTTGATAGTCATTGATAGGGGGTACACACCATAATAATGCATTGATTAATTGCAGGTCTAACGACATCATAGTTCGCGTTGTAGAACAGTGCATTTTTTGTACAAACAAACGCGTGCTTTTTGTCTCCTGCGGTGCGACTTCTAGATGTAACAGAGACGAGGGCGCTGCAGGGGTTTCAAATGGTCGCTAATGTTGTTTTTACTTTCTTACATTGCAGGCAAGTCGAATGCGAACCTGGAAGAATGTGCCGAGAAGCTTGAGGGTCTTAGATTGAAGGAAGAAAGTTGACCCTCTCCCACATTTGAAAACCCCTCCACATTACCCTATGTATATGTATGTACTTTTGTTGTTTGAATAATAATACATCTCTTCTTCCGGTCCTCCACGACTTCCTCCTGCTCGAGTGTTCCCAAGTGACTGTTGTGTGTTGAACATCTCGCTTACATAGGTACACTAGAGCCGGCTCGGTGTGAGCAGAACGGACCACACAGTATATCCAGATTCGAGGTAAGGCGAATAATATTTAGAATAATGGATAAGGACTCCAACATTGCACAAAGATAGAAGGTATTCTTCCGTAGCGATGGAATCTGTGCGGGTTGATATATGAGTAATTTGCTGTAATGGAGACCTATTACTGATGAGAGCTGGTCACAAGCTCAGGGATATAATATAGAGGAACATACAAAATAGAAGAAAAAAAAGCAAATGAAGTTAGCTAGTAGTTGTAATACAACCAGTTTTAATGCATAATATTCTTCATTTTTTTGTTATTTTTCCAACTACAATGTTCGTGTTTAGTGTTTGAAGGTTGAGAACCCTATGAACCATCATTACTTACCTTGGGGTTGTGGTAAGTCTTGGAGTATTCGGTACCGAACTTTAGTTTTATTGTTTCGTGTATTGCTCATGTTATCTATAGATAATAATTACTATAGTCTACACTCTCGTGTCACACATTAAGAGGACCGAGTACTTCGCACGTTATGCTGGAATTTGAGTAAATCGGTAGTTTGTTCAGCGCCTTATAGTCACTAAATAGTTGGTTTATTGCTCGTATAAAGTGATCTATGCTATCTAGTGTACGGATTTCTGCTGGCAAACTATTCCATATGGCAGTGAATTTATGCACGAAAAAGTTAGATCGTATTTTAGTCTTACAGTGTTCCAACCACACTGCACCTGTATGGTTTCTGAGACCGTAATTAGGTGCTTCGATAAATATTAATATAGGGTCGGGGGAGTATGCTAAACGGTGTAAAACTTTAAAATAGAATGTCAGATTGAGCTTAGCTCGTCTTTTCCAAAGTGGTTCTAAGCCCAATGTATCGCACCGTGTAGTATAATTTAGTCCACAATCCATCCCTAGTATCTTTTTTGTGAAGTATCTCTGTACACCTTCTATCTTTAGCTTATCATTTATTCGAAGGCTGCTGAGTATGAGTGGGCAATATTCAAGTAGCGGGCGTACACAGACCTTGTATAAAATCAATCTAGACTCACGTTGGTAGAAATTGTGGATAATACAACCCATAAGTCTGCGCGCCTTTAAGGTGACAGATATTGTTTGTTCCTTGAATGTGAGATCGGTAGTGTATCTTAAGCCTAGGTCCAGAATCGTCTTACATTCGGAGATTTGTTCCCCATCTACTATAAAGTGTAGGTTGAGGTTGCGACACCCAATGCTAATCCAACCACATTTCTTAGCGTTAAAGTGAAGTTGGTGGTCTTTGCACCAAGCAGTGACTTCGTCTAGCTCTTGCTGTGCGTTCTTAACAGTGTTGTGTAGCTCATTTATGTCGCTTGAGTAGACAACTTTCAAGTCATCTGCGTATAAGAAGGTTTTCCCAGTGTTAAAACAGCTACTGATACTGTTGATATATATTGTAAACAAGAGGGGCCCTAGTACGCTTCCCTGTATAACCCCACTGGTTACTCTCTTAGGAGATGATTGTGCTGAGTTTACTTTTGTTATCTGAAACCGATTAGTTAAGAATGATTTTAGCCAGCTCAGCAAAGGGTTTCGAATCCCTATAGAGTATAATTTCTCATAGAGTATGCTGTGCGGTACTTTATCAAAAGCCTTAGATATATCGAAGTACAGGACTAAAACTACTTTGCGTAAGTCGCGGCAAGATGCAATGTGATTAAAGAAGTCTAAGTGACAGGTTAAACACGATCGACTCCCTATAAAACCATGTTGTGATTTAGATAATTGGCTTTGTGCTAGTAAGTATTCTGAGATACCATTTTTTATTATTTTCTCCATGATTCGTGAAAGAACAAAAGTAATATTTATAGGCCTATAATTACTTGCACTAGCTCTATAACCGGCCTTATATTTGGGAATAATGTAGCTAGTTTTCCAAATGCTTGGATATTCACCTGTGTCTAGCGACAAGGTAAACAATTTAAGGAGTAGAAGTGGCATATCCTCGCCACATCCTTTGAGGAAGACTGATGGGAGACCGTCGGTTCCTGAACCTTTTGTAGACCTAAGGTTTCTGATAGCTTCAGCTATGCATTTAGCGCTGAAAGGTATTTTGGACAATGTACTGTCTACAAGCACCTTGCGCATATAATTTGTAGGTAGTTTAGCCTCAAATTTGCTAAACGAGTTATTGAAAATTTCACATATTGCTCCGGGGTCGTTGTATACCTTGCTGTCTTGGATCAAAAATGGGATGTCTGTTGGGGTGCGTGTACGTATATTAAGGAGTGCTATCAGACTATTCGTTTTAGTACCGCTTTTAAGCGCAACAAGCTCTTCGTTCCTTTTGCTTCGATCAAGAGATATCCTAGCAGATTCTAGGGTTTCCCAGATTAGGTGTAAACATGAGAAATCATAAGAAGAGAAATATAAATTTGAAAGCTTTCTGAGTTTCGCTCGGTGTTTACGAGGGAGAAATGATGACTTATTCCTAGATGGCAAGCATATTGTTTTGGGGGCTATAGTATCTAAGCATGATAGAATTGTCGTGTAAACAATTGTTAAAGAGTCTTGAAGTGAGTCAGTAGTAAAGAAGTCGTTCCATTCTGAGTATTTAATGAGTCTCACTAGAAGCTCCCAGTCTGTATTCCTAAAGAACCGGGTATCTGTGTCACATCGGTACTGTTTGTGTGTTGTTTTCAGTGAGGGAATCGGCAGAGAACAAAAAACCACTCTGTGGTCGCTAGTAGACCATTCTTCACCGACTTGCATCGTGATGGGTATGATACTGTGGCAAAATATCAGATCCAGGATATTGTTACCGCGTGTAGGTTGTGTGACATACTGCGTCCATCCATACAAATCTATGGCAGTAATTATGTCGTCGTGTCGTTGTGGGCCGCTGCTTGTCTTCCGGTTGATGTGTGGCAGATTAAAATCTCCCGCAATCACTTTATAATCAGCATCTAAGGTTGAGGCTCGTGCAAATAGGTTGCACAGTGCTGTGTCTGTTTCTGGACGTGAGCAGGGTGCTCTGTACACACAGCCTACAAGCATCTTATAATTAGTGCCACATACCATGATGAAAAGTGAGTCAGGGACTGTACTTATTGTTAGTTCTTCTACTTTTGTCACCAGGGCATGACTACGAATGTATATTATGCAACCTCCCCCTCTTTGATTGTCTCGGCTAGTGCGATGCAAGGAATAACCATCTATATTTATGTCAGCATCCAGTACTGAAGACGAACACCACGTTTCTGTTACCAATATAGCTGATGGTTTAGTGATAAGGACTGTTGTTCTGAGGTCTGACATTTTGTTAAGTACCGAACGAGCATTGATAAGCACAATCGTAAAAAAGGTCTGTGTTCACGTAGGTTAAGAAATCTTTGCTGAAGGGTTTGAGATTATAATTATGGGTATAGCTTGGACTGCATTTCAGGGGTCTCTGGCCATTACTTAGTTGAGATGTTAGTGGATACATACTCAGTGTTTGTTCCGTGAGATCAGTGTTCTGAACGTCTCTGACATCCCTGTGGTAATCACTTAAGACGCTTATGTTAAACGGATATGAGATGGTAGCTACGTTTTTCCTTAGTGGTGATAGGGGTTGGGAGCATTCACGAGCGGCATGAGTTGTTGGTTTAGGTAGGGTGGTAGAGGTGGCGGACAAGAGTGAAAAGGGTTGTGTGATGTCATCTGAGGATACGCGAAAAAAGGATATAAGTGAGCATATGTAACATTTGGTTCACAATAGTTGGACAATATGTTATGAGTTCTAGGCATATAGTCGTAAGCAGAAACGAATGCTTTAGGGAATTGTCTCGGTGGTAGATTTTCATGTCTATATGGCCACTTATGTTGGTGGTGCGGATATTTTCCATGGTTGTGGTGAGCCATGCTACTGTTCATTTGGAACTGCGATGGAATAAGTGGTAATGGGTGGCTTCTTTGTGCAGTAATGTCTTGGGCCAATAGTATTTGGTACTCTGGCACTGTAGAGTGTGTCACTCCGATTTTTTCTGAGTATTTATTTGGTTTAGCGTAAGGATGGGAGGAGAGAAATCGTTTATTACCACACTGAGTATTAATTTTTATTTTAGATGGCATAGGCTTAGTTTGCCTAATATTTTGGGGTTTGTCGTTATTTTTATTATCTAACGTATTAAAGTTCCGACTATTTTGGGTCTTATTAGTGCTGTTGGTTTGAGGTTTGTTGCCTGATTCTAAGAGAGAGAATCTATTCTCAGTGCGTAGGTACTCATTACTATCGTTATGCCAATGTTTGAGTTCCTTTATTGTCTTTGCAGTGCGGCGATGCTTTGCAGTGTATAACGTTTCCTCGCACAGCACTTTAGCATGAGGATCCATCGTATTCTTCAGGGGAGTAATGTCTAAATCGATAAGGTCGGCAGCTATTTCCGTTGCTAATACCATAGTATTCTGGTTTACACAGGGCGAGCTGGTCAGTTCATTTAAATCATGTGGCCCTCCAGTTTTAAGTTTAGTGGGTGTGGTTGAAAGTTCCGATGGCATATTACGTTCACCACAGGTTACTGTAGGACTAGCTTTGCTAGGATTGTTCTGATTTGCTAGTTCATGTTTAGGTTCGTTTAGATTATGAGCTGTGGCGTTATGCCTGTTACGAGTTCTGCGTTGTAGTGGTGTTTTATCAGCAGCTATTAGTACATTCTTGTACTCACTGCCAGTTCTTATACGCTCATTGACTTGATAAATTTCTCACAATCCTGTGTGTATTTAAAGTAAAAATGGATTGGGCAGCTACTTTGCCAGTCTTTTTTTCTTAGTCGTTTGCACTAACAAAGCACTTGGGACATGCCTGAAGCCTTTAAGAGAGTTGTCTTTACCTTATTTAGAGGAGAATCCTCAGGGATGTTGTAAACTATTGCCTTATGGAGCGAACTAATACGCTTCACAACTTCGGTCGAAATGAAATCTAGGAAGATTTTAGCTTGCTTAACTTTTTCTATGTCAGTGTTATTATGTTTACTAAATAGGTATGATATTGGGGCTAGATCTTGTAGGACATTCTGCAACTTGGTTAGTGTTGACTTAATGTCGTCCACTTCCATTTTATAAGAAGCAATATCAGTATTCTGATCGGCAATGTTGACTACCCTAACAAGTGGTATGCAACTGTCAGCTAGTTGCTGGTTGGAGATAAGCGCTTCGTTAACAGATGCTTCAGAGTGTGCAGGGGAAGGGCTATTAAATATTGGTCTTTTCGTTTTGCTACAATTTGTTTGTGTGTCTGACGGATTAGGAAGAGAAAAACTGGTAGAGGAAATGTCGCTCGGTTTAGGAGAACTAGCATTAGGCTTTGAACGTTTTGCCTTAACTCGTGCCATTTTGTTATATCTAGATATTAAGATACTATAAGGCTGTATGTAAAGTTAGGTATTACTGCTGGAGTACTACAAATAATACAACGATGTGAGAGATGTGCGAGATAACTCGGAAAGAAGCCAAACAGTTAAATCACGTGGAAAAACGTTACCGTTTTCGAAGTTCGCGGTCAGGTATATAATAACAGCAATAAGTATAACTATAGTCTAGAATAATACGAGACATTTATATAATAGTTAAAAGTGTACCTATGAACAATATTGACTCCAACAGTAACACGAACGTTCGCTTAGTCGCTCCAAAACAAATGGCTGCTAAGAATGGAGCTCCATTCAAGCAAACGACTTTACGTTGTGCCAATGTTTAAATTCTGTAACACCATTAGACCACATAGTGTTGGAACATATCAGTGTGCCAGCTGCTTAACACAGCATATTGATAGGTTTTGAAATTTTTACATTGGCTTTAAAGATGATGTAACACCATCCATACTGTTCTTGTCTGTTATATAAGGGCGATTGGTGCCACAATACCACCGACCACATAAGTATCGAAACAAATACGATCAGTACTTAATGAAAATATATACTTAAGTATTTGTTTTCTGGGCACTTTTAACATCTTATAGTAATCTAGGTAACCATAAGTTCACATATATTGTGGCTAATGTTGTTTCTAATTTTCTAAAACGGCGAAGCATTATAGCTAATTCAAGCATGGTAACAAATTCCAAATAAATTAGGGCTACTAGATAAAGAAAAACAATGTAGAATTACTGCGGATTAGGAATCAAGTCAGAAGTCCCATAACTGATATTGTATACTATCTGTTTCTAAAGTATAAGAATCCTAGATGAACAAACGGGGGGTGAACTGTGAACGAACTTTATTTCAGTAAAGAGATAGGAGTAATAGCTAATGACCTTAACTACTGATTAACTAAACAGATAGCAATGGTTTATTTACAGTATGCAAATGATAGATGGTATAGAGATTGTCAAAATTTCTCTCATGGTGTAACTATTATTTCTAAACTTAGACTTTAACATTAACATTTGATTCAGCTATAAAATAGTGGTATCCAACCTAAATACATACAATTTTATTTGTTGGTACCAGTTTATACTGCTGGATTTGCAACATTGTTAGATCCAGTAATTACATATATTTCTTGTCAGTAATTTCACCTTCGTTAATAAAAAGACTAATGAACACACGACAATCGCAAATTGTGCATATGTTCAAGAAGTCTGGAATGAAAATGCAATAGGTATATATTTGAACCCAGAGAATCCAACGTCCCAAATTGTACAACGCGCTAACATTAAGTAGGACAATGCAGTCTAAATTTTACTACAAATATCAATGAAGGTATATGCAACACTAACATTATAGTGTTTGCTGGGTATCAGCAGCCTATACATACTGACCTGTAGACTTATTTTTTGCCATAGTTTTCTTTCGTTGCCACACTTTTTTTCCACCATATATATATATCATCATCTAAGTAAGCAACCTACTACCTACAGTCGGATTGCCTCTAGAGTCAGAAACATCAGCAGGTGTCGCCTCCCTAACAATGGACTGCGAGGAATAAAGCTATGTTTAGTAAAAATCAACAGCAGTAAATGACAAGATAAAATTAACTTGATTACAATAGCCTACGAGGCAGACAGTGATCAATGTGTCACTCCGAATCAAGAAATACAGGAGAAACACCTAAATGTGACCTAAAAGTAATTAACTTGTTTATACAAGCTAGTCTCACAGTTACTGGATTGTGAGTAAAATTACTAATAGAATTCATTTCCTTCATAAGGTAGCATTATTTTTGGATTGTTTGAATCTATGACAAGTTTTTAAAATCAGGCGTTATCTTTTATGTGATTGGTCGTCTTGGCCGGTGCTGACTCATCTCCTACTTCGAAGTGCGTACTTGTCCTTGTGCGCACAAAGCGCTTTCTTTGTGTTTTTAACAGTGTCAGGATTGTTTCTTATCTTCGATGACACGTGATTACCAATGCCAGATAACAAGTGTGACGAATCATTTGCTCAGAATAACAGCGATACTGTGACGTCCACTCATCCTTTGCATGTGATTACACAATATGCGAGCGCAGATGTTTCTGACATTCATTCACCTACCAGACCAACTAGTTTAGGACTATGTCTAGCAAACACAACAAATGCCACAGATTTCAAGAGTTGTTCATTATCACTTCGTAGTATTGTATCCCAAGAAAGTTTTTATCAGCCTTGGGCAGTCCGATCTGTAGACACATCGGAGTTTGAGAAGCTTTTAGGACATCTCGGCAATAATGGTTCTACACCAGTCACTCCAACAAGTTTTTTAAACCCGAACAATATAACAGAGGATCAGGAGCTGTTTGCAGAGTAAGTTATAACTTTTGCTGGAAAACCTATATCCTTTGTTGGTGTTGTTAAGTAGAAACAACGTTAAGTAAACCTTATGTTGTATGCTCTGAAGGCACTAAGTAAAAAGACACATACGGTTTTTATTGGCTACTGTGGTATCACTACCTTGGTTTCTTGCGTTACATAACTAATCACCCACACTAGAGTAGACGTTTTCGTCATTTTACTCTAAATCGTGAGCTTTGTGCGATTGTATGCGTCTCCTATTTTATCTCATTTGCTTCGTTACACGGGATGACTAGAGTTAACCAATTCTGTTTTGCCATTGTAACGTAAACCATGCACCTTGCACCATCTTGTAAGTTGACTACTTTATAGCTAGTTTAATGCCATCTATTCAACTTTAAAACCAAATAAGATCTTACTCTAAAAAGCTGGCCTTTCATGTATTTCTCATAGATATGCATCACTAATAAATAATTTCCTAAGATCCTGAGTGAGGCAGGTTACTTACGTGCGTTTAAAAAAGCAGTAGCCGTTGCATCAAACCCTTCCTGGTTTCTATTACACAAAACTACTTAAACCAGTCAACCACTAGTGACTTAATATATTTCTACTTCAACCTGTTAATAAAACGGTTGTTAAAAAATAAGTTTATTCAAAGTTAAATGCGTTTCACCAGCACCTGGAAGTGAAGTTGACTTCATGTACAGAAATCGTTTCGTATTTAGTAGTCTTGCTAACGTAAGACTACCCATGGTATTCCTCTAGGCTTGTTAACAGTTTCGTAAATATGAGAGTTAGTTCTATTAGAATTACCTATACCTACCTTAAAATGCCAGATTTACGAATGTGGTAGCCCCAGTACATTCGGGGCTACTTTGAAACCGTCCTTGGAATCCCATTCGTGCGAAGTTAGAATGCTAATTTCAAGTTTTAAGTTTAGTTCTACAATCATCTGTTCTTAATTTTATCCAGTTTAATGTGTTGTCTTGACATTATTAATAATTTTGGTAAAACTCCAGTTAAACCAGTAGTGATAAACTTTTTGATCTTTCGGTCTATATTTATAGAGTTGCATTTTGAATGACTTACATTAAATGTTACATACCTGAAGTGTGTAATGAACGTTTTCACGGTGTCTCGAAAAATTTTGAGGATATCTGTTTGATTAGATCAGTCAGTTTAAGTGAAGTGTATGTTACATTCATAGGCTCTTGTAATATTCTTCTTTTACGGATGGTTGCTTCTATACAAATGTTAAGCCGTATGTTGGAGCATACTTATTTTACCTTCCTACCCATTGTTCCATTTATTATTCTGAAAATGAGTTACTATCTTACAGGATAAGATAATTTCATTTTATTTCAGTGCTTTCTCATCACCTGCATACAGCCTTGAATGATTTCTAAAATTAGTGTTTCAAATGAGGTTTGAGGTACTTACATTAACCTGGTAAACATATATCTTAGTATTCGTATATTCGTATTTTCCGTTGTCTTTTCACGATGTGTAGATTTTTATGCTTCGTCTAATCATCCTGTCATTAGTGGTGATATTTCCCGCCTATTGGACTTTTGTCCATGCATCTGCAAAAGCAATCGTACTTGGCTCTGTGGGCTTATATCTTTAGTAAATTTTTCTCATAGTTACTAATAGCAGTAATCACACCTATTCAGCAGTTATTTCTTTCTTAACGACCCTTCCATGTGACCGAGCTCATTTTTCATCTTCAAAAACTCTGTCTACAACTGAGCTTAAGTTGTACGATAATGTTGCTTTTAAGATTCGGTAAAATTTACCATTATTTATTCACTTTCATGTCAGAATGACGAGCCTAGTAACTTTGTATGACAAGGTATTTTATTTTACACTCACTTCTTAATAAGGTACAAATTAGTATATTTGTTAACTATGTATACGGATTATTGTCCACACAATTAGTAACCTTTTATTTGTTTCTACACAATTGTGGCTTATTTAACTTAGGAACTAATTTTCAGTTAGTGTAATATGAGTCTATACGAACTGCTGACTACATTTTCTGTTGAACCTTGTCTACTGTTTTGTCTTCATTATCAACTTTATATTTACACATCAGAATGCTATCTTGAGCTAGCGAAATTTCTGTTTTAATCAACCCGTCCTTAGTTGTCTAACTAACGATCTGTTGAAATCTTGTCCGTTATTTGCTCCTTTTTGTGGCTTACCGGGTTTATTGTTCAACCCACATGTAAAATGAAGTCAAAGTTCTTCTGCATTTCAAACTATGTCCTCTACCTAAGATGTGCTAGTTTAAGTATCCCAGATATTCACTTTTGAATGGCTCTTAAATATGAACAAGGAGAACTCGAGTGCTATTAGCGGCTCTTCAATATGATACTGCCCTGTAGATCATTAGGAAGTTCTTAGAATTCATACCATCACAATGCCAATAAGAAAATGTTCTACATGTAATATTCTATTGCAACGTAACCTATTGTGTTTTCTGTAAGATTCCAATGGTATTGTCGCTTTGGACAGCAGTTACTTAGTAACAAATTACTTTGGTGCATTAATTTTATGCTACAAGACAATAAAACAGCGTTGAAATTAGTACTAGAATGCTGTGTAAAGTAAACTACCTAATAAGTTTCTGAGCTATTTCTATTTAAAGTTCTTAGAATGTGACATTCATAAGAGCGATCCCTTAACTCTAATGGTGCATTAGAATAGAATACATGCGATAGCAAAACTATTAAATAACACTGTCTCTTAATCCTAGTTATATTATGTGTATGCCTTTTGGCTTGTGGAAGCTTGTCAACAGGTTGTACCGAATTATTTTCATATCGTTTATTTACCAAATTACGTCTATATGGTTGTTCTGAGTCATACTTTTAGTGACACTACTCGGCTGCCCAAGCTAAAATAAGCTTTGTGAACCTATTGGCTGAAATCCGGATGCCTTAGCTACTAAGCTAATGTCCATCAAATTATTGGAAGTGACCACCTACTTCAATACAGTTGTAAACGTATTTTGTATTTCTCCCAACCTTTCGTCATTGGCTTTTGTTTCTCAACGTTTATTCACCCAGTCATATTAGTGTACAGTCTAAGTTGGCTGTTTGTTATTATAGCCTGCCACTGGGTTGGCTATCTTAACATGTCTACCACAATGCGTTTGACTAAGCTCATTTGAGCAGCTCGTTAGTATCCACCGGTATAATGTTCTACAATGCGAGAAATTAGATGATCTTGTCGTCATATACCTTATTACATCCGAGGTTACATAATATGGTGATTTATTTTGACTACTTTGACTTGACAAAACTCTTAAAAGTTGTTTATTCACCCCCTTTCAATGTTTTACCACTTAGGATTCCGTATTAGAAGAACTCACGCACCACTTTGCTTTGAAACTGTCAGTAGTCCACTTTCAAAATTTACCGCTTACAAGCGGTAATATTCTTAAATCAAAATCTTAAAATTAAAGTCTAACATACGTATCCAATGAAGTTAGTTAGTTGAAAGCGAACCTGTGTAACCTCATCGTGATGGATCGAGGAATTTATTAAAGTTAATAGCGCTGAGTGTCAACGGATTTAATTAAATATGATTAGTATGGAAAAATTATAAAGATTATAATCATTACATAGGATTAGAGCTGGATGCAAGTTATGGCGAGCAAAAATAACGCGAGTCGAGATCAGCCATTTAAAAAAAGTGACACTGAAAGAATTTAACGACTAAACAACCGAAATAAGTGAGATAGCTGAAAATATTAATAATATAATGAGGTTAACGTTATAACGGCAGAGAAAAATCTACCACTGATTTTTTTTCAAAAACATATCCAATTTTGTGTACTTGGTTGCTGTGGTTTTAGCAAATTTTAGAAATGTGTGGCGCGACTGTTTGCTAATCACCTTAGAAGATCTCAAGGTATCAATATGATGGCAGTGTTTTGACGTGAATAGGTATCACTGAAAGTCTTCAGTCTATCTAATCTGTCAATGTACTACAAGATGTAAACAGCTAGTGAGAACAGAGCAAATTTCATTTGTGTGATATAGGTGTGGCAACTCGTTAAATGTACATTCTAAATTGGTTTTAATGCTCTAAGTTGAAGTTTACTTTGTACATCTGGTTATTTTATTGACATAGATTATGTAATATTTGTTCTTAGTAATGTCAAGATGATGTTGATTCATATCCGGTATTACCAGTGTTCGCTGCGTACGTTTTTAAGTTTACGCAGCTGGAATGTAAGTGTTCTAAGTTATAGTTTGATGTACTTTACTTTCAATTTCAGCAATTTTTCGCGAACCTTGAACAAAGTGAAAGCTGAACAAGAGGGATGGGCAGTAATCCCAAGCTCATCATCTTTCGATAGCGTAATTACAGGATCAGCTAATTCTGCTTTTGAAAAACAAATCCAATCAAGCCGAAATGTTTCCATGTCTTTTATGGGGAATTATTCTACCGGTACCGAAACTACAAATTCCGTTAAGTCGGAAAGCGATCACATTGATACATCACGACATGTTTCTCATCCGACGAAAATGAACTCACCAAGTTTAACTGATGAACCGTTGATATTACTAAGCGGTGGATCAAATGAAATTCACACAGTAACACAATCCAATGTCACTTCACTACGAAAGCATAGTACAAATTCCAGCTGCACTTCGTAAGTTAGAGGTGTATGTCTGTTTCATCACTTCCAGTTTTGTTGATTTTTACCGAATGTACACCTTGTCGAAAATAAACTTTCTGCTTTCGGTGTCACATTACTCATGGTTTCAACGAACTGTCTTAGTGAACCAAAGTACAGATCAAAGACTGGGTGATCTAACTTATTATTCCTTCGACCAAAATTGTTATGTGGCATATCTATCATACCAATCTTAGGCCTTCGTCAGGCAACTTCAAGCATGAAATTTCCGAATTACTAAGGAAGGTAACCAAAGTGTGTTCTAATTGCCACACTAAGAAATGAGAATCTATATCGGTTTCAAGCATTGTTCGGATGTACTTATCAGATCTTCAGCTTAACGGGGTTCCTCATATTTTTAGTATCACTTCGTCAATGCACTGTTCAATCGAATCACAGTATTTAACTCTAATGGAAATATCTTGTTAAAGCGATTGACTCTGGAGAGACTGCCGAGTCACTACATAATGAGTCCAGTCAAACGAGGATGTGTGGTAGAGATTGCCATTTTGCTAACTATTAGAGACGTTTCCTTAAGTTGTTTATTGTACTTATTTTGTCTTGATGACATCACTAACGATGTGGTAAAAAGCAATAATATTGTGGGGTTCATGGTACGTAAATGGCACCGTTATATCAGGTCGTACATTATCTATGTGGGAAGTTGGTATGTCAAATACTGAGCTGGCACAAGTAATGCTGCATATCTTACCATCTAAACATGAGTGGTTGAGTCTATGGCATCTTCTAGCTAGCTATTTGTTACCCCAACCGTGGCTGCTACGTTGACGTGGTGGTCAGGCTTGCTTGTCGTGATGACCCAACCGAGCTATATTGGCTGGAATTCATGTTCCTCTAGATCCTACCATGCCAAGCTGGTCTGTTGGAGAGCGATAATACTAAAGGCAGCAACCTAAGATCTAAGGGCGAAGTAGTACTGCTGACTGCAGTGTGGTGTTACAGCAGTAAGGTGTTTCTTTCGGATAACCAGCATCTGCAGGAATGCTGCCTTCTTAACGGAAGGAAGGGGCTAGAAAAGGTCGACCCTAAAATGTCACACCTCACCTTACTCCGTCTCCGGTAGTAAGGCCTTCTAAAGAATGGAGCTAACACTTCAAAAACTTCCCATAACAGGGTCGTGCGAGATCGGCCTCTAGCAGTTGCCCCTTGGGCTCTGCGACCGCGCTGCTAAGTCACTATGACCAATACTCACTGAGTTTCCTTTTCAGGTACCTCAAGAAGCAATATCCTTCCATGGTATGGGCAACCAGGAAGTGACAGCGCTCTCGTACCTCTAACAGCAGACGAGATCATCTTGTTCGAAGTCAAATCCCACCATCAACTCTTAATAACTCTCTTACTCCCACGTATGTATGTACAATCAACATAGAACATGCCACATGTGTGCATCGGTTCAAGTTGCCATACCTCTGTGGCACCGCAAGATTAACACCACCAGCATTAGTAGGTTACTTCAATAAAATAAAATAATAATAGTAACAAGGAGTGTGAACATATAGAATATGGTTCAGGAAGCATGGAAAGAAAGTTGTAGAATAATTTAAAGCTCATGAATTAAGGGAGAACAATGAGTGAATGCATCTGCGCCATTGTGACCGATTCTGGACGATGTCACTCAGTGTTTTTAGCCACTGGTTACGGTAATCGCAAGGACCCCATCCAGGTAGTCTGCAGCTACCGACACGACTTAAACCGGCAGTCAGTGACTTCATGGACTGATGCCATGTTTTAGTTTGGCCGCCTCTAACTCTCTTTCATCCTATTCCTATATCAGCCAGCATTGCGCGTCGAGGAAGATGGTGATTCCGCATACGCAACACATATCCAAACCACCTCAGTCGATGAAGATTCACAACCTCATCGACTGATTTACCACATTTGCCTAACACCCGTCGTCTAACCTCGTTATTACTTACTCGGTGATCCCAGCTAACGCAAGCGATGTTTCGTAGACATCGATGGTCAAAAACTAATAACCTTCGAGTGTCATCTACCCTTAATGGCCACGTCTCACATCCAGACAGTAAGACAGAGCGGACTGTTGCGCAGTACACTCTCCCTTTCGTTGAGAGAAGAATGTCTCGTCTACGCCATAGGTGACGTAAGTTGGCAAAAGCCAAACGAGCGTTTTGAATTCGTACTGAGATTTCATCGGAGACTAACCCATTAGGGCTAATCAGGCTTCCAAGATAAGTGAAGTGGTCGACGTGCTCAACTACTTCACTCCCTATCTTTAGTTCAGGTGTTGACGAAAACCAGTCCTGGAGCAATAGTTTGCATTTAGAGGGGATAAACGCATTCCAAAAATGCTTGCATTCGAGCTTATTGCTGTTAAAAGATTCTGCATCGTATCAGCGTCTTCGCCAAACAGGACTATATCGTCAGCATATTCTAAGTCATTAAGTGGATCTCCTGGTAGGAGATCAATTCCTGAAAAGTCAGACGATGAAAGTGTAATTTCTAACAGTATGTCAACTATGAAATTAAACAAAAATGGAGAAAGTGGGCAGCCTTGACAGATACCACTTGAGGTTACAAGTTCAGATGACAGTTCGCCATATGCTCTGACACGACTAATAGTGTTTGAGTAAAGAGCCTTAACAAATTTTATGTACTTTTGGGGCACGCCTTTCAATAAAAGACACTGCCATAGAACTTCACGGTCTACAGAGTCAAATGCCGCTTTCAAGTCAAGGAAAACCACTATTGTCGGCCGCCGAAAAGTATGTCTGTGTTCTAAGATCTGACGAACGGTGAATATCTGGTCTATACAACCGCGACCAGGTCCGAAACCAGCCTAATTTTCTCGTATTTGTAGGTCACGAGTTGCAGTTAAGCGTCTGATAATTATAGAAGCTAGTATTTTAGACACTATATTAGTCAAACTAATTCCTCTATGGTTATTGCAGGACGATTTTGACCCTTTCTTATATACTGGGATGATTAACGATCGACACCAGTCAGACGGAATTATGTCAATTTCCCAAACCTTAGTCAAAATATCAGTCAGCCTGGTTGTCAATGTGGTACCACCATCCTTAAAGACCTCTGAGGATAATCCGTCTGGACCCGCTGCTTTACCTCGTCTTAGATTGGCTATAGCTTTTTCGACTTCGACAAGAGTCGGGTGACCTAAGTCGACTTTCCATTCTGTCTGTCTCGAAATAGTGGGAAGTTTTAGAGTAGCTGAAGGCCAACTAAACTGTTCCTTGAAGTGTTCAGCCCATCGTTCTAAACGTCTAGACCGATAGCTAATAAGCGTTCCATCTTTTTTCGGAAATCGTCTCATTAACGCTGGATCTTTTAACCCCGGTTTCTTTTATTAACTTGAAAAGTTGTCTAGTGTTACCTACCGCCGCTGCATTTTCCATTTCCTTTGCTTTCGTTACCCACCACTGCTCACAGTCGTTTCGCAGACTTTTCGTCAGTTTATGCCTGATTACACGTCGCTCGTCATCGTGTTGGGAGCCCGATGGGATAAGTCTTCGGGAGTCTATTAAATCAACAGAAGCCATTGAAATCCATTGATTTTTCTTGACATGTTGATTTAAGTCCTTGATAGATATCATTGTAGATACCACAGCTGCTTGAACATCTTGCCAAGCAGTATCTAGTCGGGACTCATCTTTATATTTGCTTAAGTGATTCCTCAATTGTTCCTGGAATTTAATCTTGGCTGTTTCATTACTAAACTGAATTCTAAAAGGTTTTCCTGTGGTAGTTTTTCTTCGCCCGATAAGACGCAAGCAAACGCGGGCTCGCACTAGAGCGTGGTCGGAATCCAAACATGTACTCCAGAAAGATCCGCAATCTATCGAGCCTCTCCAACGGTGACTAATGGCGATATGGTCTATTTGAGTCCACCGTTGAGTAGGGCCAGGAGGTCGCCATGTTACAAGATGTCACTTTTTATGCTTAAAGTTCGTATTGGTTAGAAATAACCGATTATCTGAGCAAAGTTGCAGCAGATGGTCGCCGTTATCCGTTCTCTGAGCTGGAATATTGAAGCATCCACCTAAATGTCTTTCAGATTGGTTCAAACTACCTATTTGGGCGTTAAAATCACCAGCGAAGATTACTAAATCTGAGTGTTTGGCCCTATGAAGTAGTTCAGAAAGCTTTCTGTAAAATTCATCTTTCACTTCATCCAGGCTGCAGTCGGTAGGAGCGTAGGCAGAAACAACGAAAAGACAACGGCGTGTGTCCCTATCTTTCCAAGTGCTTACTGAACCATTTAGTCGGACGGCACATAGGCGACTGTCGACAGGAATCCACTCAAGAAGCGCCTTTTCTGCTTTCATACTTAACGCAATACCTACACCGGCGAGCCCACGAGAAGTTGCTGTTGAATCGCCAGATAAACGAATAGTGTATCGCGAAGATTGTTCACTCTAACTAGATGACGTCAAGTGAATGACAACGCTAGGATCCTGTATGCGTGTTTCATAGACGCAACATACATCAATGGCGCGGGATTCTAATGTCCTAGCTAGGGAGGCTCGTTGCCCTATTTGACACAGGGTTCGTACATTGAATGCACCAATGTGAAGTTTGGAGCGTGGTCTTAGTATGCTCGGGATGTTATTTCGTGGGCCGGAATCGTTAGCACTAATGACACAGGAGGAAGTTGAATATAAGGATTTAGGCTTGAAAGTGGGGGCAGGAATAGAAGGAGTTTGACTAAAATGGCGGTGATCTTGTATGTTGTTAGCGGTATGAGGGCGGTTATCTTCCCAGTTGCCCACGCTGTGGAGGGGTTCTTCTTGATGTACCTGAAAAGCAAAATGGGTTAAGGTTTGTCTGAAAGACCTGGGAGCGTGACGTCAGTGCCCAAGGAACAACTGCTTGAGGCCGGTCACACGTCCTTTTTCATCATCATCATCAGCAACGTAGAACCGGGCACAAACGCCTGTAGGTTCAAGTTGCCATACCACAATAGCACTACGAGAATATTGAGGTAACGTATAGACAGAATACAAGAGGGAAGAGTAAAGTAAAGATGTCTAGAAAATAACAATAGAATTTAAGGTCTAGATGAGGTTAAAGAGTGAATACACTTGTGCCACTGTGACCGATTCTGAGCCATATCGCCGAGTGTCTCCAGCCATTTGTTGCGATCATCACGCGGACCCCAACCAGGTAGTCTACATCTACCTACATGGCTTAGACCAGTAGTCAAGGACTTCATGGACTGATGCCATGTTTTGGTTTGGCCGCCCCTAACCTTCTTCCATCCTACTTCAGCCCTAGCTAACATGGCGCGACGGGGTAGACAGTGGTCGGGCATGCGCAATACATGTCCTAGCCATCTCAGTCGATGAAGGTTAATGACCTCTTCGACTGATTTACCGTGTTTCCCAAGAACCTTTTGTCTAACCTCAATATTACTTATTCGGCTATTCCATGATATACGAGCGATACTACGAAGATTCCTATGGTCAAATACCTGGAATCGACGCATATCTTGAGTTTTCATGGCCCACGTTTCGCAGCCATATGTTAAAATGGCGCGGACTGCTGCGCAGCACACCTGGCGTTTCGTTGAGACACGGATATCTCGTCTGCGCCACAAGTGCCGTAGATTGGCAAATGCCAATCGAGCTTTCTGGATCCGCGCTGAGATTTCGTCAGACACCGACCCACCAGAGGTGATTAGACTTCCGAGATAAGTGAAGCGATCAATGCATTCAATTACTTCACTCCCTATAACTAATTTGGGGGAAGAAGCAGACCAATCCTGGAGTAACATTTTGCATTTGGGAGGGGAGAAGCGCATCCCAAATATGCCTGCATTGTTACTCAAGGTGTTCAAGAGACCTTGAATGCTGTGAGTGTCTTCACCAAAAATGACTATATCATCTGCATATTCTAAGTCGACAAGAGAGCCTCCTGGAAGGAGATTAATTCCTGAGGACTTAAAAGAAGTGAGAGAGATTTCTAACAGTACATCTATGATGAAATTAAATAAAGAAGGGGATAAGGGGCAACCCTGACGGACTCCACTTGAGGATGAAGTTTCTCGTGACAATTCGCCATATGCTCTGACACGACCAGTAGTGATCGAGTAGAGAGCCTTTATAAGGTGAATGTACTTTTGAGGTACGCCTTTTAATGACAAACATTGCCACAAGACTTCACGGTCAACAGAGTCGAACGCTGCTTTTAAGTCAAGAAATACAACTATAGTTGGGCGTTGGTACATATGTCTGTGTTCGAGGACCTGGCTTAGTGTGAATATGTGATCAATGCAACCTCGGCCACGTCCTTTTTGAGAGAGGTTTTCGTTGTAGCTCTGTACTTGTTGAGTCCTTACTGCCGGAGACGGAAATCCGTGGACTAAGGTGAGGTGTGAATTTTTAGGGTCGACCTTTTCTAACCCCGCCCTTCCTTTGTGGGAAGGTAGCATCGCTGCTATACTGGTTGCCCGAAGAAAACACCTTACTGCCGTCACACCTCTGTACAGCCGGCAGTACGACTTCGTCCTCGGACCTTATATTTGCTGCTTTTGGTCTCACCGCTCTTCAGTCGACCTGCCTGGCATGGTAGGACCTAGAGGAACGATTGTTCTAGCCAGTATAGCTTGATTGAGTCATTACGATAGGCAAGCCCGACCACTATGTCAAGGTAGCAGCACAGTCAGGTCTTATCCCCAGCATAATTTTATCACCTCACGCCTCTAATGCTAATTGTTTGAGTTTACGAAATGTCATTCATGGCCTCCTGAAACTTCGAACTAAACTGTGTATCGGAGCTTTTAACGTTCGAACTTTATGTCATATAAGACAACAAACCTCCTTAGCTATGACCCTAGCTTGTCTCTCTATCAATGTCTGCTGCGTCTCTGAAACACGTATACAGGATCCAAGTACAACCATTCGCTTGACCTTGCCTTGTCAAAACAAAGAACCGGCCTGGTTCACCCTTCGTGTTTCTGGAGACCCCACTGCTCCCACTCGAGGCCTTGCTTGTGTAGGTATAGCACTAAGCTCGAAAGCTGAACAGGCTCTCCTTGACTGGATTCCCATAGACAATCGCTTATGTGCTGTCCGTCTAAACGGGACGGTATGAACTCGGGAAGATAGGGACACACGCCGTTGCCTCTTTGTTATATCTACCTACACTCCCACTGATTGCAGCTCAGATGAATTAAAATGTGAATTTTACAGGAAGCTTTCCGACCTCCTTCGAAAAGCTAAGCGTACTGGTGTAGTGATCGTGGCTGATGAATTTAGTGCTCAAGTAGGCAGACTTAACGAAACGGAAAGGCACCTAGGTTGATCCTATGGTGTTAAGGCTCAGCAAACAAATAATGCCAACCTTCTTTTACAACTGTGCTCAGATAACCGTCTATTTCTCGCAAGCACTAACTTTAAACATAAGGAAAGACATCAGTTGACATGGCGGCCCCCACAATCAACTCAACTCTGGACTCAATAGACCACATTGCTATCAGCCACCGTTAGAGGGGTTCGATAGAAGACTGTCGCTCATTTTGGAATACATGTTTAGACTCAGACCATGCTTTAGTACGAGCGCCTATTAGTCTGCGTCTCACTGGACGTAAAAGATCCACAGCAAGGATCCCCCGCAAAGTTAAACTTAATGATGAAAAAGTCAAGAATACATTTCAGGAACAACTAGAAAACCAATTAGTTGACTGTGTAAGCGATACCCATCCCGAGTCAGCTTGGAATGATATCCAAAAAGTTGTTGAAACAGTAGTAATATCTACTAGTAAACTAAGCCATAAAGCTAAGAAAACTCAGTGGGTTACAGCTGCATCTACTGGACCGATAGATGCTCGGCAACACATCCCATCTAGTTCTGAATACGATGAGGAGCGAAGGCAACTTAAACACAAGCTGGTTAAAAGCTAACGCAATGATCGTGAGCAGTGGTGGGTGGCGAAAGCTAAAGAGATGGAAAAGGCAGCGGCAATAGGTAACAATAGGCAACTGTTCAGATTTATCAAGGAAACGGGTGTCAGAAATTCGACTGTAAGTGAAACTATCTCAGAAAAAGATGGGAGCATTATTCACTGTCAATCCAGAAGGTTGAACCGATAGGCAGAACACTTTAGGGATCAGTTTAATTGACCCTCGGCCTCATCCCAGTTGCCCACCATTCCCAAGCAATCCGAATGGCAAATTAATATTAGTTCCCCAAGTCTTAGTGAGATTGAGAAGGCTATAGGGAATTTAAAGCGAGGGAGAGCAGTAGGACCTGATGGGTTAACCCCTGAGATATTTAAGGATGATGGTCCAGTTTTAGTAACGAGGTTAACCAGGATCTTGGCTATATTCTGGGAACTGGACGTAATCCCACCTGACTGGTCTCGAACACTAATCGTCCCAATCTATAAGAAAGGACTGACGTCCTCTTGTGACAATTACCGAGGAATCAGCTTAACGAATATAGTGTCCAAAATATTTTATTCAACAATACTTCGACGTCTAACTAAAGCTCGTGAAGAGCAAACTCGAGAATACTAAGGTGGTTTCAGACCTGGACATGGTTGTATAGACCAAATATCCACACTTAGCCAGGTTCTGGAACTTAGTCACACTTTTAGACACCCAACAATAGTTGTTTTCCTTGACCTTAAGTCGGTGTTTGACCCTATCGACCGTAAGGTTATGCGGGAATGTCTGTCATTGAAAGGCGTACCACAGAATTACATTAACCTTATACAAGCTCTCTACTCGAACACCACATGTCGAGTCAGACCTTATGGCGGATTGTCGCCGGAACTGATTACCTCAAATGGTGTTCGTCAAGGTTGTCCGCTTTCCCCATTTTTATTTAATTTTATCATTGACATACTTTTAGAGTTGACATTTTCATCGTCTGACTTCTCCGGGGTTGACCTCCTTCCAGGAGATAAACTTGCTGACTTAGAATATGCAGATGATATAGTTCTCTTAGGCGAAGATGCTGATAAAATGCAGAATGTTTTGACTACCTTAAACAAGAATGTAAGGATGTTTGGGATGCGATTCTCTCCACCCAAATGCAAAATGTTACTTCAGGATTGGCTTGATTCGACACCGAAGTTAGTGATAGGGAGTGAGGCAGTTGAATGTGTTGACCGCTTCACTTATCTTGGTAGCCTCATCAGTACGGACGGGCTGGTGTTTGATGAAATCTCGGCTCGTATACGTAAGGTCCAACTAGCTTTTGGGAATTTATGTCACTTGTAGAGTAGGCGAGACATCCGACTACTGACCAAATGATGCGTTTACTGCGCAGTAGTTCGATCCGTCTTACTTTATGGATGTGAAACATGGCAATTAAGGATAGAGGATATTCGTAGGCTCCTAGTATTCGACCACAGATGTCTTCGAAGCATTGCTCGTGTTTGCTGGGACCACCGAGTAAGCAATACGTGGGTTAGGAATAGAGTACTAGGTAGATACGGTAAGTCTATTGATGAAGTAGTAAATCTTCATCAGCTAAGGTGGTTAGGACATGTGTTACGTATGCCTGACCACCGCCTACCTCGACGAGCAATGCTGTCAGGTGTGGGAGTAGGCTGGAAGAAAGCTAGGGGCGGCCAATCCAAAACATGGCACCAGTCCATGAAGTCATTGACAATCGGGCTGAGCCATGTTAATAGGTACAGACTACCTGATTGGAGTCCGCGTGACGCTCGTAATAAATGGTTAGAGACCTTGGGTGATATGACTCAGAATCATTGGCAATGGCGCAGGTGCATCCACTCCTTGTCTTCGTCCAATTTCTAAGTTTCTGAACTTATCATAATTTTCTCTTTACTGAATCATATTTTCTTAAATCTTATCTCCGATCTCTATTCCCTTCCTCTGTTACTACCTCCCTTACTTTGGGATTTGATCCGACAATTTAATCTCTATCTGCTAATTGAGGTACGGCAACTTGGACTGATGTACGCACATACCAAGTTCTACGTTGTGACTGACTGACTGACTATTTGTTGCGTCTTTCTGAGCGTTGGCGTAAAGTAATTTCAGTCTATGTCACTTAAAGACATGTGAAAGTGTAGAACTCTATGTTTTCTATCTTTATAGTGTACTTGGCAAAGTAATTTACACTATCTTTATCAGATTTTGATGCACAACTTATCACTGTTGTCTCATTCCATTGCCTCACGCATAGTTGTAACTTTCGAATAAGGAATTCCATTTAGTGTCGGAAATCTATCGTTGTTTATATCAACTCTAACCGTAAGTTACTGTGTTTGATAGTTAACATCATCAGTAAATAAGGAAAATAATAATATTAAAATAGTTGGAGATAAAAAAAAGATTATAATGTTGCTGGTTAATTCATTCCGAGAGTGATTTTAATCACGAGGATTATTTTTTTCTATCACATGTGTGCTTTGTGTGCAATTATTGAATTTGGCTGCTTTTTTTGAGAAGCATGAAAAAAACTAACCAATACAAAACTGTCGTTCTAATGATTTTTCTGTTATAATCTATTTACTATTATTTGTTCATGTGGGCATCGTAAGTAGCCTATTGCTTTTGTTATTGTTATTGCAAAAAAGATTTTCAGTTTCACTTTTTAGTATTTTCCAACAATACCCTCAAGAGGTGAAGTTAGGTCTAGAAGTATTTTCCGAAGTCGCTTAAAATGATCACTATCAAGTTACGTGTATTCATTGATTTAAGTCGTCAAACGTATCTGTTTTATACATGCGTTTATTGAACAGTATGTTAGCTGTTAATACTCGTTTAAGTAGTAAAAGTGATATTAATCAAATATATAGTTAAATTAAATATAATGCGGTAGCGACCTTCATTAAATCCCAAAATCTAACCTAGTCACTACTCCGAATTCTATTTTCAATGGTGTCAGCTTACCGGCGTAAAAGTCCTAGGATTGCTCTATACAACAAACTAGTAATTAAGTTATTTCCTAAATATCAGTCCAAATTATTGTGATGGTAGCATTATGGTCTCTTAGAAAAAAACCTGTACACCATGAGAGCTGTCGATTTTTATGTCTCTTACTAGGCTACCTAATTATAAAATGATTAAAAACTCTGTTGTTACTTTGATAACTTTGATATGGCTTGTCTAACAATATATCTAGTTTACTTGTTTAATCTAACTATATTTCATTCTAATTAGGTAGTTGCACTATGAATGTTTTATTATAATTATTTTTTTATTTAAAATGATAATTTAATGAAAATAATATAAGTTTTTAAACCTCTTTTTAGCTCGACTTCTGATCCATTCCAAGAAAATTTTTATTCCAATATCCTCTCAACCTCTAATTCAAATCATACTGTTCATAGAACGAATACACAAATTCCTTGGATATCTGGTCTACCTACTATTTCATCTATTGCTAATGGGCTGAAACAAGCTGTTGCAGACGACGATTGCATTTCTGCAGATTTTTGTCCTAGTTTAGATCCCCTTTCTTCAAATTCACGTTTCATGAACTCAGCTTATCCTCACGATGATATGGGATCTCATGGATTATCAGAAAACGTTTTGACATCAACTGAAAATATTTTGTGTAATAATGATGATAGTGATACTATTCATTGTAGGTTATCACTTAAATTACCAATTTTAACTCCAGGTAATCTTGAACAACAAGATCCTAACATTCTTGTTCATTACGCTATTCAAGACAATCACAGTGGTGTTCAAATGAATGGTTCATGCAGCGAAGGTCTTGTTGATAGCTTAGTAGCATCATCTAATTCAAGATTATGTACAAATAATTCATCTAACCTTGGTATTAGGAAGGCTCTCAGTGAACTTTATTCTTCTGTTCGTCCAACTCTATCCAATGTTGGAGAATGTAGAATTTTAACACCTGTTTTGTCGTCGATTCCAGAATCACTAACATCAACTGATAGTAATGTATGTAATGAAGACACCCAGAAAACTCCTGCTCATATGTTTGTTAGCTGTCGGTCTACAACACCTCGAGATAATTCAAGTTGCATGCTTGATAATCACTTGAACCCAACTTCCGTTACTAGTCAGTCGCCAGGCCCTTCAGGTATTCACAATAGTGATAGTATATTAAGCAGAAATGATATTTGTTTGTCTCATCTTCCCGACTCTGTAAGTCGTTTCTTATTGTTAAAGTGTATTTCGTTTTTACGACTTATTCCGCACCCTAATAAAATGCTAGGCATTATTCTTGTATTCCTTGTAATAACTAGATTACACTACAGTCTTCTTTGTATATCGGTTTAGTGACGTTTGCATTTATAATATGTGCAACATTTCTGTAGATTACCAAGTCATAACCTATGAATGTTGGTGTCGTGATAAACGTTTACGGATCAAATCAGCTCTGCTCATAAGACGTGTGAATAACATTTCAAATCGGTCTTGGTTATAGAGCTGGAAGCATAACATTTGTGTAATTTAGTATGTAGTTTTGCATTCAACTATGTGGTGAGTAGTCAAAATGTTTTTGCAATAAAACGAACCACTAACGATCGATTGGACATCTACGTACTATGAACACTACTGGCATTTTTCACCATCTAGATTTGTTAGTGGCTTATTCTGATCTCACAGATATGGAGCCTTGATTCCAACAGCCAGTTAAATGCTTCTTGATTGCATTTAATTATACACTCAAGTTTTAATCCAATTGGACAGAACCCTAAGTCTCTGCTTATACACTCACTGACTTCATTAATGTTCATAGAGAAGTTATTTGACCTCCAGAAGGCTGTAGGTTCATATGTAGCGAGCAGACTAAATCTGTTAGAAGGAAACCTAATTACTGTAACCCATTTAAAAGGTAACAACAGCTGCCTCCGACCACTATGTTCAGATACCTTTTAGTTTTTGACAGCATAAAGAGACATTCATTTAACCTAGGACAAATAAATCATCCCAGTAATAGTCATTGTTTGAAGAAAGTTGATTAGATACCTCTTAAATATATGTTTATATAATAACTACAAGCGGGTACATGAATACGTTTGTTTTATTTCTTACTGGCTGTTGTCATGATTTTCAGTATGCTGTCAGTTGTGCAGGTAACATGAACCCAGCATTTTAAGAACGGTTAAAACTTTGGTAGTCGGTATTCGGACGTTGTTTATGATGATTCATAAATACGATGAACATAGACGAAGTCTTGAATTTAAATTTACAAAAGATGTGCGTGTTGTTCGTTACCAAGAATTAGCAATGAAAAGAAAGAATAAATAATAGCAACAATGCGAGAATACTTAGGTTGGAATTTCCTCTCTTTAGATACAAAGTGTGTATTCGGGACTAGTCTGTATCAATACCAGGTAAATTTGTTTGTCACTTTACCAATCTTCATCTCATGTACTCTGATGAAGCAATGGTAGTGGTTAACTAATTTTTAGCAGTGATACACAGAACTGTTGGAGCCTTTGTTGGGGAGGTATAAACCTCCCGATTTAAGTTTTAGGATAATCGTAATTCTCCATTTAAAACTAAGTAATAGAGCTCAAAATCAATACCAGTAGCTCATGTATGCTCATTTCTTATATTCCTTTAAATGCGTACGCATTCCCCCCATTTCCAGCCGTAATTTGTATGTTTACTTTTTCACAGCAGTTGCGATCATTTACTTTAGTTTGTCTTAAATCTTTATTATTTCATGTTATTACGCTGATGTAAAGTTACGCAACTTTCACTAACTAAAGTCCGTACATTGTTGTGCATCCATAATTCACTAAGGCATATTTGTATTGCTAGTTTCTGTAAGCTTAGTACAGTGATTTTTTGCTCACTGTCCTTGTAAGCTTTACTGCATTTTATTCTTTTTCTAATCTATTAAGCACACCAACGGTATACCTCACAATGGTGATTCACTCAATCAACAATTCGATGGAATGTATTGTGCGCTTCGTAGCCAATTTTCTGTTCCACTAAGTGAAACTGATAAGTCACTATTATTTCATTCAAACAGTGGATTTACAACAACCAGTCAGTTAATTCCATGTATTAATCCTGTATGTGATTCCTTTCTGGATACTCATATGTTGCAAAGTTTGAGGTCACCTGGAATAACAAGTACTGATATGAAGCAAGTATCTACTAACTCTTTATTTAATCTTACACCAATTCCCTCTTTTTTATGTAATGAAAATGATGGTAATCTTGATCAGGGAAGTAATTATTTTCGGCAGTTGTCAAATTCCAAGTCAGATACAATTGATAGAACTTCGTTTCCTCCAGTGACCAGCTGTTTACTTCCATTTTCTGGTGAGCCGTTATCCTTGGTCACTCATTCAAGCTGTCTCAAAAAACCTAAGCGTCAGGGTGCAATGAATAAGAAATCACGTATAAACACAGTGAATGCTAGTTCTGGAGTACCAGTGGTATGCGATAGCAGTACAGACGTAATACCAGCCCAGAGTATGTTTAATGATGTGAGCAAAAGCAATGTAAAGCGAGC